>CM070549.1:46462419-46870401 GCA_036346405.1 Phyllostachys edulis | reverse complement strand
TGTTGAATGTCTCGCAATGTTATTTGTGACATAGTCACATTTACTTGATGAAGAACATGCTCCTAGCCCATAGATGCTTGTGGTTCTCCTTAATCCTCCATGCCTCTAGGTGATGCTTCCTCCATTACCTTGTAGTCCATGTCAAAGTTGGCCTTTTGTAAGCCACAGGCGGGCCACAGATGCCTTTGGAAAACCTCCATGAAACCTCTTAAGGAAATTTTTGACAAGGTGCCTCATACACTCCCTATGTTCAACCCCATTGGAGAATATCCTAGTAACTCCAATATCAATGCCTTTGCATCATCTGTAGATATCACCAAGCAGGGGGTGAACCAATGGCTCTGTGCAAATGCATGAACCACTTGCCAATTCATGACACTTTTACGATTCAAAGACTCCATAAGCCCTTGAAACATCCAATTGTGGCCATCAATCCCTATGGCGGATGCCAGCCCGACCCCTCCACCTACCGGTGAGCATAGTTGAGTCAATGCCTAAGTAAGGTCTACAACCATTAAGGAATCCATCAACACAAGCCTTGAGGGCAACAAACATCTTCTTGAACCTCATCTTGTTGCCACCCGCTCATGCTCTATCTCTACTATCTTTGCCGGGACATCTCCTCTCTAATTTTGCCTTGAAGCTGAAAACATGTTGGCTTGTCCTCCCATCTGCCAAATATCTCATCCGATGCCATTTGCCTCCCATCCCAAACAACATAATATGATATGTTGATTTTGAATTCTCCTCTAAAAACTTCTTGGTGTAGCACCAATTGTAGGATCATGTCTCAACTTTGCAATAACCCTATCCTTTACCCATGAATTGGTAGCCATATGAGTTCCTCTCTACTTGGCTAGAGCTTGGACATGAATGTTTGTATGGCATCTTCCTAATCTGCAAAGGAAAGCATTAGACATGAGTACATGACAAAAGATGTATACTATGAAAGCGAAGCTTACCATCCAAGTCCTTCCATCCTGAAGCCTTGGCGCATGTATCCTCCACTTGCACTTCTTGGCCTTGCAATGGGCTCGATGCCTTGATGCCTCCTTTGGAGGTAGGCGCAAGTTGGACCTCATTAAGCCTTGCATATTGCCTTATACACCTCTTAAAGCATTGACCATCCTCAAAAGTAACTCCAACATCTATGTTAGGATTCTCTATGTCAGTTACATGAACATTAGTCTGACAACCAGCCTCATCATCAACTGAAAACTCACTTTGATCATCATCATCATCATCATCATCAGCTGGCACATACTCCTGGTCTGAGGTATCGTCACCTGACATCAAATCTTTGTACTCAAGCCGCTCATCATCCACACCACATAATCTTCTTGGTCATCATCGACCTCGGCCCATTTGTCCACATGAAGCGGACGGGTTTGCAGGTCTAGCTCATTATGCAGGCAAAATTTGTCTTTGTCTTGTGTTAACCGTCGAGCGGAATGGCAATGTCTGCTTTGTGAGGAGGTAACTTTCTTGGGCACAAGATAGGTTGCTAGTACTTGCTGCCTACATGCATTTGAACCGGATACACCAACAACTAGAGGAGCCTCGATGTCCCAGTACATGTCAAACGCATCAAGCAGTGCTGAGTCAGAAGCAACCTCGGTATATCTCTTTGCACTTTTTGTTCCAAATGGTGACGGCAAGTGTTTGTTTGCTTCCATGTCGCACCTCATCGTCAAGATCTTTCGATAAGTCAAGGAAACAACTAGTATCCTGTCTAAAACCCGGTTAATGTCGTAACATGGTACTCACCCTTCTGAGTCGTCGATGAACTCGACATAAGCACCAACATACGACTACTACGCATGCCACTCCGGATCCATCCTACCCACATTAGAATGGAGCGAAGAGCAAGATCGAGCGCCGCACATTACAATGCAGCGAAGATAGCAACATCGGGCGCAACCCTAAATCGGCGCACATTGCAATGGAGCGAAGATAGCAACATCGAGGCGCAACCCTAAATCGGCGCACATTGCAATGGAATGAAGATAGCAACATCGGCGCACAACCCTAAATCGACACATAAACCCAGATCTAAACTACAAACACCAGATCAACACCAAATCGGCATGAGGAAGAACCTTACCGCCGAGGGACCCATGCAAGCTTCACGAGCTTCGGCGAAGTCCGTGCTCTGGCGCGCATTTTACGACATCGGCGCCTTCATCTTTGATAGAGCTCGACCCTCGGGAGCACATGCTCGGTAGAATCGAAAGGTGGCGGCGGGGAGAGATTTGGGGAAAAGCGTGAGGGAGATAGGATAATGTGCGGCGGCGGGGAGAAAGAACCGTTGCGTTACGTTAGGGATTCGATCGCCACCGGGTTAGCGAGAGCACTCCGATCTTTTCGGATATTTTCTCTCTCCTCCGGTTTGGGAAATGATAAAATAAGCGGCTCAGTGTCCTATAGCCAAATTACATCTTTTCTTAGTGCTTTCTGGCTGCAGCACGATTCTCCAATGTCCGTTGGCAAAGGAGCACATTGGTCAGTGCCCTGTAGCCAATTTTCCCTTATATTTTCCAGATTTTTCTGGAATTTTTCCAAGTTCAATTGTTATTTTCTTTTGCTTATTTGGATTTACGGTATTTTCTTAAAAAAAGCTGTTAAAATCTTGACAAAATCCTTGGGCGAATCTCCCTCGTCCGGCCCTCTCTGTCATTCGGTCGATCCACTCGGCCCATCTCCCATACGCTTGCCCGTCCACGTCGTAGGATCGGCATGGAGCAGTTGGATCACGCCCGTAGCCAGCCTTGTCAGTCTCCATGTCCTCGGGCCGTTAGGCCCGCTTGAGTCGTCGTCTCGACTCGCGTTCTTCTCCTGAGCTCCGTCGCGGACGCCATTGAAGCTCTCCGAGCTCGATCGACAATGGAGTTTCAACGTTTCTCTTCTAGAAACAGTGTCAAAATCATGTCTCTATCTCCCCATCATTTACATTAAATCGATCTCAATTAGCTTCTTATCTCCAAGATTTCCCAGTTGTTTTCGTGTTCATCTCGGACACAATTTGGGAGTTTCCATATCGCGCCTCCCAGGACCTATAAAGGCGCCCGGGATCGCCGTCGCCCCGCGCCTCAAACCCTCAAACCACCGCCCCTCTCGAGCCTAAGCCTTGAGGTGGAGTTTTAAGGTTGTGAAGCCGCTTGCTCAAACCAGTGATTTAAATCGCCCCAAGCCGTCGAACCTCGCCCTTCGCCGTCGCCATCGCCTGCGAGAGGAACCAGGTCACCGCCGTCTCGTCGGGGAAGCTCTCTAACACCGTCGCCGTCAAGCCAAGCCCGTTGCGCTTCTACCTCACCGAAGCCGCCACAATCATCCTCGAGCACCGTGACCCCACTGAGTTCCGCATCCTCCTCTACCTCCTGTAGCATCCGCCCGGTGGAAGTCGCCGCCGTTCGCGGGACACTCGGTTCCGTCGCGCCGCCGACCCAGCCGCCGTGCGCGTCACCGCCCGTCATCTCTGCGTCGACCTCTGCGTCGTAGTGTCGCGATGTGGAAGCCAAGTCGTGGCCGACTAAGCGGTCGAGATCAATCTCCACATCGGCTCGGTGAACTTGGTTCACCGTGAGCCATCTCAGCGGCGTGTGGGCCCCACATGTCGATTTTCTTTAATTCTTTAATTCCGGCGCTGACGTCATCATTGCGCAATAATCCGATTTTCTTTTAAGAAATATTTGGAAATTCGGAATAATCAGTTTTAGGGTTTTCTTTAGATTTCCAACTTCCCAAGCCCATATCTTTTGCATCCGAACTCCGATTGAGCCCATTCAAATTTCTAAATTCATATAAATTCAAGATCTATCTATCTGAGATTTTTATTTAATTTTTGGAGTTTGTTTTGCCTCTGTTTTATTTCTTTTTGTTTGTTTGTTTAGTTTTGCGGTAGGCGTTGATACCTCGGGAGGTTTTGAAGAGCAAGGACCATCACAAGACCAAGATCAATACCAAGACCTTTTCCAAGGCAAGTTATACTTTTGATCATATTGAACCCAGTTTTTAAAAGTTATATTGATTTAAATTATTGCATTTACTTTAATTATTTATTTCAATGCTTTTGGGATTAGTTAATATCAACTTGTTATGACCTCCTTGTCTAATTGTATGCCATAATCTTTTGTCACCCTAGTTTGGTTTATTTAGTTGGTGCTATTGTATTACCAGCGTGGGTTGGTTAGATGCGATTAGTTGCTTAGCCATGCTCGAGTCATCATCTCATGTAGTTGCAAATATAAACTTGACTAAGTGACTATGGAACTATGTGATAGAAGCGTATGCGCTATGTGCTATTACTCGTTGATGGCATATGTTGCACTTAACCAACAATTGGTGGGAAAGGATTTAGGCGGAGGCAAGTGGGCTGTGTGATAATTGGTGGAGCTATGTGCGTGGGCTTAATAACTTTGTGTGCATAGTGATTTGTAGTTTATTTAGAAGTCTTGCCTTGGTCAATTAAGGACTTAACGTTGTGCGCCATTGGTGAGCCTCTCATACGACCACATGCAGGTATGGGGCGGGCCTAACTTAGTAAGTTATGGAGTCTTGGCATTGATTACTCGGGTAGTAGGTTAGGCTATGTGCATGGGTGGAGGTGTGCTACAGGTAGTCACATCACGGGGCGGTTCGCCGTGTCACATCCAGCGGTGTGTGTTGGACTAACTTCCTATGTGGGGTTGTCGGCGGTTTGTAAGCACCTTTGGGAGTGTCAATGTTAAGATGAAGTTTAGAAGCTGTTTTATTACGGCTAGTGCTAGCTACACTAGTTGTATCGTGTGGTAAAGTGTACAAACTCTCTGAGTGTTAAACATTCTATTCGAATAGCGCGTCGTGGTCATGGACACGCTTCGGTGATTTCACATGAGGGTAGATTTTCATAAAACCTTGGGAAGGGAGGCTGTGTGACCTAAGTCATATAGCTATGTGAATAACTTGTTTTAGGCTATGTGTCTTTGTGAAATAAAAGCTGTTAAATTATTATTGCCTATTTGTTTTGAATTATGCTTTCAACATATTACTTGTATTTAAAATTGCAAATCTTTGCATTTACGCAAAAGAACCACGAAGCCATTCCTTTGGAATAAGCACGCATCTATAATTGCATTTACGTGGTATGACTTGCTGATCACGATGTGTACTCTTGCTTGTTGTAAAACATGCTTGAAGAGGAGGAGTCTTCTTTGCTTTCGAGGAGGAGTTCATCGAAGGTGCTTGATCGTAGGGATCATTTGAAGTTTCTTCGTTCATTGCTATTTTATTTCTTGCTAGCCTGCGTGGCAATAAATGTAAACTCGACCATAACGTCAAAACCCTTATTTGTTATCAAATTACTCGTTTATGTTATTAATAAACTTGTGTGGATCGATATTCACTGTGTTGACCTTGTGTGCACTAAGCGTGATCTGGACTAGTGGATTATACAGAGGGTCCCAATTGCATATTTTGGGTCCCGAAAGAATGTAATATCGAGCCATCTTGTTGTAGGTCTTACCCTTAGATCGTAGTCTTGGAGAGTCCAAATTATTTTCTAAAGAAAAATTAACTTGCAAGATTAAATGAACTACTTAACTCCCTTATGTCTCTCTCGACTCAACTATTGCTATAATCTTTTTCTCTCCATTGTTTTAACTTGGTTCCCACCCTCTTATGCTGTTTTTATAGATGCTTCATACCTCGGTGGCCTAGAGCGGATTCTTAGTAGAGTTGTGGAAAATTGTTGCAAGTACTTGGAGGCTTTGATCGTCCCATGTATTGTGGCAACCAATGGGTAGTAAGCGCCAGAGATCATGGAGCAATCTGTAGTCGGCGATCTCGCCGGAAGAGCACTAAAGCCGACCGGTAGTTGAACATCTCCGTCGGAAGGATCACCTTTGCAAAGGAATTCAAGAGTAAATCACGCTGGCCATCCTCGAATTTGCCACATCTCGCGAAATTGCGAAATCATCTTCCGTTACCATCCCGAGCTACTGGCAGTGGATGGACCCGACCGCTACTAGTCTCTGAGATGGAGAAGACGGTGCCACAGTGGTGCACCTCGCCCAGTTCGCAGCCGCTCAAGAAAAGTCGCTGGAAGCAGCCGCCACTGAGCTAGAGTGTGCCTATGAAACTCTGCAAAGAGCTGAAGAAATGATCACCATACTGGAAGAAGCCCTCTACGGTCAGTACGGCCATGAGGAGGAACAGGAAGAAGAAGACCCTGAAGAGCGAGAAGAACCCGAAGAGAACACGAAGATCGAGGAAGACCACGAGGAGGTTCGGAAGAACCAGCGAAGGCTGCGGAGGGAAGAGCGGCTACACCTACACGGAGGCACTGCTCTCTTTGCACAGTTCAGGACATCAAGACCAATTCGTGAAGATGCCAGCTGACTTCCAAGTCTACAGCAGGCGGGAGCATCGTCGTGGTTGTGGAGGCTACCTTAGTGACTGAGATCGCTAGAGTCTTAGTTTGTCAGGCTTAGCCAGTTTCCTTTCGAGTCGCCCTTTTGGCGTTAGCTTGTGTGCTTAGGTTCTTCTTTTTCTTGTATGCGGGTATGAGCTACAAAAGCCCTTAGGCATTGTTGCAAGCCATACTAAAACCCTAATAATAAAGGTGTTCATTTGGTTTTCCACTGACTGTGTTTGTTGGGTTTAACCTACCCTTAGATTAGTTCTTAACTCATCTTGTGCTTTCTACCTTATCTAACCTATGAAGCTTCATCGGATGGTTCGGACTCGCGATCTTGCCGCAAGTGGATCCGGAACCCAAGGATCAAAAGGCAATGAAACAGACCCTGCGGGAGGCGATACCACCTAAGCACCCCTCTTGACTTGCGAGAACTTTGGAGCCTTTATAGCGGCCACGAACACGAGATGATGTATACTCGATGAACCACTGCGAGAACAAGAGTAATCGAACAACAACAACGGCAACAACCATCATCACACGGAGCCCGACCGCTCATGGACACAAGGACCATCAAGCTTCTGAATTCATGAGGACTCGCCCTACAACCTTTTACGGTAATGTTTCACCAATTGAAGGCGATGATTGGCCGGGTTATTGAGAACAAGCTGCTGATCACTCAATGCAATGACCATGAGAAGGTTACGTATGCTACTCATCGGATGGAAGGCATAGGCTTTGCCGAATGGTGGGAGAATTTATTGCGACACATGAGCGTATAAAACATCACTTGGGAAGAATTTGCGCGACATCCGTCGATATCATGTACTGAAGGTATTATGGATCTGAAGAAGGATGAATTCCGTGCCCTGAAGCAAGGAGATATGTCGGTGTCTGACTATCTGAATAAGTTTTCTCGGCTAGCTCGCTATGCTCGAGAGGATATCGCTCTTGACAAGTCTCGCCCGAGTCGCTTCTTAAAGGGTTTGAACTTCGGGACTATAGGTCAATCTACTTGCCCACTTTCCCGGACTTTCAAGAATTGGTTAACAAGGCATTGGTTATGGAAGATAAGCATAAGGCTGAAGACAATACATAAGCGAGGATGGCCCGACAAAGAAGTCACAGTCCCAACAAAGAGCAAGAGTGGTACCTAGCAGTGTCGGTTTCATGCGAGAGTTCTTTGGGGCGCTTTGCACCAACATTAACACCTCGTCGGTTGCTCGAGAACTCGCAACCCGCACCAACCCCAATCCGAGGAGCAATCGGCGAAATTCTCAAAGAGTTTATTATTCTTGTCGTCAACGAGTCGCCATGTCGGTGTTCGCGAAGAGACAATCACCCGATCCGTTTTAACCTTGGAGCTACACCCACCAAGACCCGACCTTTGAACAACCAAGGAGTTTCTCAGCGTGCCGATCAACGGGAGGCGCCTCAATCGTGGTCGAGAGGTTGTGTCAACCCGTCACTCTGGAAGGAGCTCAAAAAGCAGGGCGTCGTCTTTGGGTAAGTTTCTAGTAAACTTCGATTACTGCATCGATTTTGTTTGATTCTAGAGCTTAGCATTCCTTTGTTTAGGAGTTTTTATCACTAATAATAACTTGGAAGTTATGCATATAAGCATACTCTGTTAGTCGATTGCGGAAGCGAGCTAAGTTCTAAAGTGGGATGTTTAGGAGCTAAGTTACTCATAGCTAGAGTTGAGTTTCAAGCCAAATTAATTGTTCTAGACACCCAGACCTTAGATGTCATTCTTGGCATGGATTGGTTAACCAAACACAAAGCTGTGCTAGATTGTGGCCGAAGAGCCGTTACAATCGAAGATACTAAAGGAAACAAGGTAGAATTTCAAGCTACCTCTGTGCGTGATGGACACCTGATAGTCAATAGTTTGAAGGCAGTTGCTTTGGAAGATGTGCCTATTGTCGGGAGTATCGGATGTGTTTCGGAAGAATTACGAATGCCACGGGCAAGTGACATTGAGTTTGTTATCGATCTAGTGCGGGACAGCACCTATTTCTAAAGACCCTATCGGATGCGGTGATGAGTTAGTAGAAATGAAGAAGCAAATAGAAGAACTTCACGGAGAAAGGTTTTATAAGACCTAGTTAAATAGCCATAGGGGCACGGTTTTGTTACGTCGGGAAGAAAGATGGAAGCATGAGGATGTGCATCGATTATCGATCTCTCAATGAAGTCACCATCAAGAACAAGTACCCATTACCTCGGATTGACAATCTGTTCAATCAGATGAAGGGAGCCGGAGTGTTCTCCAAGATTGATCTGCGATCGGGTTATCATCAATTTAAGATTTGTCCTATGGATATACCTAAGACCGCTTTCTCAGCAGCAGTGCGGACATTCTGAGTTCTTAGTCATGTCCTTTGGTTTGACTAATGCCCTGCCTATTTCATGAACATGATGAATAAAGTATTCATGGAATATTTGGATAAGTTTGTAGTAGTGTTCATCGATGATATTTTGGTCTACTCCAAGTCAGAAGAGGAACATCTTAGAGTACTAAGATTAATCCTAGAAAACTTCGAGGAGCATCGGTTGTATGCAAAGTTTAGTAAGTGTGAGTTACGGAAAAAAGAGGTTGATTTCCTTGGTCATGTGATGACGGTAGAGGAGTAGTATCGACCCCAATAAAGTCAAAGCGATATTACATTGGGAACAACCCAAAATGTCACTTTCAGTTATGATTTCTTGGGAATGGCGGGGATATTATCGCCGTTTTATTGAGGATTCTCAACGATTGCTAAGCCTCTTACGCAATTGTTGAAGAAGGAGAAAAAGTTCACATGGACCCGACTTTGTGAAGGAAGTTTTCAAGTTGAAGCGTTTGACCTCGGCCAGTGCTAATTTTGGGACATCCACAAAGATTTTGATATCTATTGTGATGCTTGGCGTCAAGGTTTAGGATGTGTCTGATGCAAGAAGGAAGAAGGCGTAAACTTATCGTCAAGACAATTAAGGCCTCATGAAGAAATTACCCTACCCATGATATGGAATTAGGCTGCCGTAGTGCCGCCTTAAAGATTTAGCGTCATTACATTATCGGTAACATTGTGAGGTATATCTGGATCATAAAAAGTCTGAAGTATATTTTCACTCGGTCAGACTTGAACATGAGGCGAGAGAAGATGGTTAGAGTTGATAAAGCATTATAACCTTGGAATCCATTACCACCTGGTAAAAGCTAATGTAATTCTGAGGCGCTTTAAGCCGTAAAACAATTGCAATGCCATGGAAATAAAAGAGGTTTGTTCGAACTTCAAGAGAATTTAAGAAGCTGAAGCTAGAAGTTGTGTCGAAAGGGTTTATAGCCAGTCTAGAAGTGCAGTCTACTTTGGAGAAGCAGATTCGTGAAGCTCAACCGAAGGATTCAGAGTTTTCTGATATCAAAAAGAAGATGGCGGAAGGAAAGTTCAAAGACTTCACCATAGATGATCAAGGTACTCTGTGGATCAACGGACGTATCTGCGTACCAGATGTTGGTGGTTTGAGGCAGCTAATTTTGAAAAAGCCCATGATTCAAAGTATTGATTCACCTGGTAGTACTAAGATGTACCATGATGTTAGAATCAATTTTGGTGGCCAAATATAGGCGAAGTTGCGAGTCGTTGCCTTGTGCGATGTATGTCAGAAGGTAAAAGCAGAGCACCAGAAACCAGCAGGCTTGTTACAACCCCTGAAGATTCCAGAATGGAAGTGGGAAGAAATCGGAATGGATTTCATCACTGGTTTACCCAAAACTCAATCGGGTTATGATTCGATTTGGGTAATAGTGGATCGCTTGACCAAAGTTGCTCATTTCTTGCCAGTCAAAACCACTTATTCAGGAGATCGCCTTGTAGAGTTATATATGTCAAGGATTGTTAGTTTACACGGTGTGCCTAAGAAGATAGTGTCAGATCGAGGGTCTCGGTTTACCTCTCGTTTTTGGCAGAGTCTGCATGAAGCCTTGGGGACTCATCTGAATTTCAGTACTGCATACCATGCCCAGACAGATGGACAAACTGAAAGAGTTAATCAAATATTGGAGGATATGTTAGAGCTTGTGCCTAGCCAATGCTACCCCTTGGGATAAAAGTTTGCCATATGCAAAATTTTTGTACAACAACGATTATCGAGCCGGTCTGCAAATGTCACCGTTTGAAGCTTTGTATGGTGCGTGCTGCGAGAACTCCTTTGAATTGGTCGAAGCAGTAGAGCGTTTGGTTTTGGGCGGACATTATTCAAAAGCGAAGAGCAAGTGACTATGATCAGAAAGGCCAAAGATAGCCCAATCGAAGCGGAAGAACTATGCTAATAATAAATAAATCGTGATCTCGACTTTGAGCGAGAGGACTTTGTCTATCTCAGAGTTACTCCCTTAGAGGTGTAAAAAGATTTCATGCCAAAGAAAGCTTGCCCTAGATATGTTGGTCCGTTCAAGATATTGGCTCGTCGTGAAAGTAGCCTATCAATTGGGCTGCGCGGTCATTAGCGAGTACATAGCGTCTTCCATGTCTCCAGTTCAAGAAATGTCTTCGTGTGCGGAAAAACGAGGCCCGTTGAGTCAATCGAATTGAAAGACCTCACTTCTACAAGTAGCCAATCAAGATTTTGGGCCTTGTGAGCGCCATACAAGAAACAAGACCGTTCATTTTGCAAGGTTCGATTGGAGCAACCACTCAGAAAAAAAGCCACGTGGGAGGCGGGAAGGCGAGTGGCCGAGTTCCTAGCCTCTTCTCTAGCTAGTCACGAATCTCGGGGCGAGATTCCTTTAAGGGAGGTTTGTAACATCCCAATTTTACGAGCTTTAAAAATCTTTTAAAGAGTTAGTAGGGTAAAATTCACCATTTGGACTTTATTTGATTTTAATTTAAAAGCTTAATATGGACTTTGTACATCAAAATAATTTAATATGATTAAAGTCAACATCAACAATGGTCAAAACTATTTTATTTGGGTTCCTTGGGCTTGGTTATATTTTCCATATTTTTTGGAATTTTTCCAAGTTCAATTGCTATTTTCTTTTTGCTTATTTGGATTTCTAGTATTTTATTAAAAAGAAAAACTATTAAAATCTCGGAAAAATCCTTGGGCGAATCTCCCTCGATCCGGCCCGCTCTGTTCATTCGGCCAGTCCCACTCCGGCCCGGCTCACGTAGCCTTCGCCCGTCCCGTGGGATCGGCGTGGAGCAGTTGGATCACGCCCGTAGCGTCGTCCGTCTCCTGTCCCTCTGTTGGTGGGCCCTTGATCGTCATCTCGACTCGGGTTCTTCTCCATGAGCTCTCGTCGGCGCCATTGAAACTCTCCAAGCTCGTCTGACAATGGAGTTTCCAACCATTTCTCTTCTAAGCAAGTGTCAAAATCGTGTCTCTATCTCCCGCCATCGTTTACATTAAAATCTGATCTCAATTTGCTTCTTGTCTCCAAGATTTCCCAGTTGTTTCGTGTTCATCTGGGACACGATTTGGGCGTTCTATATCGCGCCTCCCGGACCCTATAAAGGGTGCCGGGATCGCCGTGGCCCCGCCTCAAACCCTCAAACCACGCCCTCTCAAGCCCTAAGCGCCGAGAATTTGGAGTTTTAAGGTTGTGAAGCCGCTTGCTCCGAGCAGTGATTTAAATCGTCCCAGGCTGTCGAACCTCGCCGCTCACACGTCGCCATCGCCTGACGGAGGAACCGGGGTCACCTTCCGTTTCATCGGGAAGCCCTCTGCTGCCGTCGCAAATCAAGCAGCCCGCGCCCTTCTACCTCGCCGTCGGCCGCCACAATCGTCCTCGAGCACCGTGAGCCCACCCACGAGTTCCGCGTCCTCCTCTACCTCCTGTAGCATCATCATGCCGGTGGAGTCGCCGCCGTTCACCGGGACCCTCGGTTCCGTCGCGCCACCGACCGCCACTATCTTGGCGTCACGCCATGTCATCTTCGCGTCGACCTCTGCGTCGCCGTGTCGCTCGCGTGGAAGCCCGTCGTGGCCGACTAAGCGGGTCGAGATCAATCTCCACATCGGCTCGGTGAACTTGGTTCACCGTGAGCCATCTCAGCGGCGATGTGGGCCCCATGTCGATTTTCTTTAATTCTTTAATTCAGTGTTGACATCATCATTGCGTAATAATCTGATTTTTTTTTCTTTTAGAAATATTTGAGAAATTCGGAATAATCAGTTTTAGGATTTTCTTTAGATTTCCAACTTCCCAAGCCCATATCTTTTGCATCGAACTCGATTGAGCCTATTCAAATTTCTAAATTCATCTAAATTCAAGATATATCTATTTGAGATTTTTATTTAATTTTTGGAGTTTTTTGCCTTTGTTTTATTTATTTTTGTTTGTTTGTTTCATTTGCGAGTAAGCGTTGATACCTCGGGAGGTTTTGAAGAGCAAGGAGCATCACAAGACCAAGATCAATGCCAAGACCTTTTCCATGGCAAGTTATACCTTTGATCATATTGAACCCAGTTTTCAAAAGTTATATTGATGTAAATTATTGCATTTACTTTAATTATTTATTTCAATGCTTTTGGGATTAGTTAATATCAACTTGTTATAACCTCCTTGTCTAATTGTATGCCATAATCTTTTGCCACCCTAGTTTGGTTTATTTAGTTGGTGCTATTGTATTACCAGCGTGGGTTGGTTAGATCGATTAGTTGCTTAGCCATGCTCACGAGTCATCATCTCATGTAGTTGCTAGTATAAACTTGACTAAGTGACTATGGAACTATGTGATAGAAGCTGTGTGCGCTATGTGCTATTACTCATTGATGGCATATGTTGCACTAACCAACGGGTGGGAAAAGATTTAGGCGGAGGCAAGTGGGTGTGTGATAATTGGTGGAGCTATGTGTGTGGGCTTAATAACTTTGTGTGCATAGGGATTTGTAGTTTATTTGGAAGTCTTGCCTTGGTCAATTAAGGATTTGAACTTTGTCGCCATTGGTGAGCCTCTCGTACAACCACATGCAGGTATGGGGCGGGCCTAACTTAGTAAGTTATGGAGTCTTGACATTGATTACTCGGGTAGTAGGTTAGGCTATGTGCATGGGTGGAGGTGTGCTACTAGGTAGTCACATCACGGGGCAGATTCACCGTGTCCTGTCCAGCAGTGTGTGTTGGACTAACTTTCTATGTGGGGTTGTCGGCGGTTTGTAAGCACCTTTGGGAGTGTCAATGTTAAGATGAAGTTTACAGCTGTTTTATTACGGCTAGTGCTAGCTACACTAGTTGTATCTTGTGGGTAAAGTGTACAAACTCTGCAGTGTTAAACAATCTATTGAATAGCAGCGTCATGATCATGGACACCTTCGGTGATTTCACACGAGGGTAGATTTTCATAAAACCTTGGGAAGGGGCATGTGTGACCTAAGTCATATAGCTATGTGAATAACTTGTTTAGGCTATGTGTCTTTGTGAAATAAAAGCTATTAAATTATTATTGCCTATTTGTTTTGAATTATGCTTTCAACATATTACTTGTATTTAAAATTGCAAATCTTGCATTTACGCAAAAGAACCACGAAGCCATTCCTTTGGAATAAGCTGCATCTATAATTGCATTTACGTGGTATGACTTGCAGATGCGGTGTGTACTCATGCTTGTTGTAAAACATACAGCAAGAGGAGGAGTCTTCGCTTTGCTTTAGGAGGAGTTCATCGAAGGTGCTTGATCGTAAGGTCTTGATCGATCGGTTGCTGTGGTGAATTGATGGGATTCATTGAAGTTTCTTCGTTCATTGCTATTTTATTTCTTGCTAGCCTGCGTGGCAATAAATGTAAACTTCGACCATAAGGTCAAAACCCTTATTTGTTATCAAATTACTCGTTTATGTTATTAATAAACTTGTGTGGATCGATATTCACTGTGTTGACCTTTGTGTGCACTAAGCGCTGGACTAGTGCATTATACCGAGAGGTCGAGTGCATATTTTGGGTCCCGACATTGGGCCCGGTCCATTTCTCCTCTCTTGGGCTCAGCCCGTTTCTCCCTCTCTCTGGCCCGGTCCAGCTCCTCCTTCTTTGGCCCATGCCAACCTGAGCCACCGTCCCCCCTACTAGCGCACGCGCAGAGCACGCCCTAGATGTGGCCGTGCGCGCACTGGCCGCATCCTCGCCGCCCTCTGCCGCCACCTGCTCCCCTGCCTACCCTTGACTCCAGCGCCCTCCACTGCCTGGTCCCATCGCCCGGCTTCGCCTCTCTGCTTCTGCTCCGGCCGTCGCCCATGATGCCAACGCCATACACCTTAGCGCCGGTCGCGCCTTTGCGCTTACACCGCAGCGCTTGCACCTACTCACCTGCACCAATTGCGTCACCGCCTGCTCGGCCAAAGTTCTCGCCTTCATCACCATGATGCCAGCGCGCTCCCGCCCTGTCGTCTACCCCGCTTCACCTGCCCGCAATCGCCACGCCCATGACCGCCTCGAGACCGTGCGTCGCCTTTGGCCCCAATGGCTCTCTCCGCCCTCTCCTTCGGTTATAAGAGCCCTAAGCCTCCCTTGCTCTCCCTACTTCGCCTCCCTCGCCGTTGGTAAGTTCCACCAAAGAAATCGCCCGCGCCCCTTTCTGGCCGCCGCGCCCTCGCCATCAACTGTTGGTTGGTTTCGCTGACAAGTGGGACCGAGCCTTTAATTAATAACATTTTAAAACCGGTTTTTGTTTTAAAGCCGTTGACATGTTGGCCCCGGGTGTGTTAAGTGCAGTGCACACCAGTGGGCCGAACAACGTGCCATGGACCAAGGTCCATGCACTATGTCGATGGTGAGCCAGCGACCGATGGGTCCCGCATGTCGTGAGCGATTTTCCTTAAGAAAATAAAAGGAAAAATAAAAAGGTTACTGTGTAGTGGGTCCCTACCTGCCAGTGAGAGGTTTCTCTCACCTCTGTTTATTTTCTAGATTTAATCCAAACTCAAACTTCAGAAGCTCCGTTCTCCTTCGTTATAACTCCAAAAATTATGAGATTTATTTCTAAATTTGTCTAAATTCAAGATCTTGCCAACGGCAATGGTCTTATTTAATTTAGAGTTCATTTTCTATTTCTTGTGTATTTATTTGTTCTCTTTACTTGTTTATTCCATTTTTTCAGCACGTTCGTTCGAGTAGAGTTCGAAGAAGCGGATGATCTCCATTTTGATCAAGCACAAGACTACCAAGACTGTCTTACCTTTAATCCAAGCACAAGACTACCAAGACTGTCTTACCTTTAATCCAGGTGAGTCAATACTTTTATCATATTGAACCTACATTTTATGCAAATTATATTCCTTTAAAATACCAAATTGCATGCTTTATTTCTTCATGCAAATGTATGTTAAATCTTAAGGTAGTTAAATACCAACTTGGTAATTAAATATTAATATGCTATCCTTTGACAATTGAATCCCTTAATCCTTTTCACCCTAGTAACTATGTGGTAATTACTAGCTATAGGTTGTACTTTAGCGACATGCTAGTCTTGCTTAAATCTTGGGACATTAAATGTCCTAATCATCATCTTTTGAACATGAAAGTGGTTTTGGGCGGTCATTGTGGGTAAATGGTGGAATATTGAGATAATGTATTTTGCTCCCCAAAAACCCTATTAAATTGTTGTAACCACATCTTGGCGGATGGTATGGTGGTGGGTGTTGTCGAACACGAGAGTGATTGGTATGTGGTATGAACCGCCCGGATGACCCTCGGGACCTAATCTTGTCATGACCTCCCATTGTAAAACAAGTACAACCACAAGTCATGAGAGTACAACTTGATTTAGTAAAGTTATTGAACCACGAAAGTCATCTCATTTGGAGGGCAATAAGGTAGTGCAAACCTTTGGATCGTCCGGCTTGAATAGGACACCGATGCAAGGTGAAGTTGCCATTCAACGTGGTGTAGTCAAGCTATCTTTGATCGTTGAGGTGAACATCCGCACAACTTATGGGGCCCACGCAAGTGGGAACGACCCATATGGATGAGATGACGGAAAGGGCAAGATAATTTGAAGGTTCTTGTGATGATCCCTCAATTTGCATGACCAAGGAATCATGTGTGGCAACGAGTTGATTATCTCTTATGGGTACAGTGTGCAACCTCAGTAGAGTATAAACTGTTTAAACAACCGTGCCTACGGTCAAAGATGGATGTTGGTGTATCAATGTGTGAAACCTTGTTTTATAGAAATTATGTTAGCAAATCATTAATCGTGTTTGGGCCGACTTCTAAACATAAGGTGAAATGTTGAATCTATGTTTATAGCTGGTTATGTGATTGCAAATAGAAATAGCATCATATTTACCCACATAATTATCGATGGTCAATTGTTTATGAGAGATGAAGTTGGTGTTGAGCACACCAACCGTTGAGTAGATGAAAATTAAGTAAGTGGTCATCGATAAGCGTGCCTTGGGAAATTTGCTATTGCATAGTATGATCTCGTTAAAATAAATTTATTTCAACCTTGTGGCTTGTGTTTCTCTTGGAAAGCTTTAGAATGGGGAAATAAAGTTTGATGATTCTTGGCACTAATGTATGTTGTCGATGTTATTAAATTGTCAAAAAGTGTTATTGATGTTAATACTTGTAGTAGTTTGATCACCTATGATGATATTCCGTAAATGAAAAATGTTTCGAGTTTTGCGGCGTAGATCATTTGGATCCCATGTTCCATGAGTAGTTGAACCGTTTCGAGCAAATATGACGTGTTGAAGAATTTTATTGGTTCTTAATTAGTTCTTGTAGTTTGGACTAAAGAACTTATCTTGTTCGTTGTGGCAAAGTGTTGTTTTAGTCAAAAGGGTTAATTTTAGTGTTAAAGGAAAGAGTACAATAGGAGTATTTGAGAATTGGAGTCAAGTTTCGTAACTTGCGGTTTATTTAAAATGTGCCAAAACTTTTTGCTCTTTCCGCTCTAGAGTTTTCGAGTTTCAATCGCAATGTCTTATTCTTATCAGTTGATATTTGCTATTATCTTTTGAGGGGGGTGTGCCATCAACTATGATCTTAACTTTTGTTTTCCAAGATCATCGCTATTGGATTATTTCTTTTGAACTCGGGCTCCTTTGTGAGAACAGCGTTTTTTACGTCGCGTCAAAACTTGTCCTTGTTCGTTTCTTTCTTTTGAGAAAGGATCAACCTTTTTGTGTTGCAAAGTTTTACAAAGTATAAATTGGCAAATGTTGGTGGTGGTTAAGTAATTGTAGCGGTGAGATTTTGCTATCAAGCTATTGGAGGAGTAGTAGAAGATGAATTGGTTTTGATCTGAACCTCTTGGAAGAAATTTGATTTAAATGGATTGTATGGCTTCGAAGTAAATCTGAATAGTGTTACGACTAAGTAGAACCTATGGTATAGTGTAATTCCAGAATCCTTAGTTCATATTGAAATGTTGGGAATTATCAAAGGTATGAAAACCTTGATCAATTTTATAGAGTGACGCAATTGGATTATATTGCGAGATTGTGCGGGTGACTCCTGATGATGTCAATGAGTGAGTATGTTAAAATTGTGGGAATATTAGAGATTTGATTTGATGATTTCTCCACTTGTTATAAGAGAAGTTCGTTGTAGAGGTATTGGTGGTTAATTTGGGCTTTGCATTTTTATCTTTGGACCTTTGGTCGCTCAATGATTGTGTGTAGAAAAGAGAATAATGGTGCTTCTGAGCGTTGGAATGATCCTTAATAGAACTCTTAGATGTAGGTGCATGGCGTGTGCATTGATAATTACGAATTGTTTATTCTCAAATGTTGAGGTGATGTGATTGCGGAAAATCTATTTGAGGTGTTTTGGGTGCCATCTGTCAAATTAATTTAGTTAGTAGAAGGAGTTGTCTAGAATCTTTTGGTGGGATCAATAGAGCCTTCCCACAAAGGTGTGGATGACGTATTTTGGATTGAACATAACTTTGAGGATGCCAATTTAAGAGATTTGAAATCGTGTAGGATGTGATGAATTCGAATTTCAAGGTTTGAGAGCAATTTTATTCCTAAAGGAGACACTGAGAGAAAGAATGTTTTCTCGAGTAGTGAAGAGTTCTCTTGATTATTGGTTGAGTTGTATGTTTATGCGAGTGGTCATTTGCAATTTGAGTTGGCTTTATGTCGGCATGATGGTTCTTTCCGGTTCAGCAAAAATAAAAGAAGTATTTGTTTTGGGCATTGGTGATCTCCCTTTGGCTTTTGTGGTGTTCATTAAGTGAATTTCCTAAATAGAAAGTGGAATTTCTTCGTGATGAGTTATCCATTTTTTTGGATTTGACCTTTTGGCGAAGAGTTGGTATTGCGTGGTTGCGATGAGAACTCTGTATTTTCAGTTGGATTCTCTTTGTAGAACAGTTGTTTAAGAACGAGTTCTATTGTGCATTCTTGATTATAGGAGGTGCTCCTTGTGAGATGTAGAGTTCGATTTTTGAGCTTGTTGTCGTTGTTTCATTTCTATGGCGTTTGTTCTTGTGTTCTTTTTCGGCGGTTAGAATTGAGTCGAATTACATTAAGGGGTAGAATGTAATACCCGATTATCGATTAGAGAGAGTGTCGGGAAAGGGTTATTAGTGAAAAATTTAGAGTTTTGGGGGATTTATGGAGTTGGGCTTCGGCCCGGTGCCTGACCTTGTGGATGGCCATGTTGGGCCAAGGGGAGGTGCCCATGGCCCAAAGCCCATCTTGCCCTACTCTTCTTAACCCTAGCCAAAGGCGCCTTTCCTTTCCTATCTCCCCATGCTTGACACTTGCAACCCCTGTTTGTTGGCCCGCCCTTCTAGTCCTCCTCCCCTCCATGATGGCGCCTCCTCCTACCTGCGACTTCGGCCGTCGCCTCCACCCAGCTTCCTTCGCCCAGCTCTGTCTGGCGCCTCCTCCTACTGCGACTTCGGCCGCCTCCTCCCCAGCTTCGCCCGCTTGCTCATGCGGCGCCTCCTCCTACCTGCTGACTTCGGCCGTCGCCTCCACCATGACTTGCCGCCCGGCTCTGTGCGGCGCCTCCTCCTACCCTCTGGCTCGGCGCCGTCTTCGCCCAGCTCTCTCTCTCTTAACCAACGCCGCTGTGGCTCCTACTCATTGCCTCTTGACTTCTTGGCGCTCCGCTCTTTGCTCGCCACGCCACCGGGCTCGGTCTGCCGCCTCTACATTGTCTCTCCACGCGGCTCGGCCTTGACCCGACGCCGCCTACGCCCAACCCCCGTGCACCTCGCCCTCGGCCCGCTTAGCTTCCTCCGGCTCCCGGCTCCTCTGGCGCTTCCTCGCCTACTGCCGTTAGTGCTTCCTCATTGGTCCGCCACCTCGCCACCGTCGGTTTCCCGGCCTCGGCCACGACCGCGCCGCCCGGCTTGCTGCAGCCCGCCCTCGTTCCCCTGCGCCCGGCCCGACACCGGCCGTCCGTCCTCCCATGCCTCCCTAACGGCGTCTTTGCGTGTAGCTTCGTCGCGTCCGATCCCGTATTCTCCGGTGATCTCATTGGTCAAATCTCTTCTGCTTCCTCTCTAGTGGTGCGTGCTTGTAGATTAGTTTGGTGATGCGTGCTTGTAGATTCGTTTGGGTGTGTGGGTGGTCCAAAATGGTGGTGTTTGGTGATCTAGATGAGAGTGATTGGCTTTGAGTGGATGAGACCGAAATGTTCGATGTATTCCACAAATTCAAGTGCTCATGATTACGATGATCCGGAGGTTCTTGCGACAAGTTCGAGAGTTCTATCTTGACTTTTGTGCCATTGACCCTTACCATTTTGCTCGATCATGCGGTTCATAGCAAGTATATATATATGCCTTGTGCAATGTCAACTATACTTTGCGCTTAGTAATGCGTCGTTGCATCTGAAGTTGCAATATGGAATCATTGTGTGCTTTGCAAACCAATATAGTGATCTAGTATTCGATGGTTTAGGACTATAAACCTGCTGCTAATGCATTAGTGTTTTACTCGCTTAGAGTGTATTGTGTTAAGTAATTTCTTAAAGATCGAAATGGTGTGGAATGACGATTTAGTCTAGTGTATTTTGAGGCAAACTTGGCATGGCAAATGTGTGACAACTGACTTGTGTGCCACACACCCAGTTAGGCCTTGTTTGTCTTGTTTACTTGCAGATTTCCACTTAGATGTAACCAAGATGGGTGTTATCACCTAGAGTTTGATCTTTGCTTGAGGTTTGTTTAGTGCATAGCTACGTTTGGTTGTTACGGAGCATTGGCTTGTGTGACGACTTAGGATCGCATGGACTTTGCGGGTTATATGTTGTTTCATTAGCGTATCTTGTGTTCTTTGGGTAGTATGCATAAGAGTTGCAATGTGACAACCTCGGACTATTGATTAGCTAGCGGGCTAGATCACCATTGTAGAGTTAGGCTGATGAGAATGTGTTAGATGGTATTAAAGTTCGCAGCCTATTATATTTTTATGTACTGAAATATGATTTGTGGGTAATTTTTGTGAAGAACTAGTTGTATCTGGTAGGCATGCTGATTCATGGTATGAACTTCATCGATCCCAGGAGATACATGATCTTTTGCAAGGATGTGTGCAGCGTTAGCAGTTGGCTTGCATCATGTCGGGGTAAGGTGGTGGTGAACTCCGGTGTTAGAGCGTTGCGCCTTTTGACGTCTGTCTCACAGTTGAGGCAAGTGCAAGTACTATCAATGAGTTATTGTATTATATACTTGATGAATGCCATAGATGATTGATGTTGATTGTTGCTTGGTAATGATGAGGGGCCTAAGTGCCATAGTTTAATTGATGACGCTCATTGCTTGGTAAGGTTGATGAACAGGAAAGCCATAGCTTAATGATGATGTTTGCTGCTTGGTAAGATTGATGGGGATGAATGCCATGGTTTGATGATGATACTTTAAGTTATATATTATCAATGAGCATTACATTTCATGTTGAGTTGATATCATGCTTTACATTACGCATCATGGCATTAGATCCTTGTGCCTTAAGGGCACAGCCTTGAAATATGTATTTGGATCCCGTCATGCATTGGGCGGGCTTTGGTCCCACACTGCGTGGAGTGTGGGGTTTGAATCCTGTGCCTAAAGGGCACGAGGCCTAAATATGTATCGGCGGATACACTACTCGTCATTACGATAATTGCTAAGAAGTGAAGAGATACATTCATGACATATTCATTGCATTTACGCATAAGATGTGGATTTGGTTGTTTAGTCTATATTGTTGTTGTTTCTGGTGGAATTGTGAGATACCTTTGGCTACTTATGATGTTGTCATAAGAGATGGATGGTGGTATATAATGTTGTTATTCACGATGGGATCGTTTTCCCCTTCGACTACTTTTGATGCTATGTTTGATTTACTATTGCACTTTGCTGAGTCATGGACTCACTCTTGCTGTGTTGTGCTTTCTAGGTACCTATCGAGGCAGCGACATGCATGGGAAGGGGTAGACTTGGTGCACGTCACATAATCACTAACCACAATGAACAACTTAGTCCATTTATCCACAATTCCTATTCTTGATAATTGCTCTAGATTCAGATTGTGACCATCGTTCGTGGTGGATGTCTTAATTGTGGTCATGATCCATTTATGTTTTTATTCATTAGTTGATTGTGTTCATTTAATTCTCGTTGATGGATTAGAATATTTGGTTGATGGTTTATTGAGTTGTTGAAATTAATTGGTTGATAGTCTCAATAATTTGTAATATGGTTGATTAGAAGATTATGGATGCCCTTTTGATTATGCTATAGTTGTTTAGCTTAGCTTGGATGCCCTTTGATGATTCGTTAAATTGGATGATTTGATTGTTGAATGATACTATATTAAATTGTTTGAACCTCGGTATGGCCTTCTATACAAAGGAGGTTCTGCGGATTTAAAAAATATCTTAGTTCTATTTGGTTAAAATATTATTGTTTGAAAAATGGTTGAAATTATTCCGTCTTCTTTGTTGTATGTTAGTCTTTTTGGTAACACTTTGGTTTCGCATAGCGAGTGTTACACATGGCTAAACATATCATTCTCTTGATAACTTGAGAACTCTCTAGAATTGTGGAAGTATGCATTGCCATTTTAACATTGGGCTTGATGGGATGCTATAGCATTTGGAAACTACAGTTTTATAAAAACCACAGTTTTTCAGGTACTAGGCATGGAATACCATAGTTTATAGATACCACAATTTTTTCACAGTATTTAGAAAAACCATGATGTGTTTGGCATTTGCAGCATTCAATGCAATATTTTGTGTTGGGATAACAATTATTATGCTAACTAGCCATTATAAAGAAAATTAAACAAGCTAGACACATGCATATACATCTTTGTTGTAGCTAGCTTGTACGTCTAACAATACATGATTGTTATAATTAAAAGCCCTGATTTTTTTGTGCGGACGATCAAACATGTCATATAGTTTCGCAAATCTCAACATCAACAGATGAAGTTTGTGGTATTGTATATTGTGTAGCGTGTGGATGGGACTGTTTTTCTTTTCAACAAGTCCCGACTCCTGACGTCAGATGGCGCATCACCAATTGCACAGCTGCTGCGAGGCATTTCTCGGTTTAGAAAAAAAGAGGTTGGAACTAGATGTTTTAAAACTTAAAAAATACCATGGTATGTAGGATACGATAGTTTTCTATACCACAGTTTCTACTACATTCAAACACCTCGAAGCTTTTGATACTACAGTATTTTTGAAAAACCTAAAAACTCCAAAAAAATACTGCGTATCCAACAGACCCTAAGTATTGTCCATGGCCAGGTGCAAGTGGCACTGGCCATCAGGCATCGTCCCCAAATTTCTACATCAAGGAGGCAAAGAACAATGTGCCCAGATGTTACACAGAACCTCTGTTCTAACACACCAGTCATTCCATCTCTTGCTTACAGACCACAGTCATTCCATCTGTTGCTTGAGAAAGATAGATTTGTTGTGAACAAGTACACGTGATGTCTAATCACCAGCATAACTAATGAGATTGAGGAGTAGCTTAAGGGATATGGGTAGGCTACACAAGCTGGTAATTCAAAAATTCTACCACGTAAACCAGGAAGCCATGCAAGGAGATCAAAGATCGTTACCACTAGATCTTGTGATTACAGCGAAGAAGAGTTGGAGTAGCCCGATCCAGCGTGAAGCGCGTCGATCACGATGGTCATAGTCGATCGTCTAGTGTCCTCGATGTCGATCATCTCCCCAGTAACCAATCACGTTCCTTGCGAAGTCGTGGATTGTCCTTCTGCATAGCGACAACGCGGCGGTGTCTCTCGGTATCCACATGTCGAGGATGGAACATCATACGTTGGTGTGCTAGCACCAACTTCGCCGCAGAATAGCTCTCTCGAAAAGATGGCGGCTAGGGTTTGGTGGAGCAACTCACGTTGTGTGTCTATCTCATGTATCTCCCATGACCTCATGCATCTCCTTATATAGAACCAACGGCGGATCATATCCGAACACGTTTGTTCTAACCCGTTAAGTGTGTGACCCATTAGGTTCATGCGTGTCGGTTGTGACTCGGAAACCCTTTTCGACCACGAGTAGATTAACGGTTCCTAGCGAGGACATAACGATTCCCGAATATACACAAATTATATCGAATGAACATTAATGCAATGTGATCTCGATTAGGTCCTTATCACTTATGACCAACTTGTATCTCTATATGACCGGTTCATATTTAGTCATGATTAGTTCGTAACTCCTTACGACCAGGTTTCAACCAGTTAGTGATCATGTTCGACAAGCCTACGACCAGCTCGTATCTCCATACGACTAGTCTATATCTGGTCGAACTGAACGACCTGCTTGTGTATTCTCCCTTTGCCTCGCGATATCTGGTTGAACTCGGGTGAGATACTATGTCATCCATGGGTATTTCAATACTTTTTCGATCAAGTGTCGGATAACTTCACGTAGTCGACTCTTCGACCACTAGTGGCATGGCCATACACTTTTTATCCGACCACATCGAGGGCCTAGAGATATCTCTCTGTTATGTTAGGAGGGACAAATCCCATATCCGATCAGTCACATTCCTTCGCATATTTCATAGCATATCTGAAAGCTACCTTTATAACTACCCAGTTACGGAGTAGCGTTTGGCAACCCCTAAGTGTATTATTACACATGTAGGAAACCATCTTGATCTCGGTATAAGGATTATACATCTTCATTGCTTGAGACCAAGCGATGATACATAAAATCATAATAATCTCAATAGTGTCTCGAGGTGGGTCAATCTAACACCATATTCTCTAACATATGTTCACATTATTAATTCGATATCCCTATATCCATGATCGATGAAACATAGTCATCAATCAATACATGTGTTGGTCGATGAGTCACTAGCGTTCCGATCAGTGACATCCGATCAGGGATACATTTAGAACGACATCATGTAAGTTAAAAGAGCTTCACCAACAAGTCACATACTTGTTAATCTTTATAACAAATGATTCATTCAAGGAACATAATAACATTTATTCAATAACTCATAAATATAGACATAATATAATCATCTCTATGATTGTCTCTAGGGCATATTACCAAAAGTAGCTAAGCTAGTGAGCCATCGTAGTCTTGAGAGAAGTGGGCACAGTCTCAGGGATGTCGTTAAAACTTAGGACAGACCATCGAGACAAATTTCAAAACAATAATTTGAAATCCAAAACAGGCTTTGGACCTCAGACAAACTAGAAGCTAGGGGATGGCCTAACCAACGTTTTTGCCCTCTATGCAGACACACTCCGGAATCGGTCATTCATCTTTTCGCCCAGTGTCGCTTCTTCGGAAGAATTTGGAAGCATCTGGCGGGTAGCTAGAAATTATAGCCTACAACCATCCATTTGGTCTCCTAGCACGGACATCTTGGTTTGGTGGTCTAATGTAGCGGAGCGGAAGGTTCCCCAAGAAAGTCACAACTACGATCCTAATCCTAATTATCTGGGAGATCTGGAAGGAGCAAAACACAAGAATCTTCAACAACAAAGAAACCGCGCCGCTGCAACTACTAGCAAAGATTAAGGAGGAGGGTAGAACTTGGTACCTAGCGGGGGGCAAGTGTCTGGAGCATTTTAATACTCTGTAATTAAGATCTTTTAAAAAAAAATTATCTTGTACTTTACGGCTCTCGTTCCGCTCTTCCTGACATTCCTCGCACCGGTTTCATTAAAAAAGGACAGCCAGGCGCATGGCCGCCCGTAGGTGCGCAGACACCGCTGGGACAGGGAGCACTGTGCCAGCCGCACAACGGCAGAAATAAACCCTTCGTCGGTCATGAGTTGATTTGCATACGCTTCTGTTATGCATGTATGACTCTGATCTGATCAAGTCGAGTGAAAGAAGAAACTGCCGCTGACTGTAAGCTCAACCTGCAAGTTTCTCCAGTGCTGCTTCCTCTCGTTTTGGAAAATGCATTGTAGGAAAACTGTATTCCACTAGCTTCTCAATAATTCTTTTCAACCACTTTTGAGGAACGCCATAAAAAGGGGCGATCGTGGAGCGGTCCATGTGCTACCGCGCTTCAACTATTAACGGGCAGTACGAGAATAGCTTTTTTTTAGATAATGAGTGCGAGAATAGCTGGAAGAGTAGATTTGAAGGAACGGTGATCAAACTGAGGCGACATTAATGGGTAATCTGCAAAACCGGCGCCAAATTTAGCCGTCGCGCCTTCACTCGTTTCACTTAACGGCCGCTTCTGTTGATCGAGCTGCGTCGGTGTTCGACACCTATATAAACGCTGCGCGCTGCCACTCCCCACTCATCCGCAGCTTCTCCTTCCTTGGCTACTCCGAACAAGTGGTAGTGTTCCATAATGGGGATCCTAGCACGACAGCTGCTGTTCGGTGTTTGCGCCGTCGTGTTGGTGATCGACTTCGCAAATGCTGTGAACGGCGAGACAGCGCCGATCGTGGTCGGCAGCCAAGTGCTCGGACTGCGCCAGGAAGAACATGAATGCCGAGGCAGCTTTCAAAGGTAACACATGCTCAAAACTGTCTTGAATTTAATAGTAAACAACAAAAGGAGGTAAATTCTACCCGGCTGTTCATTGATTTGTTATTTACTTGTCTCAGGTCTTCAAGTGGCTGTCAAGTGCAAGAACAGCAAGGGCGAGTACGAGAGCAAGGCCGTCGGACAGGTGGACAAGTCCGGCGCCTTCAGCGTCCCCCTCGCCGCCGACCTCGTCGGTGAGGACGGCGAGCTGAAGCAGGACTGCCTCGCGCAGCTCCACAGCGCGTCGAGCACGCCGTGCCCCGGGCAGGAGCCCTCCAAGATCATCGCGGCACAGCCCAGCCAAGACGGCAAGAAGACGTTCGTCGCGCTCGCCGGCAAGATGCACCAGCCGTCAGCGGAATGCGCCTCGGCGTTCCTGTGCGATCCTCTCCACAAGCACCTGCACCACCTAATCCCACACAAGCCCGTGGTTGTCCCTCCCAAGCACTCCGTCCCGCCTGTCATCAAGCCGCCCGTGACCGTGCCGGAGCACAAGCCACCGTCTACGCCGGTGTACACGCCGACACTGCCAAAGCCGACCCCGATCTACCACCCCCCGGCCCAGCATGACGCCGCCACTGACCCACAGCAATTCAAGAAGTTGCTCCCGTTCCTCAAAAAGTTGCCGTTCTTCCCGCCTGGCGTGCAGAAGAGCGAGCCCTAGAAAGTTTGGTCTAGGGTACGTGAAGCAACAAGGCTACTACTCGATCTTTCGGTTGCATGAGTGTTTACTTTGCCTTCGCAGGTCATGCTGTTTCCACTGAATAAAGTTTGTGAGGATGATTATTAGTTTGTCATGAGTGTGTTGCATTAGCTGGGTTAATTTAGAGTCCGTTGCATATGTATTGGATGTAGGCATGCAGCTAAATCTTGCCTATTTTTCCATGTACGGTTTTCTATGAAGTACTCTGTAACAAGTTGGAACTGTATTGGTATCTATGGTAGCCTATTAGGGCTACCCTCGCTACCCAAACCGAAGCGACGCATACAACGGAGGACATCTATATAAATCAAGTCAAGTTTTTTTTACACAACACAAGTTACAACAGTACAAGCGCCAAGTGCGCAATACAAGTTACCACAGTACAAGCGCTCAGCGCGCAACAACCAATTTCAATGCAACAATACAATTGAACTAAATACAGTACAATAATTAAAACGAAACAATACATGGAGTCAACACTCATCACTTGTCACCATACAACAACCATTCTATAAGCTCGTCGTCCGGGGTTTCGTCTCCAGGAATTTGACGAGATCCCGCTCGCATACTTACTCCCATCCGCAGCCTCACCCGCTGCACCGGGCGCAGGGCCCGCTCCGGGGTGCCGGCCGAAGTGGCCGGGGATCTGCCTTAGCAGCGTCGCCGGCCGCTCCCAGCAGCTCGCGTCAAAGAAGGCATCCGAAGCCCCGCGTCGAAGGAGACGAAGACCACGTCTCCGACCCGGGGCTCGCACTACGTCCAGGCTCGTCACCTTACCCTCGCTCACGAGGGTGAGGACACGCGCTCCGTCACCGACGCTTCCTAGCTCGTCGGTGTAAAGACACTTCGCCGCCCGCCTCCCCACCGGCTTTGCTCCGTCTCGTCATCCCCCACCCCACCTTTTTCTTGTTTGTCAAAGGCTACGAAGCGCAACTGTGCCGAAGCGTTGCGAATGCTACAACGGGCAAGAGAAGGAAATTAGAGTCTTCAAAAGCGCAAGCCCAGACGAGGGGAGTACGAGCCCTTTTATAGCGGCCAACGACGCCACGCCCGACATGGAGCGGGGCACGAAGAGTTGCGTGCCAACGGCGCTTGCCGCGTGCTCCACTCACCCCAACACAGTTACTACCGCAGGTGTCATGAATGCCAACTGCGAACATCAAGACGCACGGTACCCGATGCGGCACAGCAATGCTAGCCGCTACTAACGATGTAAGATCTCGACCGCGAAGAATTTATCGTGGGGCGGCCCACCGACCTCCACGACCTGAAGGCCCTCAAAAAGTCATCAAAGGCACCAAGCCAGAGTGCGGAGTAAGGGGCCCTCGAAGGCCCTAGCTAGGGTACACCTCGAGCAGGCGAAGGTGCCCGAGGCCACTAAAGGTGCTAGGTCGAGTGCACCTCATCAAGGATGCACCGCGACCTAGGGCGAAGCGCAAGGCCATTGATGGACGGAGAATACATGATGGACCGGGTCTAGGGAGATCCACTTGTGCAGGAGGCTCGACTAGGTACATATAAAGACCCTACTAGATTGGGGCTTTTTAGGAATAGAACCGTAATATCTCGTGCTTACTGTTTACAACATTATAAATAGAGCATTGCCCCATGTAGAGTATATACAATAATGTGACGTCAATTTGTTTGTAAGTCTTGACACGTAGGATACAAGATGATATGGATGAGAAAAAGTGTGCCTGAGAATTGGGTGCGTCTCTCAAATGCGATGAGTCATTGTAACACGAGAAATAAGATATATTGTACATAGAGGAGCTGTCTATAGAGACGTGTAAAGAGACAACCAATTGTAGAAACTGTCTTTAGTACTGTCCATATATGACATGGAGATATACTACAGACAACAGTTGTCTATATCATTGTACATGCCCTAATAAAATAGGACTTTTTTAAGGCAGTAATGACACATTAACACACTTTTGATACTGTTTCCCTCTACCGAGGACCCTTGGGTTTCCCCCTTTGCATCTGCGGGATACCTAAGGTCCTCCTTTCTCTACTATCTAGTTCTGTTGCTATGACACACTTGCCTCCGGATTGATGCACATTTTATCCCCCTTGCTTGCTCTTTTGACAATAGCCACATCAATCTACCATACAACGTTTTGGATCAATGAGCATAATGTCGAGAAAAACTACCTTACCACCTGTACTAATGGATGACGTTGGAAAAAGACATGATGTTGGGCATCTAACATGAAACAAACAGATGTGAGCATATACTGTCATATTAATATATAAAAAAAAAGAGTGGACCATAAAAAGGGGTGTCTATATAATCGCAAAAAAAGGTGTCTATATATCAGGCACTTCAATTTTGTTAGACAACAGTCGCATTTTCGTTATCAGATCAACATTTAAGAGCTAAAGCTATCTCCAAGCACATCTAACAACCGGAGATTTCAAATTATTTTTAAAAAAATATCAAGCGTCTGGTAACCAGTAAAACTGCCATATATAAATATAATCATCAATTTGTTTCAAGAAAAAAAACCATACAGGGCATAAATGCATAATACACATTCTTGGCTCATAGAAAAGCTATCTGGAATACATTACACACTGCAATGGGATAATGTGACTAGAATATCATCTTCTCCGCCATGGGACAACTACTCACTAATTTGAGTCAAATGCTCAAACTATTAATGTCTATATTCCCCCCAGACTACTAAAAAAATGGTTCCAAAATTTCGTGTAGTTTATGAAGAGCTAATCGATCAACTTTACCGCATGTTGCCTTCTGCATAAGACATCAATCATATCATAAATTCTCTTAGAATCCCTTGATTGAACCTAAATTAGAAAGAAAGAGTAAGATACGAAGGAATACCTGTAACAGGTACCATAAACAATAATCCAAAGTAACATATCGACAAACCTTCCTATACAGAAATACTGCGGCATCAACAGATCCTTCAGCATATATTGAACGACCACAAACATTGTGCTGGAACTCAAATGAAACACTGATAGGAGAACACATCATAATTAATCAGCAAACCTGAATGTAAGTATCACATTTACAGGAGGATGCAAATTACCTGTCGTCGGGAGAAGTGAGATGGTACAAATGGAACGCATGCCCTTCAATGTGCTCTTTGGGGACACCAACCATCTCAAGCTGCTGCTCAGGATCCCTAATTTGAACTATCTGCTAGCATAGGAGGTAAAACCAATATATAATATAACACGAGTTTAAAACATAACTTTCACAAAATTGAGCGAGTACTATTGCTCAATTGTAACAATTAATAAACTAATGCTATTGGTAACATTCTAGAAAAAAGACATCAGAAACCAACTCAAACAGTGTGCTAACAGTACTTTGAAAAATAACACTTGGATAGGTACTTTGTAAAAATAATAGAATTTTTTTCCCCACGGAAAATCACATAGTTGTTTATTCTGTTATGTATATACAGGTGGTGGCAAGTGGCAACATCCAGAGAGCTCACTGTACAGCTGTTCAGTATCCCAGCTCCACAGGTGGTGGTGGACAAGAAATGACACCCGTCAACCTCATCTACTGTCAGACCCATTTGCCTTGCCGACAAAATAGCAAGAAAGCAACAAACACTGCCACACATCTCCTAGTCCTAGGTTGAAGATGCAACAGGGACAACACAAACTTTTTCCAAAGGTAAGAAGAGACTACGAAGATATAGACCTATATACAAGTATGAGACATTCATATTACCAAAAGAGTAATCAAGCATTCGAGAGAAAGGAGGCTAGAGCAGGACCAATATATCCTCCAGTTGATGTCCTAAATGTTAGTCATTGGACTCTTGCTCTTGGTGATAGCAAGATCCTTACTCTAATCGAGAGGATAACACTTGGAGATAGGGCAATTTTCTTTGTTTATTTCTCACACAATGCTATGCCAACTTTGAGGGTTGGGGATACAAATTATAGGCTGCTAACCACCAAGCATATGCTAAGATGCCGGTCTAAGATGTTGTCCTAAAAGCGGTCTAAGATCTGTCCTCTAAGATCTTTGTCCTTGAAGGGCGGCAAAAGCAAACACACAAGACTTATCCAACAAGTCAGAGACTTATTCATCATTCTCCCCTAAGTCTTGTCGTCGTCTTGTGGGAGAGTTGAACCATCCGATCTGGAGGCGAGAACTCGAGAATTTGACCCTCCCAAGAGGCTTGGTGGCGAGTCCATAAGGCGATCCGTGGTGTTGATGTAGCTTCGCCTTGATCTTTGCCTTCATCCAAGCGACCTCGGATGAAGTGGTACCGCCGGATGTGCTTGCTCCGTTCATGGAAAGCGGGGTTCTTTGCGAGCAGGCGGACTTCTTTGTCCGCCTGGCGCCACGCTTTAGTGTCTCTGCCGGAGATCCTGCGATCGAACGAGCAGGCGCTGAGTCGAGCGGTGGAGGCGCTATGTACTCGGCCTCCACAATTTGGACAGAGCCACCGCTTTCTTTGCTTATTGTGCCCGACTAACGAGGCACTTGCAGGAAGAAGAGAATCCGCTTGTGCTCTTCTTTGGTGTCGATGTCGCTGCGTGGTCATTGTCGTATGCAGATGAAGTCTTGTGGGGACACCTCGGGTAGTGCAAGCCGTGGTCGGAGGTGCATAGCGTAGTGGAGGATCCTCTTCCGCGACTTTCTGATGCTCGTCGTCGATCATTGTATGAACCGGCCAGCGTGGCCGGCGGCGACGCCAAGTCGATCGGCGTGTGGACAAAGGTAGCGAAGGCGCCCGCAATCTTGGCCGTCTTGCGTCGCGTCCGCCTCTCCAGCCGTCTTTGTCGCGGCTCGACTTGACCTCTCCTCCATAGGAGTGTGGGGTTTGGGTTGCGATCGGCGAGCCCGCCCGACTCAGCGATCGCTTGGCGTGGCGATCTGCGAAGGAGATCTGGGAGCTGTCTGGTGGACCTCGATCCCGGTAGAAGGAGAGGCCCAAGTCGCTCATCTGGGCGGTCTTCATCTCGCCTTGAGCAGCCGACCTCGGCCTCCTTGGGCGGTGATCCTGAGTCGTCAGCGTGAAGCGCCCGCGGCGGCGTTGCGCCACTTGCCCGCCGGTGAACCGCGACCTGCGTGTGCGCTCTGCTGGAACCCGTTGCATAAGGGTGGAGTCGGCTTAGCGTTCGGGCTCGTGGTGCTGCCGCAAGCCGTAGAAGAGGCTGCGTGGCGAGGACCTTGCCACCTTGGGGATAGCCGAATCCGGCGGTGACGGACGTAGACCTCCTCCTTCAAGTCGCAGTTGAGGAAGGCGGACTTGGCGTCCATGTGATGGGCGTGCCAACCCTCTGGGCGCAAGTCGCGAGGAGAAGACGAACGGACTCCATCGCGCGCGGCGGTGCGGCGTCGTCGAAGTCGATCCTCTCTTTGCATGAAGCCTCGTGCCGCCAGCGAGCCTTGTGCAGCGATGGCGGCCGGCTTCATCCGCCGGCGAACACCAGCAAGGGTGATCGGCGTGGTGGCCGGCGGAAGATCCGCCCGGCTCAGCGTCCGGTTCCGCTCGGCGGCGTCCATCTCTTGCTTTATCGCGACCGCCCGCGCCGCGTCTCCCATCCTCTCGGCAAAGGCGGGGCTCGCCGTCGTCGCCGCCAAGTCTTGACTCATACTCGAAATCGTCTTTGCGCCGATCGAGGGCGGCGGCTTCATGAGATATTATCCATAATGCGGTAGCGAGGCTTCGCCGTCGTGGTAAGCGTCGGCGATCTCGTCGTGGGGCGGCGAATGTGAACTCCGCCGTCTTATTGCTAAATCGTGGACCGGCTGTTGAGGGCGATCCGGTGGTGTGGTGCTGGGTCTTGGTGGAGAGTGGTGGCCGGTCTTGAGGAGTGGCCGGTGGTGAAAAGTGGGCGTGGTGGTGCGAAGGTGGTGGAGCACTCCGGGCTGTGGCGGCGAGATGTCGAGCTTCGGTGAAAACAGTTGCTAGCTCTGACTCTCTCGAAATGGGCGTGTCGACAACGAAGTCCACAGGAATCGAAGTCGAATCGTCGTCCAGCGCCTTGTCCCGTATCGGCCTCATGCCGTCGAACCTGGCGTCCGCGAGATCTTGGACCTTGTGTGTCGAGTCGAGGATCACGGTAGGCCTTGAGCCCTCGCGTGGCCGATGAACACTCGGTGCTCTGTCGTCGAGCTTGCGAAGTGGCCAAGCTCATGGCGAACGCGAGGCGCGAAGACCATAAGTGAAAACCGCCGACTTGCGCCCGTGCCAAACCTCGTCTGGCGTCTGTAGTCGAGTGCCTTAATAAGCGGCGGTTGAGGATGTAGGCATTTGTCACCGCGCCTCTCCCAGGAAGGCAATGGCATCCTGCAGCGAGGAGGGCGAACCATCCCATAGCCGTCGCAGTTTGCTTGGCTCTCGGCAACGCCGTTACTGCTCTGGTATGCGGTAGCGAGTATGTGGCGTGAATCTCTCATCGGCCTGATCTGTGAATTCGGTAGCCGTGAATTCGCCGCCGTTATTGTCATGTCGCAACCTGTATGACTCTGACCGCGCTCTGCCTCGCTTGATAACTGCGTCGCTTGATGGCGTCATGACCTCTCGCTTCTGGCGGGACCATCACACACATGTAGCGGGAGAGGTCGTCGACGGCGGCGAGAAATGGCGTCGTCTCCGGTGTGGCGGTGTCGCGAACCCACAGAATCCCGTCTGCAAGCTCGATCGGAAACTTCTTTCTTTGGGGAAAGAAGTCGCCTCTGCCGTCAACCGCTGAGAGCGTCGAAGCGCTCCCACATGGTCAAGGGGCGGCGAGCCTCGCGCCATCTCCGTGGCCTTGGCAGCCGGGGCCTCGAAGTGAAAAGTGCCCAGCGCTCGTGCCCTTGCCACGCCTCGTCGTCCGGCGGCGGCGAACGAAGGGTTGTGCCGCTGCGCGTGAAGGATGTAGAGTCTATTTCGCCTCTGGTTACCTTGGCAAGAAAGCGGCGGCGAAGATCCCAAATCCGCGGCACCGTGCTCGATCTCGACCGCGAGCCGTTCTCGTCCAGTATCCCAAGTGATGATGGAGTTCTGCGGTCGGGGATGTAGTAGGCGCCGGTGGCGGCTTTGTGCTTTCGCCAGAACCAGCGGTGAAGATAGCGAGCCAGCGCCCTTGATTTTCCGCCGGGCGTCGCCGAACAGCGGTGCCTCGAGCGCTGGTCGAGCTCGGAGAAAGAACTCCGCCGCCGGTCATGTGGTGGGTGGCGCCGGTGTCGAGCACCGCGCGTCGGTCTTGTCGTTCTTGGGAAGCGTCGTAGGGAGGCGTGTGCTTTTGGCTCGTCGATGTGGAGAGAGCCGCTGCGGCGGTGCGGCGGAGAGTAGTTCGATGCTCGCATGAGCAATGAAACGGCCATTACTCTCCTCTCTGCTGCGCGGCGTGGGCTGGCAGCGTCGTGGTATCGACAATCCTTAGCCCAATGACCGAGCTTGCGCGATTGTAGCAAGAGTCGTCTCGTCTGCGGTTTTGCTTGCCGGCGGCGCCCATGCTGGCGCCTCCGCAGTCATCGCCTCGTGGTATCGACAATCCTTGGCCCAATGACCGGGCTTACGCGATTGTAGCAGAAATAAATCTCGTCTTGACTTTTGCTTGCCGCGCTTGCGGCCGCTTGTCGTGGAAAACTCCCTTCTTCTGTCACCTTAGCCGTGACCAGCTGCTCCCGGTGAGAGCTTCCGCCAATGGTGGCGGGTCGAGGGCCTATAGTTCATCGTATCCAGCGACCTTGAGCGACCGCGCCTCCTCGATCGTCATCGTGGAGAGGTCAGCGAGAGACTTCGTCGGCGAGCCATCTGCTTGTACTTCTCGAGGGGCCTTGCGGAAGAGCTTCTCGCGACTCTCTCCTCCGCCGTAGGTGTCGTCGCCGGCTGCACCAACCGCAGCGAGTGTTGAGGCGGAAGCAAAGTCATCAACGTCCTCGCTTTGGCTTGAAGGCGAGTTCTCCAGCTCCTGCGTAGTGCACGCAATGTAGACTTGCGGTAGCGATCGGCTGCCGTCGTCTTTGCGGCGATGGCGTCCCAAACCTCTTTAGCGATCCGCTTGTTGGTAGCGAAGCGCATCTCGGGCGGGGCTGCGGCGATGAAGCATCTAGCGCCCGTCGATCTGATGCGTGGTCGGCGTCTCCGTCTGGGCGCATCCGCATATACGCGCTGGAGCCTTACCCTCATCGCGCATGACCCGCTCGGCGTAGTTGGTCTTGGTGAGGTAGGCCGCCCCGCGGTAAGCGTCCTGACAGCGACTGGTACTCGTGGTGACCGATGCCGAGCAGGGAAAAGCGCGTCGCTGTGAAGGCCTGCTTCTCCGTCGACCCATCTGCCCGCCGCCGTCGCGTCTCCTCGAGGCGCCCGCCAGCGCGTCCGCTACTGTCTGAAATTTGCCGCCGCTTCGTGGGCGTGTCGCGGTTGCCATTCGCCCTTCAGCCTCATGTTGCCTCCCTCTCCGGCCTCGAGTCGCGTCGGCCTTTATCAGCGGTAGAGATGGGCTGCTTTATTCTTCTGCGTAGAACCTCGACCTCATTCTTTATGCCTTGCTGCATCTACCGCCTTTGCTTCGCCTCACTTCATTTCTGCCGACTCATTCTTTGCCGACCTCGGCATACCACTTTTCGCGCGGCCTGTGTCTGCCCTTCGCTTCGCGTTCTCCGCCACAGCGAGTTAAACTTCTTCTTGCCCCGCGTGCTCGCTCGACCGGCCGGAGCGTCTGCGGACATGGCGGCGCCTCGAGGAAGCTAACTGCGTGGAGAGAGGCTGCTACTCTTGGTTGGAAATTTCTTCTTGTGAAAGCGAGGCTAGAAAGGATTGAGCGAGGAGATGCTCGAGGTTGCGAGATACTCTGCTCGATACCACTTGTTAGTCATTGGACTCTTGCTCTTGGTGATAGCAAGATCCTTACTCTCATCGAGAGGATAACACTTGGAGATGGGGCAATTTTCTTTGTTTATTTCTCACACAATGCTATGCCAACTTTGAGGGTTGGGGATACAAATTATAAGTCGCTAACCGACCAAACATATGCTAAGATGCCGGTCTAAGATCTTTGTCCTAAGCGATCTAAGATCTTTGTCCTCTAAGATCTTGTCCTCTAAGATCTTTGTCCTTGAAGAGCTGACAAAAGCAAACACACAAGACTTATCCAACAAGTACAGAGACTTATTCATCACTAAAACCTTTTACAAAAATAAAACAATGAGATACAGCCGTGATCATACGGACAAGATTCAGTTTCAGAATTTATCCTACAGTTGGTGAAACAGCTTAGCTCGAGTCCCAACGGTAAGAGAACATTTCTGTCAAATTGGTAATACTATGGTACTTTTTTATAGAAATAATAGAGAATTCATCATTTACATTGCAGTTGTTAAGGGTATTAGTGGTATTTCCTATTGTTAGGGTTTAGTCTTGTGTGTGTCCCCTTGTACTATATATATGCCCTATAGGCTATTGCAATAGATAAGCTTCATTCATATTAACATGGTATCGAGCCTAGATTTAGAACTTACCTACTCCCATTTGTTTTTATTTATTCTTTGCCGGGAGGAAGCGATCTCCACTCAAGGCGGCTATCTCCACATTACTCGTAGTTTTTTGTAGAAGTAGAAATAGCGGCGGACAATTTTAAATGCATAATCGATCGGCCTCCTCAAGTTCATTCGCGAGATCCGGATCCGGCGGCGAGGCGGTCGGCGTAAAGGGAAGCCGCAGCATCCGCTTCGCTTCAGCTGCTGCCGGCCCTTGGCAAACCACGAATCCGCCTCTCCGTCGCCTCCTCAAGCCAGATCCACGCGGATCGCTCCTCCCTTCTGGCGCCATCGCCTGCCTCCGACCGCTAAGCGCGCTTTATGGCCGTCGCCCCTTGCCTTGCCTATGTGATCCGGCCAGCGGATTGGCGCCCTCTCTCGCGCCGCCGTGTCTCCTCCATGCTCGAATCCGTGGCATGACTCTTACGCCGTCGGATCCAAGGCTCCATTGCCGGATCCGCCGCCGCTTCGGCCGCCGCCGCCGGATCGCTTCTTGCGGCGCCCTCCGTCGTGGGCTCGCGCTTCTCCTCGCCCGTGCTCTGCCTCGCCACTTTAGCCGCCCGGCGGCCTCTTCATCGTCTCCTTAGCCGCCGCCGCCAGCGAATCCATACTAGATCGGCCGCCGCCGCCTCTCCCTGCGGCAGCCATGCAGCGTCTTTGCTCGTGTTGCCTCTCACTGCCTCGCTTCCTCACTTCGGTATCGCCGCCGGATCCGTCGTCGCCGGATCCGTGGCCGCCCTTGCCGCTTCATGAGCTTCAGCCGAGGACACCGCGCCTCTGCGGCTTGCTTTCGCGCCATGCCGACTGCTGCCAGCCGCGCCCTGTCTCGCTCGGCTCCTCTTGTCGCCTCGGTGGAGGAGGTGAGATGGGAGGAAGGGCGAGGAGGAAGAAATGGCGGGGAGAAATGTGGAGGTGGGGATGGCGGGAGATGTTCATGTTTTGGTTGGGGTGGTGGTGTTGCTAAGAACATGTTGGAGCAAGATCTTTGGTGTTGGTGTGGGCTTTGCTATAATTCTTATTTGCTAATGAGTCTTTTCTTTTGAGTCTTAGTTTGCGTCCATCCAAGTCCGTAGCATCTCTCTCTTTGAGTTCGTCAAAGTAAATGCGAGTCCACAAATCCTTGTCGGTCGGTAGATTGCTTTGCTAGCCATGATTCAACCTCTTGGATTGAATGTGGTCCTCTCCTTTCTTCGCATATTTGCGGCCCGCTCTTCTCTCTAAACAGTTGCGGATCGTAGAAGTCTTTATAATGCCACGCTTCTTTTGGCCGCCGCAGAAACTTCTAAGGCAGCGCTTCTTCTGCACTGCGCCTCATTGCGCTTCTTGTGCCTTCTTGCCTTGCCGCCGTCTTGAGCTTCGATCTCTGTTGCCATGCTTCTATCTCTCTCTTGACTTGATTTGATAGTTCTCTCTTTTGTGTCACCTTCCATCATCTCTCGTCGTGTTCTTAGTAGTCGACTTTGCTCCAGCTTACCTCTACTTTCTCGGCCACTTGCACTTTGTGTTTATGAGAACGCGACATGATTCGGATGGGAGGAGATCCTTGAATGCAAACACAATTTTCCAAGAATTGCCGCTATGGCGACATCTTCGAGACTCGGACTTGGTTTTCCTATTGTAGTGTCAACCCTTTCCAAATGCAATGCTATTGCATCGCCTTGCATTTGAGGGGGGGTGTTAAGGTTATTAGAGGTATTTCCTATTGTTAGAGTTTAGTCTTGTGTGTGTCCCCTTGTACTATATATATGCCCTATGGGCTATTGCAATAGATAAGCTTCATTCATATTAACAGCAGTAACCTCGTATCAACAAAATCCTACCAAGAAAAGTAGTTATCATCACTATTTTAATGTCTGGAGTCTAAACAGTGAAGGGTTTGAAAGAAGATCAGAAATAGTTCCAAGGAAAAGGTCTTGTTTCATAAAAATAGCATAGCAATTTTACTGTGGATTTGGAAATGACTTCATTAAGGCTTTGATGCGCATTTTATGCAGCAAATTGTTAATTTCTTAACAAGATGTATAATATATATACAATCTCAAGCATAAAAGTGCAAAAGCTTACCCGGTTCATGTCATATGACACACCTAACTTCTCAAAACAAGCAATTACAGCTTTAGCTGTACCAGATATGTCAGCTTGCCTGCTTGATGGGATTCCAAAACCTGCAAAAATTCTCACACTCAGAATACGCATGGGAAGTCTGGATTCAGTCACTAGAAATGTGTTTGGCCTAATTATCTAAAATAAGTCTCAGGCTAGACAAATAATTCCAAAACCAGCAAAGAAGCTTTATAAATGAGTAGTTGCTCTCCGAGATATATTAAGGTTAACTGATGATATATTACTGGCTCTTGAAGTACAAGCTTAAACACTTTAGCATTATCAGCAACTTTCTTTCTGAACCTTGAATTCCTAAGGGGATATTCAAGGTAGAATTGTACCTCTAAACGATAGCCTGAAAAGGCCCCAGGAAACTGCTCAGCCATGATTTCCATTGCAGCAAGAAATGCAACTACCTGATCAGGGAAGAAAGAAAATGGTACAAGTGGTTCATAGTTTCAACACTTTGAAGTTTAATAATGACAGTGGTACACCTGATTAAATTAGATAGTTCCTTTTGATCGTACCTGTTTGCCCATTTGTGGAGATATTAGTGCATAGTTATTTGAATCTTGCACTGATTTGTAGAGTAACTGCCCATCCCCACCAGTTGTGCCCATCACAAATGGCAAACCAAGCTTGCAATAGAGCTCAGCATTAGCTGCATAATGCAAGAGTATTTTGTGTTTTGAGTCAGAAGAATAAGGATTAAGGACAGTCTTGAACAGGAAACAACATTAGCACAGAATTTCGGTTTTGTCTTGGGCAAAGGAAAAGAGACACTGTCTCTGGAAAGGTAAAAATAACTACCCTAGATCAAGAACCTGTGACTTTCAGCAAGATCAAACTCATTTACTAGTTTAGATATCCTCGGTAAATTTTGGCAAGCTATCAAAACAATGTAATCTCCTTTCTATCTTTATTATCTTGTCATATAAACACTGAAAAGTAACCATTAATGTAAACCGAAGAGAAATATGGCATCCAGATTCCAGCATATACATTTTCAAGTGAACTTAGCAGCTAAGAGATATTATACGAACAGAAGCATGCTTCGTACGAACTTGCATGAAGACTTACAAAGGAATTTCTGCGACTGAAATTTCACAGCTGCAGAAGATAATGTGATGATAAATGATCCTAAGCAAGTTATATAGGCATATAGTGAAAAATAACAAGATAAAACTGTTTACAGTTCACAGAATCAGGCGCCGTGTAGTCCACAACAACAACATCTGGGAATTCATCAATGACAGATGAAAGAACATCTTCTCTTGCTGAAGGACCATATATCTGAACGTCCGTATGACCAATTCGTACTGTTCTATCAAGCTTCTCTCTACTACTGAATGAAACAGGAACTAGGTGAAGACCACTAGAAGCAGCTGCCTCAGCAACAGATACCCCCATTTTACCAGTGCAGCCATTCACCTACAGAATTGAACAAGTGAAAGACTAAATACTACTAATATCAGGTCCCTTCGATTAATAAGGCTAGCCCGGGAACAATTTTCAATTTCTCTTCTAGTAAAAAATTGCAAGCAATTGTTTAGATTCGGTAATCTCTATTCTCTTCGCTCATCCAGCCAGAATCGTTGGATTGGACCTGTAATCACTTTTATTAGCTGTGCAGCAATCTTGATATATACAAGTAGGGAATTGGCGAATTGGCCTACCGTTGAGCATTCTTAATATAAAGCGTTTGAATAAAAAAAGGTTGTTGAGATCAAAATATTTTCTTTCCCTCCTAAAGCATGAAGTTCTTTCATTGAAGAAAAAGTGAATACAAACTATCTGATGTAAAATATTAACCAAGTTGGCCACCCTTCACCCTTTAAAGAATTACACATCAGCATAATCTATCAGAAAAGTTATCAACTATAGTTAGGCCTGTTCAACATCTTTTTCTTTTTGGCAGCTCTGTTTTTAATAATTGCAACAAATTCTTCCACAGTCATCCTCCCAAAGACCTAGATAAGTCATTATAAGCGTAAGATATTGTTGAGAAGGATTGTCCTTGAGGAAAAAAACAGAGAAAATTCTAGGGACATTTTGCACTGCTATTTGGTTGGCTTCATGTGAAATACAACGGCAAGTGTGACGCCAAATGAGCCTCCCTTGTACAAGGAAACTCAAATTCCAGTAAAATAATAATAATAATAAAGGAAACTCAAATTCATAGTTGGCCAAGTCTGCTACCGCAATGTGCATCAAGTAGCCAAAAAGCTGAAAGATAAGTGACTTATGATAAACCCATCTACGAAAATTTGCCTACTGTAGTAACTAGTAAACTTGTGATTGCCCATAACTAAAGACAAGCGACCACAGCGGCGTTTCGTCGAACAGGTCAGTGGCATGGTAGATACAGCCAGCATACCAGTATCGGAAAGGAGGCTCGCCGGCCGCGCAAGCCTCAACGGCCTCGGGCGGCCGCAGGTACCGCGGCGCTAACACACTGCGGCGCGGCGACTCCATCCAGGCAACCCCGTCCCCGCCACCGTGGGGGCGGGATAGTATGGGGCAGCCGCAACGAGCATCCTCTTGCCCCGGCGGCGGCTGGTTAGGTGCGCGGTTACGGCCTGCGGGATGCGTACCGGATCTGGATAGGGACCTAACCAACGAACGGTTTATCTCGAGCGGACTCGTGCCGACTGCCGAGTCCCCACCCCGGGCGAGCGAACCCAGCTCCACGGCGTGCTGCGAATCTGAGATGGACGCGAACAAACTGGCCTGGAAGGCTGGAACGGACGGAGTAATGGGGTACGTCGCGCTATCTCTGACCGAACAAACTGGCGGTTCAGATCGGACGGTGCTTACCTGTTCCCTTCTCCTGTGCCCATCCGTGCTCTGGATACATGATTACATCAACGGGCCGGTCTGATTTTTATTTGTTGGTCCCACATTCTCTCCCCACATGAGCCGAGCTTGGTTTTGGCTCCCACGAAGTACTTGAGAAGGATGGTTTGAAGCAGATCCCAGCAGATGCGTCCATGGCACCGAAGTCACCGGCCAGCAGCGGCAGCCAACGTCTTCGGTGGTGGCAGTGGCGACAACGGCTACTAAGGCCATAACGAGCTTGGGACTGGGTGGTCGCTATGCTTTCAGCACAATGACCCTTGTTTCCTACGAGAATTTGGAGCTTACAATGATTCAAGGCTGGATAATATGCACGTACTGGCACAACAAAGCTACCAACCGAAGAAACGGAATCAGCAATCTCACTACCATGAAAAGAAAAATGCCCAATTGAGTTCCGGCCAAAAAAACCCAATTGAAGCCGCCGCCGCTTACAGCTCAATGAATTCGCTCGTTTCAACCTTCGGATATCATGTCGCTCACAAAACTCCTCGGCTGCCTTCTGCGCCTCCGTGGTTTGGCTATCGCAATTTGTGTTCCCCGTTCTCGAAATTTGTCGGACGGACGGCGGCTCCCGCTAGCGGCGGCATCGATATTATAAGCGACAAAAGGTATCTGTTAACCACGTTGAAGGTGTTTGACCCACTGTTACAGACCCAGGCAACTACTCTGAAAAACATGATGATGAACATGGGGCCACTTGTTGTCGGCAAGCCAGAAGGATCAGCAGGCGCAAACGCCAACCTTGCGATCGGTATCCGGTGGATGAGTGGGTTTAAATGAAAACGGGTTTCTGGGGAGATGATTAGGAGGGCCCTTGTTTGTTCCTTTGGAGTTGGCCCGGTTAGGGTATTTATGTTTTTGAAGTGCGGAGGACATGAAAAATGTATTGGCTAAAGATTACTTCTCTGAACCTTCCCTCTAGTTCTTCTTTATCCCTATCTCCTTCTATCCATCCCAGTCTATCCTCTGTAATCCCGTGAACTATTAGTGTTGATTTGAGTGAAATCTAAAGAGGTGGTAACATTTGGCATCGAGCCTTGTTTGGCATACTGGAGCAACCACGCTACCGTACAAGAGCCCAGATCCACTCGCAAGAGATGGAGCAGCAGATGGCTGAATTAACGAGAGTCATTCTTGCGCAAAGTGACTCGTCGAGCCTTACAAGTCAATAGCGGCGCAATCCATGCCACCGTGGAAGAAATTAAGCCGGTGGTGTTAGAGATCTTGACGGTGGAAGCGAGATGGAGTCATCGATAGAAGTCTTTGCGTTAGGGTGGGGGCTTGAGGGCCTTGACTTGTTGATCTCTAGAAATCCGGTGCTCACGATTGACCAACCGATCTACCAATCCTTCCTTTGCGAAGCCAAGCTTTGAACAAGATTGAGAGGTGGGCCGAACACCCCGAGGGCAGGAGGGACTCGAGGCGAGTTCGCAAGAGCGTCATCAATGCCATTCGGTTACCACGAGCCGGCACTGAGAAAAAAGGCCATCGAGGACAAACTCACGTCATGCGCCTCCGGGCAATAGTAAGCCAGATCGGTTTGAATTTGATTCTTGTGCAGTAGGGTCTGGGGGGATTTCGGGTAAACATCATGGAGTGTATCATCATCATCCACCCCCTAGACTGGACTTTCTACCATTTGATGGAGAGAATCCCAAGGCATGGCAGCTTAAATGTGAGAATTATTTTAGGATATACTCAATTCAACCGGAGTTCAGAGTTAGCATTGCGACAATGTCCTTTGTGGGAAGTGCCTTATTGTGGTTGCAAGCGACTAGGACTCATACTAGAATGGAGGATTGGGACGCGTTTGTGGAGGCTGTGTGCAGCAGGTTTGGTAGAGAGGAATTTCAGTAGTTGGTGAGGCAGTTCAATAGGGTTCGTCAGACCACCACTGTTGCCGAGTACAATCTGTTGGCGCATCATTCATCTTGCAATCCCTTCCTTTTTTTTTTGTAACCCAATTTATGGATGGTCTAAGAAGTGATATATGATATGCGATGGTGTTAAATCGACCACGGGATCTTGACACGGCTGTAGCCCTTGCGGGTCTGCAGGAGGAGGTTTTGGATACGACTAGAAGAGATAGTCGTCGTATGGATTTTGTTTCTAACACTGCGATGCGGCATCGTCTTGCATTGCGCTCCCACCACCAGGGAAGAGGATCTTGGGAGTAGGGAACAAGTCGGACGATAGAAGGGGTATGGAGGGAGCTCGAGCCATACCGGTGATGACAAGCTTGGAGCTCTCGTGCCTCTGAAGCGAGCTAAGTGTATTTATCATACTTGTAGGGAGCGATGGTCTCGTGGGCATAAATGTGCTCCTCTGGTTCAAGCGCATGTGGTTGAAGAACTTTGGGAAATTATGGAGGAAGAGGATCGGAAGTCGCTGATAAAAGAAGAGGAGGAGCCACTAGTAGAGGCAGATCTGCTGGCCATATCCAAAGAGGCAGTCAATGGAGATGAAACCTCATGAACATTATGTTTACATGGTACTGTTCAGAATCAAGAGGTTGTCATCCTAGTTGACTCAGGGAGTTCATATTGTTTTATCAGTGAACAGTTTTCAATGAGACTTATTGGTAAACAACAGTCAATCAAGTCTGTTATGGTGCGTGTTGCTAATGGGGAGTTATTGGAATGTATCTTGGAGTATCCTTTGTGCCAGTGGGAGGTTCAAGGTCATGTTTTCTATACTACCTTCAGAGTGTTACCTCTGCAACGCTATGATATTATTATGGGCATTGACTGGCTAGAACAGCATAGTCCAATGAATATTCATTGGTGAAAGAAGGTGATGTCTTTTGTGTACAAAGGAAGGGGAGTTTGTTTATATGGAGTTAAAACCCATGTTCCTCAATGTTGTCTAGTTTGGGATCGATCACAGGAAAGTCTAGTCGGCAATACCGCTATAAAGCAATCATTTGCACTTGGAGTCAGCGATGGAACAAACATTGAGGTACCCTCGGCCATTGAGAAATTATTGGAGGTTTGCTCATCTATTTGAGGCAGAAAGGACTACCACCTAGTAGAGTTTTCGATCATACCATACCTCTTATGCTTGGAGTCAAACCGGTGAACCTTCGGCCATATCGGTATAATCCAATGCAAAAGAATGAGATTGAAAGGCAAGTGAAGGAGATGTTGGCTCAAGGATCATCCAACCCGGTGTTAGTCCATTCTCATCACCGGTGTTGTTGGTGCAAAAGAAAGATAAGACCACGGCATTTTTGTGTGGACTACGAGGCATCGAATCGGCGACCATAAAGAACCGATATCCTTTACCAATCATCGATGATTTGCTCAATGAGTTAGCGGATCTCGATGGTTTACGGTTTGGATTCTGCATTTGGATATCATCAAATCCGCATGGCGATGAAGATGAGCACAAAACCGCGTTCAAAATGCATCATGGACACTTTGAGTTGAGTCATGTCATATGGTCTAACGATTGCACCGACAACGTTTCAGGGCCGATGAATACTATATTGGCACCTTTATTGCGTAAAGGGTTCTTGTCTTTATTGATGATATATTGGTATATAGTCTGATCTGCCTAGCCATGAGGAGATACTTAGGAAGGTGTTTGTCATTACGGGCGCGAATCAACTCAAGGTCAAGAGATCGAAATGCTTTTTGCTAAACAACAACTTATCTACTTGGGGCATATTATCGATCGGCGTGGGTAATGTGAGACCCAAAAACATTGAAGCCGTTCGAGATTGGCGGTTCCTCGAAATGTCAAGGTGGTTCGAGGTTTTTGGGATTAATGGCTATTACGAAAAATTTGTTCATAATTTTGGCTTAATTAGCAGACCCTCACAGATCTATTGAAGAAGCGGTCGATATTTATGCGGGCGGAGGAGAAGAGTCATCATTCCAAGCATTGAAGGAAGCTTTAGTCACCGCGCGATTTTGGCGTTACAGTTGATAAGGCCTTTGAGATTGAAGCGATGCTTCGATAAAGGATTGGTGCCATGTTGATGCAAGAAGGGCATCCTATTGCTTACTTGAGTAAGGCATTGGGACCCCGCACTCGAGGACTTTCAACCTATGAAAAGGAAAGTCTAGTGATTATGATTGGGGTGGAACATTGGAGATCCAAACTGCAACATGCTGAATTCGTTATCAAGACTAATCAGCGTAGCTTGATCCATTTGGAGGACCAACGTTTGACCACTCCGTGGCAACAGAAGGCGATGGCCAAGTTGCTAGGATTACAATACCGATTGCGGTACAAGAAATGAGTAGACAACTGTGTGGCCGATGCGTTATCCAGAAAGGATTCATCGGGTGATGGTGAATTACTAGCTGTGTCGACTTGTGTACCAGCTTGGTTAGCTGACCTTGCGGCTGGATATCAGGAGGATGCTCAAACAAGTCGAATATTGGCGGAGTTAAGTAGGGGTAAGTCTAATCATCGAAAATTTACACTAAAGGATGGTATTGTTCGATATGATGGACGTATCTGGATTGGTAGTAATCTTGCAGTACAACAGAAAAATCCTTCATTCAATGCATTCTAATGCACTCGGTGGACATTCAGGATTTCAAGTGACGTACAATCGCATGCGAAAGTTATTTGCTTGGCCCGGTATGAAGAGGGCTATTTAGATGTTTGTGGGAGCTTGCACAGTATGTAAATAAGCCAAAACTGAACATGTCAAGTATCCAGGATTATTACAACCACTTCCAGTGCCTGAAGGGGCATGGCAGATGATATCTCTAGACTTCATTGAAGGACTTCCACGGTCAGTCAACTATAACAGCATAATGGTTGTTGTTGATAAATTCTCCAAGTATGAGCACTTTGTTCCTTTATCACATCCCTTTACAACATTTCAGGTAGCACAAGCCTTTGTCAATAATGTCTTTAAGTTACATGGCCTACCTCAGTCCGTTGTCTCTAATCGAGATCGGATATTTACTAGTACTCGTGGAAGAGCTATTTCTCTTGGTGCATACTCGATTGTGAATGAGTTGACTTATCACCCATAAGCCGATGGGCAAAGCGAGCAGGTCAATCGGTGTTTGAAACATATCTTCCTTTGCTTTGTGCATGTCTGTCCAGAACAAGTGGTGCGATTGGTTGGCTTTGGCGAATTTTGGTATAATGCTTCTTATCATACTACCTTAGGGAGGTCACCTTTTGAGGTTTTATATGGACCGATCCTAGTCACTTTAGGCGTGGTTGATTCCAATTCGGTGCTTGGAATTTGGCAATTTGGTTTACTGTGAGGGTGATGACTAGTTTGTTCTTGTTGCACCTCAATCAGGCGAACCAGCGGATGAAGGCACAAGCTGATACTAAGCGATCTGAACGGAACTTCCTGCCTTTGGATTGGGTGTACCTAAAATTACAACCCTATGTTCAGTCATCTGTCGCCACAAGAGCTAACCATAAACTAGCTTTTAGGTATTTCGGGCTATTTCAAGTGGAGCAGAAGGTCGGAGCTGTGGCGTACAAGCTAAAACTACCTACAAGGTGCGGAATTCACCCGGTCATTCATGCATCGCAATTGAAGAAAGCGTTGTCTCGAGGAGAGGTTGTGCAAGAAGAATTGCTGAACGTGAGAAGCGAGTGCGGACAAGGTGTTGAATCGTCGACTTCATTGTGTAGGATCGACTTTGGTAACACAAGTGTTGGTCGATGGGCGGGATCTTCAGGCGCAAGCTACATGGGAGGATTTCCTCAAACTAAAGAGTCGTTTTCACATGCAGGCTTGGGGTCAAGTCGGCTCTGAAGGAGGAGAATGTTATAGACAGGCAACTACTCGAAGAACATGATGATGAGCAGGGGACCGCTTTGTTGTCGGCAAGCGGAAGGATCGTGAGCGCAAATGCCAACCTTGTGATCGGTTATCCGGTGGATGAGTGGGTTTAAATGAGAGAATGGGTTTCTGGGAGATGATTGAGCGGCCCGCTTATGCATTCCTTTGGGTTAGGTACTTATGTTCTTTGGGGGGAATTCTGGAGGGGCATGAAAAATGTATTGGCTAAAGACTACTTCTCTGAACCTTCCCTCTAGTTCGTCTTTATCCCCGTCTCCTTCTTCTATCCATCCCAGATCTATTCTTTGTAATCCGTGAACTATCGGTGTTGATTTGAGTGAAATCTGAAGAGGGTGGTAACACCGCATCTGAATCGATTAGTCGTTGATGTATCGGGAACGCGGATGGGCACAAGGAGAAGGAGTAGCCAAGCCTGTTTGTTCAGATCAATCTATATGGTTCGGATAAATGCGTACTACGTGGTTAACGAATTGAAACTTGTTTTGTAAAACTCCCAATAGTAAATTTTTTGCATCATTACAAGTTTGTCGTGGTGTTCGAAAGGTGCATTGCGTCATCCTTACTAGCTCACCGATCGCTCATGCCAGTTACATAAATTTCTTGTCAAGCCACTCATTGGTGAAACCAGAAACTTTGGTTGTGGTGGCAGAGAAATAAATAAAGGACATCAGACATAAATTATATGTGAGAGGAACCAAAACATTTGAGCCGAAATACACAATTGAAGATGTTTGAACAAAAAATCTACCAGTTTAGGTAAGAACTCAAACTCGATGCTAACCACCAAGTGTCCCCTTGCCTCTATTTCTACAACCATTTGAACGATAGCGGCCCTTGGAGTAACCCATGCGTTGCCCAATTAATTGAAACAAGAGATTACATCTTATATGACATGCACATGAAACCGAAAACAATATTTGTGTTATTTATTAATATCATAAGATATATCAATACAATGCACATTTTGTGCTTTGGCTAGCACCTTCCCAAATCTATGTATGCAAAATGTCCGTCTAAAAAGGATGACCATTATGTTATCTGAAGTAGAATTGACCATCAGTTGATGGTGATCTAAAAAGAACTACCTTTGAATAATTGATGATCTTGGGATGAAAATAGTGGTTCTCTAACTAATTCCAATATCCCAATGGATCATGCCCGTAAACCAGACCACTTACAAAAAAATCCTGCTTGAAATATAATCCTTCGTGGTTCCGGAGTTGAGATTCGCGTTGCCTAATGTCGAATTCCCGATTGCGGAAAAGAAAAAAAAAGTCAACCAGTGAGCCAGAGCTGGAGCCCGCGGCCCTAAAAAACCCGAGTTGCCGTGCAGCCAATAAGAGCAGCCCACAGAGAACGGTTGACCAAGACGCAGCCCAGAGGCGCGTGCAGAGGACAGCGCCGCGAGCAAAATAGAAGACCTCGGCAAGCGTTACAAAACGGCCAATCCCCTCAAAACCTTCGCTCCACTACATCTCACATCTGAACCCGATATCAGGTCCGAACGGAACCTCCCCATCCCACCAAGGCACGAAATCCACCATGATCTCCCCACGCCCCGCCCTCTCCTCCAGCTTCCTCGCCTTCCGACCCGCCGCCTCGCCCACGCACCCGTCACCGCCCCCTCCCGCGCCTCCACGCGCCGCCGCCCCTCTCCGCCTCCTTCTCCCCGTCCGCCTCGGCCTCCGGCTCCGCCGTGGCCGTCGCGGCACCGGACCACGCCACCGCCTCCTTCTACGACGTCCTCGGCCTCCACGCGGGCGCCAGCGCCCAGGAGATCAAGGCCGCGTACCGCCTCCTGGCCCGCGCCGTCCACCCGGACGCGTCGCCGCACCCCGCCGCCTCAGCCGAGGACTTCATCCGCGTCCACGCCGCCTACTGCACGCTCTCGGACCCCGACAAGCGCGCCGACTACGACCGCCGCCTGCTCCTCTCCGCTGTCGGACGCCGCCGCGCGCCGGCGCTCGGCCGCTCGCCGTCGTTCCCCGGGTACCGCCGCCGGACGTGGGAGACCGACCAGTGCTGGTGACCGCCGTCCGCCCCGAGTAACGCGCCCCGAGTAACGCGTGCGTCGCGGAGCGGGCTCGTCGAGGTGGGAGCTGGCAGTCTCCGACTCCTGCAGCCGGAGCGGCCTCCGGCTGTTTGGACGGGCACGGAATCTTCAATTGGTCAGAAACGCAAAGATTCCCGCAGCCACTAGGCTCACTTGTGACCTGGTACCACGCTTCTAGAAGAAACAGTATACTGGTACTACTAGTCTTGCACGCTTCGCTGTGACTCGTAAATAAACCTACAAATGTATGGTGTGTGTGACGTCCGCCGATTTGGAAGTGTGTACACATGACCAGCTATAAATTTTATATATGGCCAAATTAAACCAGAAGACACTATGTTTCATTTGGTTTTGAGCTAGAGTTATAAACACAAAATATAACAATACATTATTTGATATTCATCTATTTAATGATCTACCAAAAAAACTTCATATTTATTTTAATATAAAATAGTTGCATGAGAGTGAGACACACAAAACACAAGTAAAAATATAAAGAAACTAATATGTCTAGTGTTTACTAAACTCGTGCTCGCCGATATTTTCATTGCACTGCATTATCTCAAGTTCACAACCGACTTTTCAAGAATTCAATCCATCTATTGTTTGAAGAGTTTCTACGTAGAAGAAATGCACAAAAAAAATGTAATAAGTGGGAGTTGTATGCTTGTTCAGTTTACTGCCTCTCTTTTCTTATATCTGAATTTGGGATTGTGATAGGTAAACATAAGTCAAAAAGTTGTAGCTATTAGCTACTCTTCTTAGGAATACAAGAAGAATGATTGATCTTTTGTGCCTAATTATATGCTAATATTGACTAAACAACTAACACATAGCCTTTAAGAGTAACATTTAAGCAATTAGAGGATCATATATACATTTATTTCTGAAGTTTTATTTTACACAATATCAAGAGGATTTAATTTTTTATGAAGCACAGGTGGGAGCCACGGCTCCGACTAGCCCTGCTGTCTCCGTCCGTGCTGTCTCCATCCGTGCGGATGACTTGGTGTGGTGATTGATAGGATAGGTTAACTTATAATAGACTGGAGATAAGGCTGAGGGCCACAATAATTGAGCTGAGAAGAAGGTGACTTTTCTGTCTCTTTGCATACTCTTCTTGAGTGCGTCGTGAATGCAGACGTGGTGTGCAGTTTGTGGGTTCTGAATGCTTCGAATCTGCCTGTTTTCTTTGAGAGAAAGCAACTTGATCATCACAGGTTCCAAGTCGTCGCACAAGCGATTTAAATATACATATTGGTCGAATTCGTTATCTTTGCTCTCCTCTGCATCACAGTGTTCGTGAAAAGTATCACTGCTCAGCAGCTGTTCTATAAGCTAGGTGTTATTGTTGCAATCATGTTTTTTACATCACTAATCCGTTAATATTGCTTCTGGTACCCTCTCAGAAATAAAATTGCTTCTGATACTCTAGCAGTCTAGCACAAGATATGGGGAATATCGATGTGATGAATCCTCCTTCTCCTAAATATCAGTGGTATCATAGATGTTTAGTCTTATCTCCACAGCTCCACTCAATATGTCACTTCATTTTCTGAGGCCAAAAAAAATGGCAGATCTTTTTTATATAATAAGTGGATCCCATAGTCTGCATGTGTCCATAAAAAAATGGGTCCATCAAAACAAGCAAAAATATCATCATATTGAACCTTTGCCGAGCAAATGCGGCCCGTAAACTAGCCGATGACACATCAGAGGAAGATAATTTTAGGCCTTTTAGGTAGTTGCACTGCTATTGATCACGCCATCGTAGGCTCACCGATATGCTCCTCTATTTTTTAGAGTAGAGATATATATATATGCATATGCTCAACAGCGCCTGTAATAGGGAAAGGCCATGCTCGTTGGCGCAAAGATGGAGATTTTCAAGAAGCGTCCTGTCATCTCCTTCACTGATGACGATGACCACCAGCCTCGCCATCGCATCCTTCCGCTGCCGATGCCAGTCTGGCAACTACACATGACCCGAAGCAAGGTGCCAGCAAATGGAAAGAGATAATTGAACTGAGCATCCAATTATGTATGTGTTGGGCTTGATAAGAGTTAAGTAAGAGACACGGTTTGTTACTCTTGGTATTTGCTGATACCTAGACGGTGTGGAAGCATCGTGGTCCGGTGATCTTCTCAAGAAGTTTGTGAGAAGACCCGTCGTGTTGTGAGTGGTTTGATGCTCGCCATCTCCGGAGTACAGAAAGAGCAACCCTGAGTGCATCGAGATGTTGATTCAAGTTATGAGGGGTTTACCTTAGCGTGGATTAGGGGAGACCGGTAAATCTCTGAACACTATAGTAAAATATCCTTGTTCTATTGTGGCTTGCTCTCTTATGATTTACTTTATACAATTTATATTCATAGAATTAAATTGATTGTACGTCAAACTAGGATTATAAACCTTGACTTAGACTTAGATGTTGGTGCACTTAAGAGAAACTACAATATTTATGTTTTAATTATGCAAAATCGAATTGATTTTCGCTTCCACATTAGAAATTGATTTTAGCCTTAGAGAGTTTCGGAGAAAAAAAAACTGTTCACCCGCTCTAGTCATCCTCTTCGGCCTTACAACGATGAATGATGGCAGATCCGGAGAGGACGAAGGATGATGGGGAGGCTTCGGCTTCCGACGGTGAGGCAGACTCTCGGGCGACGGTGAACATGCGCACACCAGCAACCAGAACACCCGATGGCGAGGAGGGCGACGCATGGACCACCACCAACCACAGCGGCCAACCCCACAGCGAGGCAACCCGGCCAGATCCGGAGGAGATGCGCCTGCCCAGCGCACACAACACCCGCACCACGCCGCCCACACCCGGCGGTGAGGAAGACTCCCGGGCGACGGCGAGCAATAGCGGCTCTAGAGAGGAAGAAAGGAGACGGGGGCTTCAGATCCGTTGGGGTCTGGGCCAGGGACGACAAGGTCCGGTGGCCAGCGACGGAGGCTTGCCCTCCTCCACGGGTGCACCGGAGGTGGCCCTCACCTTCGGTGCCAGCGAATGACAGCAGAGCAGGGACCCAACACCAGAGAAGAACAGATTTAGATCACAAGGAGGGAGAGGGGGGGTTAGGAAAGGAGGAGGAGAGGAGTAAGCCCTGCCGCCGTTGCGGACGTCATCGCAGCGGCGACGGCGAGGTGGGTACGAGGAGGGGTCAGGACTCCGGGTGCACGGGCGAGGATAATTGGTGTGACTGTGAAAATAGATTGGTTTGGGTTTGATCTGTCGCACCTCAATCGTAGGCTACAGTTTCATATTTTTACTTATATACAGATTACATAAAAAGTCGGTAGATTACATAGGAAGCAAACTCAAAGAGATTACAAGAGGTTTCAGTCGGTACAACAACTTCTATATCTATTCATATACGTGCCGGATGAGGAATAGCACTCGTGCCGGTCATGTTACAAAGCTTATCTCTAACAAACCCCCTTGATCACAAGTTCACAACCCGGTTCTACCAGATTGAGATTGTGTCACAAACGCTGGAAGTCTTGTCTTGCTAGCGCCTTTGTAAATACACCTGCAACTTGGTCAGCTAAGGAAATGAACTTGAATTCCAAAGATTTTCCCACCACCATTTCACGAACAAAGTGAAATTCCACTTCTATGTGTTTGGTACGAACATGAAAAAATGGACTAGCTGAGAGATAAGTTGCACCTATGTTGTCGCACCATAAAACTGGAGCTCGAGACCGATAAATTCCCTGTTCTTTCAACAATGATTGTAACCAAATCAGTTTTGTTGTAGCATTGACAGGTGCCTTGTATTCCACCTTCGTACTGGAGCGCGGTACCGTAGGCTGCTTGTGCGAGCTCCATGAGACGAGATTGGGAACACAATAGATCATAAAACCTCTAGTAGACCATCGATCATCAATGGAACCACCCCAATCTGCATCAGAGAACATACTGAGCACATTTGTACTGGAACGTTGTATGAGCAAACATGTTGTGTGCGACACTTTCAGATACCCAAGAATCCTCTTAATAACCCCCAATGGATGTTAGTCAGCGCTTGTAAGAACTGACGGACTTTGTTCTGAGAGAATGCAATGTTAGAACGTGTTAAGAGTCAAATACTGAAGGGCACCAATTGTACTCCGATAAAGAAACACACAATCCCCACTGAGTGGATTTCCATAAGCCCGAGATAGCTTCTCGGAATTCGCCATAGGAGTATCAATAGGCTTGCAATATTCCATCTTCGTCTTTGTCAAAAGATCAGTAATATATTTCCTTTGAGTCAGAAGAAGTCCATCAGTTCTACGTGTAGCCCCAATGCCCAAGAAGAACTACAATGGTCCAAAATCCTTGGCCGCAAATCACCAGATAACTATTGAATTGACCCATCTGTGGCAGAAGCTTGCGAACCAGCAATAATAATATCATCTACGTAGAGACAAGAACATACACTGTAAGCTCATGGCACTGAAGAATAAACAGGGAAGTATCTGCTCTTGAGAAAACAAACCCGAGATCACATAGCTTCTTGCTTAACCGTGCGTTCCATGCACGCGATGCCTGCTTAAGACCGTAGATTGCTTTTTCAAGCTTACAAAGATAATCTGGATGCAGTTTATCTTCATATCTTGGAGGCTGCTGCATGTAAACTTCTTCTTGAAGTAGACCATGAAGGAAAGCATTTTGAATATCAATCTGTCGCAAGTGCCAATCTTGAGAAACTGCAAGAGAGAATGAACCGTACCATCGTGGGTTTAACAACTGAACTGAAAGTATCGGCATAATCGATCCCGTAGCGCTTCTTAAAACCCTTAGCTACTAAGCGAGTTTTGTACCTGTCGATTGTACCATCAGACTTTTGTTTCACCTTGAACACCCATTTGCATCCAATGATATTTTGCCGATTGTGACGTGGAACAAGCCTCCATGTGTTGTTCTGGAGCAGTGCATTATACTCTGTCCATTGCTTCTTTCCGTTGCGGTTGATCAACAGTATCAACATGCGACTGCGGTTCAATTATGTTTGAAACGGACACAAAGAAAAATCTCTTGTTCAAAGGGTACCTAACTGTTCCATCTTTATATTGTTTTGGCTGAACAATATTGTCACGTAGTCTAGTTCTCACGTGATACTCGGTGTTGGCTCCGGCTGTACCAGCTGCACAGTCCATGTCTGCACTGCCAAGTGCTCCGGTTGCATCGACCACACCATGTGAAAATAGATTGGTTTGGGTTTGATCTGCCGCACCTCAATCGTAGGCTACGTCTCATATCTATGTGAGCATTAATCTAAGTCTAAGCAACATTAACCCTAAGCTTATTGAAGAACACCTAGTCTAATTATTATAAGCGGGCGTGATTACATACCGAACCTGAAGAAGCCATTGGAGTTGTAGATCTGTTGATGTAGAAGTGTGCGGGGCCGGGGACGATGGTGCGGACGAGGCCGACGGTGACGGCGGCTTGAGGGTGATGACGACCTTGACTCTGGGTCTTAAATCCACCTCAGTGCTCAAAAGAGATCGGATCTGTGTTGGATTTAGATAGCCTAGAACAACTTGTGTCAATAGGCCTGCCAAGTCCCTTAGTTTCTATATAGCGCTGGGTGGCCGGGACCGAAACCAATAAGTCGGTTGAGTCCCCGATCAGGGCGCGCGAGTGGGGCGTAACCCCCGTGAATCTCGGAGGTGGTTAGCCGAGATCAACCCAACATTCTCCCCTTTGATCGTAAGGCTAACATCATAAGCCCATTCTCAATAAAACAGCATACCAAGGTAATGCGTTGCATGACCAATGAAGTGCCATACAACCACGGTACCTATAGTGTACTATCCCATCTTGAAATGGATATTCATTATACTTTATGGGAGTTGGTTTGCTTTAAGGTCCTTTTATCGAATCGAGGCTTTCCAATAAACCCATGCCAAGCAACATGATCACGAAAGATATTGGGTGGTAAGCCTTTAGTAAGCGGATCCGCAAGCATTGACTTAGTACTAATATGCTTGATACTAATGGTTTGATCTGGATTACATCTTTCACAACATGGTACTTAATGTCAATGTGTTTGGCGGCACCACTTGACTTGTTGTTACTCGCATAAAAGATGCGGGTTCATTATCGCGATATAAGGTGAGTGGTTTAGAGATCTTGTCTACCACTCTAAGTCTCGGGATAAAGTTCTTAAGCCATCTGACTGCCGGTAGCCTCATAACATGCCACAAACTCAGCTTGCATCGTTGAAGATGCCGTAAGGGTTTGTTTGAGCTTTTCCACGAGATAGCTCCTCGTGAGTGTGAAGATATAACTTTGGCGTGGATTTCTTAGTATCAACACATCCCGCAAAATCTGAATCTGAATAACCAACAACCTCAAGGTTGTCGAATTCTTATATGTGAGCATGAAATGCTTAGTAGCTTGCATATAGCGCAAGACTTTCTTAACGGCTTTCGATGGTCCGATCCTGGATTTGGTGATATCTGCCAAGCATCCGGTTACAAAAGCTAAATCGAGGTGCGTACATACTTGAGCATACATAATGCTTCCGGCAATTTGAAGCATAAGGAACAAACTTCATCGATCGGTTTCATATTGGTTCCTTGGACCTTGAAATGTCCCAAACTTATCGCCCTTAACAATAGGAGCGGTGAGCGAGCACTTATGCATATTATATCTCTTTAGTACTCTGTCAATGTATGCCTTACGAGATAAACCTAATACTCCTTTGGACCTATCTCGGTGAATTTCAATGCCAAGAACGTAAGAGGCATCACCAAGATCCTTCATATCAAAATTAAATGAAAGAAATCTCTTGGTCTCATAAAGCATATCTTTATCATTGCTAGCCAATAAGATGTCATCCACATAAAGAACTAAGATGGTGAATTTACTCCTTGAACTTAACATATATGCGATTATCAACTTCATTTTCCTTAAACCCAAAATTCCTTATGACCTTATCGAATTTGAGGTACCATTGTCTTGGCGCTTGCTTTAAGCCATAAATTGATTTCTTAAGTCGACATCCCATATGCTCCTTGCCTTCCACGACAAAACCTTCGGTTGAGCCATGAAAACGTTTTCTTGCAAGTCGCCATTAAGGAATCTTTGTCTTAACATCCATCGATGTAGCTCTAAATCATAATGAGCTACAAGTGCCATAACAATTCGAATGAATCTTTAGTTGAGACAGGAGAAAATGTGTCATTATAGTCAATCCCCTCTCTTTGTGAGAAGCCTTTTGCTACAAGCCTTGCTTTGAACCTTTCGATATTTCCCTTAGAGTCATGCTTGGTTTTGTAGACCCATTTACAGCCTACTGTTTTGACTCCGTCAGGAATTTCTACTAAGTCCCATACATCATTAGTGCTCATAGACTTTAGTTCATCCTTCATGGCATCAAGCCACTTAGAAGAATGTTCACTTATCATGGCCTCCTTATAAGAGGTGGGATCTTCTACCTTCCTATATCATTAATATCCTCATTCATATAAACAACATAATCGTTTGGGATGGCAAATCTTCTCTCCATGTGATCTTCTAATAGGTTCAACGACTATTGCGAGGACTAGCTGAGGCTCATCATTAGGTGCGATATTAGGAATTTGAGAGACCTCAACGATGGGTGCGACAACGATGATACATCTTGGAGGTGCAACCACGAGGCACGAGAATAAAGATCTCAGGATAAGCGGTGAAGGAACACAAACCCGCTTCTCTTCAAGATCTATTTTCACGGCTCCGAGTCCTCGTCATTCTCTAAGAACACTGGCGTGTCTTGTTTCTACAAACTTAGTTATCCTATCGGACATGATAAAATCGATACCCTTTGGATCTTCGGGTACCCAATAAAATGGCAACTTCTTGTCTTAGGATCTAATTTCCCAATATGTGGATTAAATATCTTAGCTTGACGACAACCCCACACTCGTAAATATTTCAAACTTGGTTTCCTCCCAGTCCATAATTCATAAGGTGTCTTAGGTCTTGATTTCTTGGGAACCCGATTAAGAATATGTGCGGTAGTCTTTAGTGCTTCCATCCACAAACCGGTTTGCAAAGTAGAATAGCTAAGCATGCTCGTACCATATCCATAAGTGTATGCGGTTATGCGTCGCTCACTACCCCATTCTCTTGAGGTTCACACGTGTAGAATCTTGGGCAACAATACCATTTTCTGAAGGAACTTAGCGAAATGGCCGGGAATTTGCCCATAAGGGGCATGTCTCCCGTAATATTCTCCCTCACGGTCCGATCTTACCACTTTAATTCTTAGGTTGTGCTGATTTTCAACTTCAGCCTTAAATATTTTGAATTTATCAAGCGACTCAGATCGGTCTTTAATGGGAAAGATATAACCATAACGGAGAAATCATCGATGAATGTGATGAAGGAATCAAAACCATCCACGATGTCACAGAAAAGGACCACAAATATCGGTATGAATTAATTCTAATAGTCTGTCTTTGCGAGTGGCTCCCTTCTTTATTTGCTTTACATATTTTCCTTTAATGCAATCAATGCAATGGTGCGAGTTAGAAATCTAATGGGTAGAGAATGTCTTCCTTAATGTGACGCTCCATTCTCCCCTCGAAATGTGGCCTAAGCAGCGATTACCACAGTTTGAAGAAGTCTCATCATTATTTTTACGCTTAGCATCACACACATTCAAAGATATATGAGATTCATTAAGGAAAGCATATAGAGCTTGTCTTGTCTAAAAGCAAGACCAACATTATTTGAATTAAATGCAATAATGCACTTATTGTTACCAAAATTACATTTAAAACCATCATCGTCCAATAAAAGCGAAATCAAATTCCTCCTTATGGAAGGAACATAGACTACATTATTAAGGCGAAGTATGAAGCCGCTATCTAAAACTAATGAAACAGATCCAACTGATTCAACTTCAGCTTCTTTTCCATCCGCGACTCTAAGACTTCGCTCCCCCTTTCTTAGTGTTCTCGCGGTATGGAATCCCTGTAAAGAGTTGGTAACATGCACAGTTGCACCTGAGTCAATCCACCAAGACTTAAGGGAGAAATCAGCATAAAGAGTTTCATCAATAAATGTTATTGTATCATTACCCTTTTTGCGAGCCACTTGAGCAAACACAATCATACGAAAATGCCCGGCCTTGCGAAGTGACATTCATCCCCTTTAAGTGTTCGGCAGGGAGCAACATGGGGCTTAGGTGTATTGTGCACCTTAGGCCCTGACTTATCTGAATTAGGGGAGTAATGCAGCTTTTTCTTGGATTTGAAGTCCCCTGAGAACTTCCTTTTGTTAGGACCGCCAACTTGATTCACAAGATCTTTCTTTTCGGTCCTTATTCTTTCTTCCTCCTGGACACACATGGCGATAAAATCGCTCATCCTCCACTTATCTTTCTGAGTATTGTAATTTATCTTAAAAGCAGTGTAGTCAGAAGGAAGAGAGGTCATAATAAAATGGACTAGGAAACCATTCGATATCTCCATGTCCATGCCCTTGAGTTTTCGACCATATCGGTCATCATCATGATATGCTCTCTTATGCTCTTGGACCCGTCATACTTAGTGGTTAAGAGCCTCGGATTAAAGTACTAGCATAGACTTTAGTGGAGCCTCTGAATTTCTCCTCAACTGAAGCTGGTACTCCTTAGCATTTTGAATCTGGATTGCTCCCGATTCCAAGCCGAGATAGAGGTCTTCATTATCATTAGTGACGATGGTTAGACCGCTCCCATTTTCAACATTAGTGTCATAAGTTTTCTTTTCTCATCGTAATTTTCCTCACCGTCGATTGGGGGAATGGGAGGAGTCACCCTTAACGCATAGTCAAGGTCTAAAACTCCAAGAACAACTGAAATTCTTTCTTTCCAAGCGGAAAAATTGCTTCCCGTAAGCTGTTCAATGTTGTCAATTGTGGCGGCAACATTTGAAGCGTTTATTGCTGCAAAAATTTAAAATAACATAAAGATATATTGCATGCAATTAACCCTACGTTGGTTTGATTAACAACATGCAAAACTACAGTTCTAATCCATATCACCGTTGGGCAGAACATGGAAAAAGAACTTAACAATTTTAATACGGCGACACATGATTATAAACAACGTTGGTCAGAATATAATCATATGCATACATAATGCCAAAATAAAACATAAACAAAAATCTCTAATTAAAATATCCCATTGGTTCAATTTAATTAGAGACCAAACATCAGGTATAATACACTGTCATTTTGAGCAACTTAAACATTAATTAAAGACAATGCACAAAAATAAACACAATCAGCCGGCCAAGTTACTGGCACTGGCCCAGTTCCTTTTCAACGATGGCTCATAATAGGCTTAACTCTCAGATCTAACAGCCATCGTTGGATCTTATCGGACGGCCGGATGGAAACCGAGGGAAATAAAAAATCCCAAAACCCTAACCCTAACCTCATTCCTCTTTTCTTCTCCCGAAAAAATCGGTGGCAAGGAGGCGCCTTGAGGCGCCTGTGTGAGCTGGCAGTATGACCCGTCGGCGGCAACGAGGCGAGGAGGAGTGGAGCGGCGGAGGAGGACATGGGCAGCACGGCCATGCTGACTACAGCACTGAACTGTGGCGTGAGGTGGCAGAGGCATGAGGCTCAAAATCCCCAAAAGCGTAAGCATCCGCTCGATTTGGGTGTGATTGGGGTTTTGATTTGGGGACTTCGTTAGGGATTTTATGAAATTTCTTGATTCCTCCTTCTAAGTCTTTGAATCCGAAAGTCTAATCATGTATCTGGGCACAACAAGTTCGGTTGGGGACTAATTTGGGTTCAACATGAGTCTAGGGTTGCTCGATACCAAACGTGAGCATTAATCTAAGTCTAAGCAACATTAACCCTAAGCTCATTGAAGAACACCTAGTCTAATCATTATAGCGGAAGCGTGATTATATACCCGAACCTGAAGAAGCCATTGGAGTTGTAGATCTGTTGATGTAGAAGTGTGCGGAGCCGGGGACGATGGTGCGGACGAGGTCGACGGTGACGGCGGCTTGAGGGTGATGACGGCCTTCGGCTACCGGTCTTCGTCCACCTCAGTGCTCAAAAGAGATCGGATCTGTGTTGGATTTAGGTAGCCTAGAACAACTTGTGTCAATAGGCCTGCCAAATCCCTTAGTTTCTATATAGCGCTGGGTGGCCGGGACCGAAACCAATAAGTCGGTTGCGCCCCCGATCAGGGCGCGCGAATAGGGCATAACCCCCCGTGAATCTCGGAGGTGATTAGCCGAGATCAACCCAACAATGTATACTCATGTACATAGGAAGCAAACTCAAAGAGATTACAAGAGATTTCAGTGGGTTATATCTATTCACATACGTGTCCGGATGAGGAATAGTAGTCGTGCTGGTCACATTACAAAGCTTATCTCTAACGGTGACGAATTCAATGGAGAAACTGGTCAAAGCTAAAATTAAATGCGATTGAGGCTCCAACCTAGTTCCATGGGCCGCCAGGGCATCTGCACTTTAGCTTATAAGGGTATGTACAATGCAAAATGATTATACGTGGGTGTTTAAAGAGAGATAATATAGCCACCTCATCAAACACTCATGTAAAATATGTTCCTCCAATATAAACATCTTTCTGGTAGGAGCTTAGATGTTGTATTGTCTATTAATGAGATATAGTTATAACCATAACCACCCATGAAGCACCGTTGCCTACGTAACCATTGATACTACAATACAAGCTCCTTATCTGTCTTAGGGGGTAAGAAAAAGCAGTTTTTGGTTGCTAAGTATCTCTCTGAACACCTGCAATGTACATTATTTAACTTGAACGAGAACATACTTAACAACACCAGAGTGAAAATTTATGAACAGAAAACCCTTAGCTTCCTGGAACATAGTACCTGTTCTGCTAGATATATTCGCCCAAACAATTTTTCGTAGAACTCAAATAGGATTGCAGAGAAACGATTAGTGTAGCCAGTCGGAAAGAAAAGGGACAGATAATCCATGGGCTATGTTTTCTAAAATGAACCATTGGGTTATCGTTAATTAACACCAGTGCGGCCCAACCGGCCAACGGTCGAAGCACAGCCCATTTATGTTGTCAGACTACATGAATACATGTTCCATATAGGTCATCAGATTTTCGTACGAAGAGCAGCGGCATCTTATAATAGGCCATGGTTCATTGCCTTACCACCCCTCGGCTCTCGCTCCCGGCTTCCCGCCGGGCAAAAGTACGATGACGCGGTGCCTGCACCGCTCCCGTAAAAATATCTCAAACACCGTGTGCCTGGCTGCCTGCAAGGCTGCAATCGTTTTATCGTTGGTTTAGTGGCGAGCATGCAAAAACTCTTCGTGCGGCGTCGGCGTCGCTTCATCACGAGAAGAGATCGCGATCCGAAGTCAAAAGTGTCATCCATCCATCCATCCGTGTGGTTCGGTCGGTCGCTCAGGTGTGCTGGAAAGTAGTGGGCGAGGAAATTCCCTGGGGCCTGGGCTATCGCCTCATCACATTAGCAGCTGGGCATCGCAGCTTTTAGCCTGTTACAGCTCACGGAAATCTTAATCGCCTCAAGGGAACAACCGTTCTTAATTCTGTTTTGTCAGGTGGTAACATGGTTTGGGGAATAAAGGGCTCGTTCTGCGATCTCGCGCACGATGTTTTTGTCGTCCTTATTTATCACTAGACATTACGCGTGGCTGCAGCAGTTTGTTTTGTTGCTGAGATCCGGCAGTCGGTGCAAACACCGTCTCCGTCAGGCAGCAGTACACGCACAGCACACCTGGAACCATGAGTTACACGAGGACACATCTTGGTTGTTAAACGAACAGAACACACTCGCTTGTTGGAGCTCAGTTGATCTCAGTGGCTGAACGAACGAGAAAGTTTTGCGTTCGGATGTTCATTATTTGATTGGTCAGCGACCGATTCTTGCTTGCAACAAATAAGATGTACTTTACGGAACACCAAAACTTCAAGTCGGATCGTACCTTCACTTCACATCGATTAGTACTATTATTTTTTCAAAGAGAAACACTACAAAACGCTATAATATTTTTCTCAATCCGACGGTACAAGAAATCCATATCCGATCAAACCATATGTCTTGCTCACAACCGTCTCATTTCAAGGCATGAAGCCACTTCATCAACCTTATCGTTTCCCTGACTCCAACCACGTTGCATTCATCTCCCTTCCGAGAATCATCTCTCTCTCGTGAATCACTCAATCCCAATCCACGCTGGTTGAATTGCCGCTGAAGCTAATGTGTATTTACGCGTCATCCCACATTAGGGCGGATGAGGGCAAAGGGCACGGACACGCGTCGTCGTGGGAAGGTGAGGAGGCGCGGCGCGGAGCAGGCGCCATGGCGGAGCCAGCGAGTGGACGCGACGGCGTTGGGTAGCCTACATGTTGTCGGGTCGCTACCTCGGTTTTCGTGTTCCGCCGCGCCTGCACGCGTGACAACGTTGCCCGCCGCAAGCGTTGTCACTGCCAATCTGACGACACCCATCGTTGTAGGCGAGAAAGCCAACGGCGACATCCCAAAGACGCAGCGAGTTGTGGCGTGAGCAATCACATAGCCCACATGAGCACGTCGGGATTTTTTACTCTTGTTTGATTTTTATGAAACTTCTTAAAACTTTTTTCGAATTTATTGAAACTTGAGTTCCAAAATCAAACTTCTTGAAACTTGAGTTCCAAAATCCAAACTTGTTAAAACATGTTGAAACTTCTTTGAAACTTCTTGAAACATTTACATGTCAAACTTGATTTCCAAAATCCAAACTTGTTGAAACTTTTATGTCCGCAACTTGTTGAAAACTTGAGTTCCAAAATCCAAACTTCTTGAAATATGTTGAAACTAGCTAAAACTTCTTGACACTTTTTTGTGCGAAACTTTCTTAAAATCTTCAGTAAACTTCTAGAAATACACGAAACTCACTTTGAACACAGAAGTTTCTAAAATGTTTTAACAAGAATTTTGAAATTTAATGAAACTTTTGAAACTATTTTTGCTAAAACTTATTGATACTTGGGTTTGAAACTTTCTTGTAATCTTTTAGAAACTTCTATAAATCTGAAATACATTAAAACCTAGTCGAAACTTCAAACTCAAAATCGGAACTTTTAAACAACGAAACTCTACAAAACTACATAAAAGTATTATACCATTGAAATGCATTCCATCGGTACAGCGTGGGTTAGCAGTCCACAGTAGACCGATATTAGCGCGTGTGATTGTTCTTTAGACGTCACTATTAATCTATTATATTAATATGGAAAACAAGATATTGCTTCCACGGTTGATGAGGAATGTCTCTCTAAAATAAGGGTCTACGAGGAACATATACAGAACGCAATATATTTTGCCGCACAGATTCCTGCCACGTACGTGGCAAATCAAGGCAACAAATGTTGTTGCAGGTTATTGATAACCCCATTAATGGATTTCTTCGGTGTTACGTGACACTCAACCTAAATATATAGCACGTAATATCGATACTATATAACACTTGTTATACGTGCATCTAGACCCGGCCGGTGCCGTAGGAAAATTTTCTGTTTTCTAACTGTGTTCCTAGGAACTGAGTCTAGTTCAGTTGGTGGGAAGGTGTGGATGTCCATCCCCACCACCTAGGTTTTAGTCCTTTTCTAGACGAATTTGGATGCCTATTTAGCTATGTATATCCTTAGTTGGTACAGAGATCAGAAGTTGTTACTTCCTTTCTTAAAAAAAAAAAAACTGTGTTCCTTAATCTAGAAGTTACGGTGGGAAATTATTTATACCCAGTGTTAGCCCCGTTTGGGTGCCGGGTTAATTTAAGCCCAATACTGTTTGACTGGACTGCCAAACTTGCGTTAGTTTATTGCGGCAAGGAACACAGACGTTGGTGTGCTGTTGTTAATAGAGTCGTACTCGTACTGTCGTACAGGGTTGATTGAGACAGTCCAGCAGAAGAAGAATACTGTAGTGTTCTATCGCACCAATATCATCGCCCGTGCTATTTATTTTTAGAAGGTCATGTCGTTTAGCTATCTGCATTTGTAATTTACTTTTTCCGTCTCTTGAACTCACGAGGTTGTATCGTTTAACTCCTTAAACTTACATTTACTTTCTTAGCACTCTGAACTTATGAGACTGTACCACTTAACTCTCTGAACTTACGTTGAAGTCAAGTTCGTTAGATGTGATACCAGCGATTTCGCCTCTCTAAGTCTAGTGGACAAAATGGATTCTTCGGGCATTGGGAATGCATTTCTCTCTCTCTCATTGTCGACTCAGGGAGGGCAAGATCGAGAGCGGCGGCAAGCTGTGATGGTGGTGCTCCGACGAAGACACGAGCACAGTGCGTTCTCAGTTCTCAATAATCTGTTTTTATCTGCGTGAGGTGACAGAGATAATAAACACGGTTAGAACGGGGTGGCGACGAGTCCCCGGACTCGAAGGGGACGAAATCGCCAGTATTGCATCTGACGAACTTCGTTTCAATACAAGTTCAAGGTACTAAGTGGCACAACCTCGCAAGTTCAGGTGCTGAGAAAGTGAAATACAAGTTCAGCAATCTAAATGATACAATCTCGCAAGTTCAGAGACCGAAAAAGTAAAATACAAGTTCAGAAAACTAAACAGCAAAACCTCGCGTGTTAGTACTATAGACACCTCAGATTATTTTAGGACCTCGAGTTGTGACTTGTGAGGTTAAGAAAGGGTATAATAGAAAAGAAATGAAACCGCAAGCTCGTAACATTAGCACGAAATCTCCAAACAATTACAGTTCGGTGACCACAAGAAACTAATTCAGGTCCAGCAAAAAATGCAGAAAATCAGACTACTGAAGCTTGCATCATTGCAGGTTACAGTGTAGCTCGCCTGTTTGGCGAAGAAAAGAAAAAGACGTCGACTGCGTGGAAGAATCGGGAGCGAAATGACATGGAAATGGAACCAGCCGGTGCCGGAGACTGGAGTAGTAGCTGTATCCGTTCAGTATTTGAACAAGTAAGCGAGCGCACGTTGAACCCGTCGTCCCGGTGGCATATCTCGCGAAAAGGCAGTAAAGGAGCACCGGGAGGGCCCAGCGTCAGGCTGCCGATTGCCGGCAAGGCCGACGAGGCCCACTGACTAAAACCACAGCAGCACTCGCCGTTCCGGTTTGAGAAATTTTAGGGCATATTCTACTAATATTATATGATGGTAGTATAAATTGAATTTGATTCTTGATTTTTAAGGGTATAAAATATTTGTATTTATAATTTTTTTGAGTATATTATGGATTTTTTTAACTATAATTAAGAGTATTACTCTTGTGTCATATGATCTTCACATAATCCATTATAATTCTACCCCTCTCAAGATTATACAATTTATACTATCGATGTAGTATAACTAAATCAAACTAATCTGAACCATTAAATAAAAAAATAGATGAACTATATTAAATTAATTGTATGGTAAAAAAAACTCCCTGGTAAACCATTCCCATCTCCTCGCTCACCTCTCGCTCTCCACGGGACGGAACGGAGGACAAAGAAAATAAAAAGAGCAGCTTAGAAACCCACGCTCCCGGCGCCTCCAATCCTTACTCACTGGCCACGTCCCATCGATCGAGCCGCCTCGTTCCGATCGGCGGCTTAGGAACCCACGCTCCCGGCGCCTCCAATCCTTGCCCACTGCCCACGTCCCATCGATCGCGCCGCCTCGTTCTGATCGGCGGTTCGTTAGTGGCGGGATTTTTCGGGCGCGGCCTTGGCAGCTCGGCGGCGTCGCAAAAGCGCAAAAGGATCGTCCCAATTTAAGTTCGGTTCCGGGTGATTCAAGCCGGCCAGCCTCCTCCTGCTTGTAAGGGCTCAGGCTTCTGGTTCTGCTTCTGTTGCCTTTTGAGTTAGTCTTTGGTGAGCAGAGCAGAGGGGCGGGCGGGATGGGGAGGTGGTGAAGGCGATGCTGACGAAGCCGATCCAGCTCGCGGACCAGGTGGCAAAGCAGGCGGGCTCAGGTCAGTGCTTCCGGCCGGAGTGCATGGACCTGCGCTCGCGCGCCGAGAAGCTCGCGGCGCTGCTGCGGCAGGCGGCGCGGGCCGAGCTGTACGAGCGCCCGCCGCGCGCATCATGGCCGACACCGTGAAGGCGCTGAACAAGGCCGACGGGATGGCCGACAGGTGCTTCCAGAGCCACTCCGCCTCCGCCGCTTCTTCACGCTCAATCCCGTGTCAGGGCTCCCGCGCATCCTTGCGCTGCTCGACACCGCGCTCGAGGACGTCGCCTGGCTGCTCCGCATCTCGTCCCCGAGCACCGATGCCGACGCGGACGACGACGAGCTGCGCGGCCTCCCCAACATCGCCCAGAACGAGCCTATACTGTTCCTGATCTGGGACCACATCGCGCGGCTCCACACCGGCAGCCTCGCCGTCCGGGCGGACTTGGCTGCCAACCTCTCCTCCCTCGCCCGCGACAACCCCCACTTCGCCAAGCTCATCATCGAGGAGGATGGCGTCGCACCTCTCGTCAAGCTGCTCAAGGAAGGCACCGATGACGGGCAGGAGGCCGCAGCCACGGCGCTCGGGCTTCTAGGCCGCGACGAGGAGAGCGTCGACAAGCTTCTCCACTCCGGGGTGTGCTCCGTCTTCGCCGCAGCGTTGAAGGAGCCGCCGATGCGCGTGCAGGCTGCCGTCGCCGAGGCCATCGCGTCGCTCGCGCACCACAACCAGAAATGCCAGGACTTGTTCGCGCAGAACAACGCCGTCCGACACCTCGTCAGCCACCTCTCCTCTGGAACCATCCAAGAGCACAGCAGGTACTCTATTGGTGGTAGCAGCTCGAGGAACACCACTCCGCCGGTGCCTATGACGTCGCTTCACTCTGTTGTGCTTGCCAAAACGCTCAGCATGCGCCAAGGCGGCTCTGGTTCCCCTGCAAATGGGCTGCCGAACGCATCGGAAGCTTTGAATGGCCAAAACCAAGAACGACAGAATCAGATGCAATCCGTGATGGTCGAAAATACGACGACGAACGGGGTCAAGGCGCCACCCGGTAGGTCCCAACTGAGCTCAAGCGGTTCGAGCGGCCGAGGAACGCGCGAGGCCGAGGACCCGCCCACCAAGGCCCGCATGAAGGCCATGGCGGCGAAGGCTCTGTGGAAGCTTGCCCGCGGCCATGTGGGAGTCTGCAAAAGCATCACAGAGTCTCGCGCGCTCCTCTGCTTCGCCAGGCTCCTCGAGAAGGGCGACGGCGGTGCGGGCACCCATCTGCAGTTCTACTCCGCAATGGCGATCATGGAGATCACCCGTGTCGCTGAACACAACCTCGCGCTGCGACAGTCCGCGTTCAAGCCCAGCTCCTGGTAGCCAAGGCCGTCGTGGAGCAGCTCCTCAGCATTGTGAGCAAGGAGACTACGATGACTTGCTCCTCCCATGCATCACTTCCCTCGGCTGCTTATCGCGCACGTTCACTGCAAGCGAGACCCGTGTGATTGGCCCGCTAGTGCAGTTGCTCGACGACCGCGAGCTCCCGGTCACCAAGGAGGCCGTGGTCTCGCTCACCAAGTTCGCGTGCAGAGAGAACCACCTACACGTAAACCACTGCAAGGCCATTGTTGATGACGGCGGGGCACGGCACCTTGTTCAGCTCGTGTACCTTGGGGACCAGCTGCAGATTGAGGCGCTCATATTGCTCTGCTACATTGCGCTGCATATCCCGGAGAGCGAGGAGCTTGCGCAGGCTGGAGTGCTCGCCGTGCTCCTGTGGGCGTCGAAGCAGGTGCACATGGTGCAGGACTCGCGCGTCGTGGAACTGCTGCCGGAGGCCAAGGCTCGGTTGGATCTCTTCCAGTCCAGGGGATCTAGGTGATGATGCCAGTGGCAGCAGTCACCGGAGGAGTAGAGTTAGTTCTTGCTGCACTATAATATTAGAGTAGATTTATGTCGACTGTTCTTTGTTAGTTCCAATTTCCAATTGTATTCTTGGTAGAGTGTACACATCATGGTTCTGTTTGTTTAAAAGAAAATGATGAATGTAGTAGTGACTTGTCCTTGAGTCATTCATGTAGATAATTTTTGTATGTTTAAAACTGGAAACAAAAAAGAAAAATGTTTGTTCATATGCAATATGCAATGAAATCTAGTCAGTTTGTTAGGTACCGATGGTTCTGTTTTTTTATAGCTTTCAGCCATAGAGAGTTAAAGACATATTGACTTGATTTTAGTTGCGCCTTGAGTCACCTCTATTCCTAACTTTAGTCATTTTGTGCATTAGAAATCTAGAATCGTCTTCGATTGTCTCTTTAAGTATTGTAGGGCAATGAAACTTCTAGCGAAGCTAAATTATGCTTGTAAATGCTTCACTTGTTGTTCAATGTTTTATGACTTTGAATAAGAGTAGATCTCTTGGGGCTACAAGAAGCATACAGCAACATGAAAGCTTTATTTAGGTTCATTGTTCTAACAAGTTTTATTTTTAAAAAACTGGCGTGGTTATAAATTGAGTTGAGTTCTATTTCATCAAATTGGATTAAAGAATGTCCGTTGTTGTGATATTAGGATATTGCGGCAGCAATGGTGAGGTTTCAGTCCAAGCAAATTTATTCGTGTCCTTGGACTTCTGGGAGACAATTTGACTTCAGTATCTCTAAAATATTTGTGGATTACTACTTTCTGAGAAAATTACTAGTAGTATCTGTTAGGTTCCATGAAAATTCGAAGAAAATGATGTTAGTTAACATGTAGCAAATAGAACCTCTCATATCCTCTCCAGTTAGTTCTTCATTCATTTGCAATGTTAGAATTGGACTAGTATCTAAACAACGGACTACTGCTCGTTTTTTTAAATATTGTCAAACACCTCAATGGTCGTTGGCCGGATATTATATTTTCTACAAATTCCACAAACATGCAAGTCAATGAGGATCTTGTTGATAGTGGAAATATCATCTCGTGGTCTCGTGGAGTAGCGGTGGCCAGACGGGCGGCCCTACACAACACGGGCACAATGCGGTCTGGCCTATCATAGCCCGACTAATAGATGGGTCGTGCCGTACCGGTCCATGTGCCGGGGAGGCGGCCTAGGCACGGCATGACATCGGCCCAATGTCGTGCCATGCTGTGTCGGTCTGAGTCTATTTAGCCCGACGGACCGGTTGTGGTCCACTTGGCCCGTACTCAATTTAAAAAAAAATCAGAAAAAATAAAAATATGTAGATTTCATAAATAGATATGAAAATTGTAAAAAAATAAGACAAGCATATTAAAAATGTAATAAAAATCTTTATTAATGTTCAAATGACTGTCTCGTTAAAACCTTTGCCAAGTAAAAACTCAATATGAGAAAACCTTGGTAAAGGAAAAAGAGTACAACCTATAGCTCTACGTATATCATTGTTCTGCGTGTCGTTGTCTAGGTACAAATTTTCGAATACCTCCGACAACTCTGGATTTTTCACAGAGTATTGTGTTCGTGAATCAGTTTGTTCCTAGTCCTTCACGGTTAGAAGTATCTTCACCATCTCACTCGTGAGACGTGTTCTTCTCTTCTCCAGTATTCTTCCAGAAAGACTGAAAGTGGACTTGAAGGAAACCGTTGAGACATGAATAGTTAACACATCACGTGCAAGTATTGATAGAACGGGATAAGCTAACTTATGCTCATGCCACCAATGCAAAATTTCAAAGTTAAACGACAGAGAGATTGATGGTCTACCTCGGGATCGTACTCCCAGCTACGTACCGTATCGTCGAGGTTGTACTGCAGCTGTGTCTGCCTTATCACCAATCCTTGCATGGCATTACATCTTGTAGCATATCTAAGCAAGTGCTCCGTTCCTCCTGTAGACCTTGCAGACAATTCATTGCGATAAATTTTGCAAATAGCATATGGTACCTGATTTTCTTGTACATTTGGCTTGGTTGTCCTATCGAAATTCTCCCACACTCTCGATGTAGACGGCCTCGAACTCTTTGCTTTGGTGGTCGTCAACGGAGATGCTGTCGTGGAGCCTGATGACATAACTTCGCCTTGCCCTTCCGGTTTGTTAAGCAGCCACAGCAGCCTCCATGGATGCAACTTACTCCGGTGAAAGTCCGTAATCACCAAAAGCAAAGCTATCGTAATTGCCCATAACAAAAACTGTAAAATAAAAACTAACACTATTATTACTTTCATCTTAGCATAAAAAGTACTAACAATAAAAGTATGCAAAAAATAGAATTGTACCTCCTTTGCAGACTTGCTGCTGAAAATTGAATTTTTCAAACTTTTGCAAACTTTTTTGAATTTTGGCAAATTACCTCACAACAAATTTGAATTTGCACACCAGAATTTCAAAAGAGAGATTGAGGAATAGATGGGTTTTGAATGAGGGGAGATATGATGGCTATTTATAGGAAAAAAAATTGGGATTTTTTTATATTTTTATTTTTTGCTATTTTTAAAGGGTCAAATGGGCAAAAAAAAAACGCCCAACGGACAAATTCTAGCTGGGCCATGCCATGCCAGGCACGGCCGACGAGCCCATTGCGGACCGCCTCCCGCTTGCTCGGCTGCTTGCCCGACTGCCCACACTGGCCCTACCCTTTCCTCCCCCTGCGCGTGCCCACCTTGCGTCTTGATGGTCTTGCCAGTGTGGCATGCCACACTCACCATCACTGACCCTCCATGCCATGCCTCCCTCCCGGCCGCCTCCTCCTCCTGGCTCCCTCCTTCCCGAGCCGGCCCTGCCGCCTTCTCCTCCCTCCAAGTAGGCACCGCCCTCCTCCTCCTCCTCCTAGCTCCCTCCTTCCCGAGCTGGCCCCGCCGCCTTCTCCTCCCTCCAAGTCGGCGCCTCCTCCCCGCTCCCTCCTTCCCGAGCCGGCCCTACCACCTTCTCATTCCTCCACGCCGGCGCCACCTCCTCCTGGCTCCCTCCCTTCCTCGCTGGCTTTCCGCTCCTTCTCCCTCCCTCCTGGCGCTCCCTGCAGCTTGGGCTGCCTGTCGGCCTACCTCCCTCGGCCTCTCCACACGCGGGCCAGATGGGTTGTGCCTAGCACGGCCCGACACTGTTCGTGTCGTGCCGGACTGGCACAACCCATGAATAGTGTGGGTCGTGCCGTGCCTCGGGCCGACCCGACCGGCATGGCTCATCTGGCCACCTCTATCGTGGAGTATGCTTGTGGAGCAATGCTACTATAAAAGTTAGCATAGTCTATCTTTTTTAATTGCTTGCCTAAGATATGATATTCCATTTCCTCGTATATATTAAGTGGTAGTAGTTGCACTCATACTATTTTTGTTAGAATAGGTGTTAGAATAGGAACTTTTTTGTATTTCCTTATCTACCTTTTATATTGTTTTTATCTGTATATAGCATACACCCCTTGTACTTACTATATATATTGTCCATTGGGCCTCTTCAATACACAATATTCATAACGTGGTATCAGAGCAAAGGTTCTAAACCCTAGCCTCTAACCTAACCTCTGACTGCTTCCGCTGCCCCCGGGAGGAGCAATCTCCGCTCCCGGGGGTGGCCAATTGTAGTCTTTTCTTTGGCATCAGTAATCACCTCGTCCTTGAGTACGACCGCCTCCACCACACGCTCCTCAGCTCCTGCCGTCGCCGCCTCTAGATCCATCTTCCCCCGCCTGGATCCGGGCTCTTGCCACGCAGGCTCACCCTCCCGACCATCACCGCTCCAGATCGAGCTCTCCCTCGGTCTCCTTGGCGTTGACTCCGCCCGTTGCCGTCGCCGCCCGACGCCGGAGCCCAACTTGACGCTTGGCCACCGCCGCGTCGCATGTATTACCGTCGCCAAGTGCCGCATCGGGCCCCTCCGCACCCATGGTACTCCTCCCGAGGCGGAGCCGACCCTGTGCCTCTGCCGACTTGGCCTCTCCGCCCTAGAGGGTGATTTGGATTTCGATCGGGGAAGGAGACAAGGATGCAGTCGGGGGAGATGGAGAAAAAAGAGTTCGACGAGCCACTCTTGCTGTTGTTCTGCTTGGTGTGCTTTCTGATCCCGTGTATCTATGGGACGGGTGGTATATGTTGTTCTGAACTTCTGATTTGCTGTTCTACGGGAGGTAGAATGAGAAAACAAAGAACGGAGGCGAAGTGCACTTATGAGCTGCACTGGTGCTTGGTGGTTGGGTGAGGAGATGGGTCTTCTGCTGCAGCCAGTATTTGTTGCTAGCTATCGTTTGAGTTTTTTTTTATTCGTGTCGTTTTTTTTTCTTCCGTTGTGTTCATTCAAGTCTGTACCACTTTATCGTTTTTTTTCTTCCGTTGTGTTCATTCAAGTCCGTACCACTTTATCCTTGAGTTCGTCTAAGCCATACAAGTCAACAAATTTATTATCAGTCATAGAAGCATAGGAATTTCCTTCTACATGGCAGCAGTCGCCGCTCCCGCTCTTCTCTCTGAGTCGCGTGCAGATCGTAGAAGTCATTATGATGCCACCGCTTCTCTCTTAGCCGCCACCCCGAGCTTCTAAGGCCGCCACGCTTCTTTCGTGCCACCGCCGTCTTGGGTTTCGATCTGTGCCGCCATGCTTTCTATCTATTCCTCTTCGACTTAATTTGACAGCTTTCTCTATTTTTGTCGGTTTTATTATCTTCTTCGTTGTGTTGGCACGGTCGACTTTGCTCCCACTTGCCTCTACTTTCTCAGTCGCTGCACCTTGTGCTTTATGGGCTGACGCATGACCCCGGATGGAAGGAGACCTTTTGATACTCGATATATTTTCCAATAACTGCACGTTACAACGATATTATCAAGGCTCGAACTTTGGATTTTTCATATTTTAGTGCCAACCCTTTTCAAATGCAATACTATTGTATACGCCTTACATTTAAGGGGGTGTTGGAATAGGAAACTTTTTTGTATTTCCTTATCTACCTTTTGTATCGTCTTATCTGTATATGACATATATCTCTTATATTCACTATATATATTGCCCATTGGGTATCTTCAATACACAATATTCATAATACTATTTACCTTGAAGCTTATTTGTAATATGTCCCATGATCTAGAACAGCTGAACATGAGAGAAAATTAAAGTCATGTGGTTTGTCTTTTTTTAGGAAATAGTCAGTGCCATTATTGTATTAAAAGAAGAGTAAATACAGAATTATAGTCATTGGCCATTTGGCCCCATAGCCGGGTGTAAACGTAGAAAATGCAAAGCAGGAAAGAAGCACAGCACGCCAGAGGCTAGTTCTGACGATGAACTGTAGTTCACCGGGAAAAAACGACTGACATGGCTGAAGGTACTGTAAAGTCAAAGAAAAGAGAGCGACGTGTTACTCGGGCTTCTCGCAGCCTCCCTGTCTGCTACGCTGACAGCCTCTTGGAGGAAGCATGCAGCGGCGCCCGGACATCTTCGGGGAATGCCGCTGATAGGTGATTTTTGTTTTATATTCTTTTTTGGCTGCTTGCCATCTACGAGACCATTTCGAACTTGTTTTATTAATTATTATTTTTAAACTTTTTTATTTTAAAGTTACCTTCGGACGAACTTTATTTAATTGTAACATCTTTGGTCACGTCACCATCCGTGACGTGACAAAACAACATTGTCACGCTACGGGATATGTCCGCTAAATAGCACTTTTTGTCACGCCATTGGTCGTAGCGTGACCAAACAACAGTGTCATGCTACGGATGGTGGTGTGATAAGAGCTTGCCTAGATACGGGCTGACGTGACAGTGTTGTTTGGACATACTATAAGTGGTGGCGTGACTAAAATAATTAGAATTGAAAATAAAAGTTCGTGGAGGGTTAATTTTAAAATAAATTAATAAAAGATTAATTAATAAAAAAACCGACCATTTCAGAGTTGAAACCAAGTTGGACTTGGTTTCTTCGATTCGAGTAGTAATATATTTAGCTTTTTAATAAGGCGTAGATGAGTCTAAGTTTTATATTTATCAGAGTCAAGCAATACAATAGAAAAGAGAAAACATTGTAGTACATGTAGCACCAAAATCCTCTATTCTTCTTGCGTACGTGAGTTTTCAAAAGCGTACACGTGTGTTGCTTCGAGTTCGAGTCCGTGTATCTCGGTTCTAGCTAGCGCATGTGCCTGTGTGCTTCTGCCGTGTGTCTTCATCTTGGATCAGCATACGGGCATGGACATCTTCGATCGACTTGCAGCGTGTACATTCACGACGTATACATCCAGATTCTACCGAAGCGAGAACTTTCTGGCGAGCAAGAACTTCGGCTGAGCGAGAGTCTGCATTCTACCAAACCGAGCGCGAGCCTCTTCTTCGGTTTGGACCAACAGCCACCACTGCAGGGACATTACACGGGAATGGGATCTCCTGGCCAGCGGTCCACAGCTGCCTCAGCCATCTGTGACTAGCGGTGGGCATTGGGTCGTGCCGTGTCGGCACGGCATAGGTCCGTCGTGCTTCGGACCGCGTCATGTCGTACCGGCTCGGCCCAGCCACCCCGTCATGCCGTGCCATGCTAGCCCGTCTTGCTTTCGGTCAGGTCCATGCACGGCTCAAAGCCCGTTGTGTCAGGGCCATGCCGTGCTGGCCCAAGCCCAGCCCTAAATAACTATAGACACCTGGGAAGATGACAACCGCCACTGCACGGGAAGACATAGACACTCGTGTGCCATCCACACCCGCTCCCCCTCGCCATAGCCTCCTCCTCCTCCTGGACGTCGATGAAGAACTTCGTCCACCTCAACCACGCCGTGCGCTTGCGAAGGGGGTGAGAAGGACAACGACGAGGAGGTGGCTGGAGGGAGGGCAGCAGGCGACAGCGCGTGGGGAGGGAGAGGGAGGGAGGTAGCTGGAGGAGTGGATGGAGGGGGCGGTCGGCGGCGCCTGGAGAGGGAGGCGGGTGAAGCTGGAGGGAGGGGAATTAGGAGATGTGATTAGAGATTGGGAATTTGGGAGCTAGGTCTTGGGATAAAGGGTTGGGGATGGGGGTTGGGGGAGGCCAAGAGGGATGTTGGACCAGACTGGGTGGCAGAAGAGGGTTATTGTTGGATGTTGGGCCAGACTGGATGGCAGAGGAGGGTTATTGATTGAACCAGACCGGGGTGGGGAAGTGATTGAGCTAGGCCGAAAGAGGAAGAGATTGGGTTAGAACGAGAGGGTTGGGTCTATTTCGTGCCAGATCGGCCCAAGCACGACTCAATTGACCGTGCCGCCTAATAGGCCATATTCTTAGGCCTAATCCGGTCTGCCGTTCGTACCGTACCGGTTCGATCCACGACATATCGTACCGTATCAATTGAACTTCGGACCGACCCGAAAAGGCACAGCTAAGTCCTGGCTCTACGTGTGACCTCGTTCCCCCTCTCTGAAATGCGTATGCTGGTGCTGATCTCCGTATGAATGGCCCCTGAGTTTCGGTTCTCGGTAGACGACCCCCACGGCCTGCACATGGGCCAGGTTCTGTCTTGCATTCCAAGTTGTCCGCGCCTTGCAGGTTTGCCTGTCTGCTGCGGTCCTGTGGTTTCTTCGAAGAACAGCGACGGATAGCCAAGTTTGCAGTCAGATGATGGTCGGGGTGACACGGCCTGCACAAGTGGTTTGTCTTTTCGGCTCATCTCTTTCCAAGCACTTCTTGGACGGCGACTTCTCTTAATTTCTCGGGGGACAAGAGGACACGTTACTGAATGAAGGTTGACCAACACAAGGTCTAGCGTTTCGATCAAAACTGTGTGCTTCTATACTTGATTCTGACATCTATGTAGTAAAATAACCATAGTTCGTGACTTCGTATCGCAAAAAGTTTTGTAGGGGCAAATGGACATGACATAGTGCATGGAGAATTTACGGGTATATCTTTATGGATATTGATTGCTTCTATTTTATGTGAATAGACAAAAGTCAAAACTGAGTTTTCCAGCGGACCATCAAGGCCGAATGTGTAATATTCCCCTTGTTTAAAAAAATATATGGTTGGTTCCATGAAAACGAAAGGCGTGTATGATGTATACAAAGGGCTAAGGTGACAACATCATAAGCTATACTTGATCAGCTACAATCACCCTATAATCGATAAAGTCTGCAGACATATGTGCCCAATCGATTAGAGACATTTATACGCTGTGTTTAATACATGCAGTAGTTAATATGTGCCGTTATTCTCTAAGTTAATTGCACGTATTAAACATCTGTATCTGACATAACCGCAAGACGACGTGAGGAGATATGTCTCTGACAATAACGGTCCTTAAACGTGCGTATTGTATTAAATGACAATGTGTCTCTTGACGTGGACAGCTGTCACCCTTTCATACACTATATAAGGGGAAGCAGTCAAGAGGTTCAACAAGCACAACGAGGGAGAGATGTAATCAAGCCCTAATTTTAGTGACTTTCTCTTTGTTGTAAACACAATCAATACAACAATACATGAGTAGGGTTATTATTCTCACAGGAGAAGGCTTGAACCTATATAAAATTCCTGTGTTCTTTTCTATGTGGTTTTGCTCTAGAAAAGGCTACAACATTCATTCGTAAGATCGATATTAAATCATTAACAATACTAAACAAACAAAAATTGATAAATTCTGGATCATGTATACCGTTTTATAGTAACAGTCAGGCTTATTTGGGCAGACGCGCCAGTCTTGGAGGCACTAAGATTGGACAGACCGAAGAAAGCCAACTACACCAATGCACCCTCTTTTCTCGAATACTTGGCACTTACAATTTCCAAGGTATGCTTTCTCAAATTAAATGTATCAACTTCACATTTTGTGCTAGCGATACAATTAACAGACGGTATTTTGGTCACGCCTTATCCAAAATATGATTACTTAGGTATATCTGTTTCGGGTCAAAAGTGAAAAGTATTAAAAAACGGAGGGACTATATATCTATTGTCTATCTATCTTTTATCTTATTAAAGTAGAGTCAAAACAAGCCACTACGTTCGCTCTCAAGGACTAGAAATTCTGACGTTAATCCGTAGAGAAAAAAAAGAAAGATCTACACCATCAATCGTTGTGGCTCCAAACTATAATTGTCTAGATTAAAAGAAAGAGTCTATGCTAAGTACAATAAAACTGAAATTCAGAATAAAAATAAAATAAAATCAACAATTTGATTTCCACGCAAATTCTTAAGTAAAAGAGTCCATGTCAAGTACAATAAAACCAAAATTCGGAATAAAAATAAAATCAGCAATTTGATTTCCATACAAATTTATAAGTAAAATCTCAAAATAATTATAATTTGGAATAAAAAATAAACAAAATTGGAAAATATATTTGTGTACTAAATCCAACAAAAAACTAAAATTTGGAATAAAAATTGAAAAAATCAATTTGAGTTTGATACAATTCCAAAAATTATAATTTGGAATAAAAAAATTAAAATAATTGGTAATTATATTTGTACACAAAATGCATCCAAAAATAACTAAATTCGAAATAAACATAAAATAAAAATAGGAACTTCATTTCAATACGAATTCCAAAGTAAAATCCCCCAAAAAAACTGTAATTCAGACAGAAAATTAAAGAAAAAAAATAGTAATTGGATTCGGATATGAAGTCCAAGAAAAAGAACTAAAGTTCAGAATAAGAAATAAAAGAAAATTTGCAATTTGATTTCCATACCAATTCCAAAATAAAATTCCAAAACAAATAAAATTCAGAATAAATTAAGTAAATTTAGCAATTTGATTTGTATATGAACTCCAATAAAAATAACTGAAATGTTGAATAAAAATAAAAGTTATAACGAGTATGACACGAATGGTGTCGGAGCAGGCACAAAAGAAGCCACCATGTTCGCTCTCAAGGTCACGTATTTCTATTGTTGCTTCCTATGGAATAAAAATAAAAAAATAACTAAATTTTTTAATAAAAAAAATAAAAGTTATAACAAAGATAGCACGTATTACGTTAGAGCAGACCATGATAGAGTGCAATGGCATCGATATGTCCTACAAGAAGACATTAACCTACGGGGAAGCGAAGAGCCGAGACAGCGATGACGGAGATGAGGACAATGTCGTGTTGCTATCTGGAGCCATTGAAGAGAAAATCCAATGTTGAAGGAGCCAAGGGTCATGATGACAAGTGATGGGCGTCGGTGTTGTTGAATAAGTTAGTGGGCAAAGAAGTTCAATGATGGAGAAGCCCTAGCAAAAAGGAGATGAAACTTTGCATTGAAGACGAGCCATAGAAGATATATGGCCATCGGGTAGCTAGGAGTGTGCCTTCACTGGTGAGGGGCACGTCGTCACCGATGATAGTGAAAATATTCCCCATATCGTTAGACAACAACTAAAGTAGATATGATGACATCAGTGAAGATGCGAGGTCACCACGGTTAGTGAGGAAGCCGCAACGTTCAGTTGGCCAACGCCGTAGAATAGGAGCGACCGACATGAGAGAAGAGGACGTCGAGCATGTATAACATTATGCATCCGTGCGAATAGAAGCGCGGACGTACAAAGGCAAAGGAGAAAAAAACTTAGAGTAGAGATGGTGCAGTCGTAGGGAATATACGCGGAGTCATTGGAGAGAGCGTGACATTTGTCCCTAGCTAGGATCGGCGACGGTTGCATGTGTATGTGTGTTGATGTCGCAATGGTTAGCGTTAAGCAATAATTGGAGAGAAATAGAAAATAACTATGTGGTAAAGTATTGTATTAGAAAGGGTAGTAGCTGAGAGGGATCGATAGTGAGGAAGCCACAATATTGATTTGGCCAACATCGAAGAAGAGAAGTGACCGATAAGAGAGAAGAGGACGTCGAGCGTGTATAACATCATACATCCGTACAAATAGAAGAGCGGGCATACAGAGGCAGAAGAGCAAAAAGCTTGGAGTAGAGATGACGCAGCTGTAGGGAATATGCTTGGGATCACCAGAGAGAGCATGGCACGTGTCCCCAGTTGGGATTGGCAATGGTTGCATGTGTATGCGTGTTGACGTCACAATGGTTAGCATTAAGCAATAATTGGAGAGAAATGGAAGATAACTATGTGGTAAAGAATTGCATTGGAAAGGGTAGCAGCTAAGAGGGATCAATCAAGATTCAGGCTTACTGTTGTAAGTTGAAGCAAAAATGTTATGACGGCGAGAAGAGATAGAGCCACACAGTTTGGTAGGCAGCCGACGTATGAGGGAAGGTAAGTTCGAGGTAGATCGTCCATGGTGCATCGGTGTATGCATGAGCAAGGTACTCTAAAACACTATATTATCTAAACTAATAAGATAATTTGTCGTACACATAATCAACGTAGATACTTTGTTGTACACATAATCAACGTATTGCTTGAGATTAAATAGAGGTACATGTGCATACATACATTTTGAAAAAGAGTAACCAATAGAGGATGAATAGGAGCATAAAGCTACATGACCCATGTATGATAGATAGTGGTTACGTTTCTATGAACCCAACAACTTATTATGCTCAATGATTTTCTTCCATCAAAGCCCATACTTCAATTGCGTTCTTCATGTTGTATTTTCCTTCAAGCTTCTATGTCATTTCCAATGTTTATGATGTCTTAGAAATCTAAAGGGACAATGGTCAAAATGCCACACTTTTTTTCTGCCTCTTGCAAAATGCCATTAAGATTGATGCAATAGCCTATATGCCACATCTTATTTTTGCACTTCATTAATTTGTCCTTTTAGAATATTTAATGTATATTTTCGGTTTAATGGCCCTGGCCCACAAGTGAAAGGTCCTTTATGCCCCTCAATTGTCCCATCCAATTTTCTCTAAATCAAACCGACCAACCAAGCTCAGCTTAAACTGTCAGTGCTCCTCCGATCCTCCCATACTGCTCCATCCTCCCTAGCGACGCTGCAGCCAAACCCCACGAGATCCAAAGCCCAATGCCACTAGTAGTTCGAAGGGCCAGGAGGGAGATGGCGGCGGGTACGAGGTGGAGGACAACCACGACTACCTGTTCAAGGTGCCCCTCCAGTGGAAGCATTGAGAAGAACCAAATGAGCCTCGAGCTCGGCGAGGCAGGCGTAGATCCTAGCGTCACTGCTATAGAGATGGGGTACCTGAGGAAGCAAGAATCGAGCACGTGGGCGAGGCGCGCAGCGAGCAGCCAGTTGACGGCGATGCCGTCGCCGCTGTAGGCCATGGCAAACCCGTGCCAGGCGTTCTGCGCTACGGACTCGGAGCGCGCGCCGAGGTACCACGGCTCGCGCCAGTCGTACTTAGCGAGGGTGTGGAGGAGGATGAGGAGGATGGGGAGGGCGAAGGCGGTGTTGTCGTCGCCGAGCACGAGCCAGAACAGGTGCGGGCCGCAGCCCGTGGGGATGGGGCTGGAGCTCGAGGTGGAGCTCCTTGGCGATGCACGCGACGCGGATGGCGCAGGGGAGGCCGCATGGGTGGGAGTAGGGGAAGCGCGAGGCGTCGCGGGAGACGCGGAGGTGGAGGTTCGCCAGGAGGGAGGCAGTGGCGGAGGCGGGGGGCTGCGCGTTGAGGAAGAGGAAGGCATGGGCGGGGGCTCGGAGCCAGAGGCGGAGGAGCAAGAGGAATTGGCCTCGCTGCGTTACGCCTCCTTCACGTGCTGTGTGGTGGTGGTTCGGAGGGGCGGGGGAGTTAGGGGAGGGGGAGGAGGAGCGGGGCGGTGGAGCAGCAGTAGGGAGAGGAGCGGGAGGAGGAGTAGTGGGCGGAGAGGGAGGTGCGGATGCGACGACGTCGCCATGGACGCCGACGAGAGAAGAGCGAAGGGAGTAACAATGGCTAGACCCAGCCAGGTCCGGGACCGACCGGAGGGGCATAAAGGACCTTTCGCATGTGGGCCAGGGCCATTAAACCGAAAATATACATTAAATATTCAAAAAGGGCAAATTAACGAAGTACGAAAATAAGATGTGGTATATAGGCTACTACGTCAAACTTGATGGCATTTTGCAAGAGGTAGAAGAAAGGTGTGGCATTTTGACCATTGTCCCAAATCTAAATGGCCCACAAGATACTTAAATATACTCTAAAACATATAAATTATATCATTTGATACAACAAACTTTAAAAACAAATCTAGTTATGCAAATACGCGGGCCACCTTGCTAGTTATCTTATTAAAGCAGAGTCAAAAGAAGTCACCATGTTCACTCTCAAGGGCTAGAAATTTTCGTATTAATCGGTGCAAAAAGAGAAAGATATACATTATCGATCGTGGTGGATCGAGATTATAACGGTTTAGATTAAAAGAAAGAGTCTATGTCAAGTACAATAAAACTGTAATTTAAAATAAAAAAATCAGCAGTTTGATTTTCATACGAATTCCCAAGTAAAAGATCCCATGTCAAGTACAATAAAACTGAAGTTCAGAATAAAAATAAAACAAAATTAGCAATTCGATTTCCATATGAATTCCTAAGTAAAACTCCTAAATAATTATAATTAAGAATAAAAATAAACAAGAATTAGCAATTAGATTTGTATACGAAATAAAAATAAAATAAAATTAGAAATTTGATTTCAATATGAAATCCAAAATAAAATCAGTAAATAAGCGTAATTGAATAAAAATGAAAGAAAAAATAGCAATTGTATTAGGATATGAATTCCTAGAAAAAATAATTGAAATTCAAAATAAAAAACAAAATAAAATTTGCAATTTGATTTATATGCTAATTCAAAGTAAAATCAGTAAATAAGTAACATTCAGAATAAATGAATTAAAATTAGCAATTTCTTTTGTATACGTACTCCAGTAAAAATTACTAAAATATTGAATAGAAAACAAAAGTTATAACGAGGATGGCACGAATGGTGTCGGGGGAGACACAAAAGAAGCCACCATATTCGCTCTCAAGGTCACATGTTTCTATTGTTGCTTCCTATGGAATAAATATTAAAAAAATAACTAATTTTTTAGTAAAAAATAAAAGTTATAATGAGGATAGCACGAATTACGTCGGAGGAGACCAGGATAGAGTGCAATGGTATTGATCTGTTCTGCAAGAAGACATTGACCCACGAGGAAGCGAAACGCCGAAGCGGCGGCGACGGAGATAGGGACAATGTCGTGTTGCTCACCTTAGCCATTCAACAAGGACAATGCCGTGCTGCTCACCTTAGCCATTCAATGAGGATAATGTTGTGCTGCTTAGTGGATCCATCGAAGAGAAAGTCTAACATTGAAGGAGCCAAGGGCCGTGATAACAAGTGGTGAGCATCGATATTGTTGAAGAATTTAGTGGACAAAGTAGCTCAATGACGGGGAAGCCCTGACAGGGAGGAGATGGAGCTTTACATTGAAGACGAGCTATGGATGATATGTGGCCATCAAGTAGCTAGGAGCGTGCCATCACTGGTGAGAGGCACGTCTTCGCTAGCGATGATGAAAAGATTCTCCATATCGTTAGGCAATGACTAAAGCAGATATGCCGATATCAGTGAAGATGGGAGGTTACTGTGGTTAGTGAGGGAGAGCCATAACGTTGAGTTGACCAACGTTGAAGAAAAGGAGCAACCGATACGAGAGAAGAGGACATCAAGCATATATAATATCATGCATGCGTATGTACGTGCATGCATCCGTATGAATAGAAATACGGGGGTATAGAGGCAGAGGAGCAAAAAAACTTAGAGCAGAGATGATACAGTCATAGGGAATGGGCTCGGGGTCACCGAGAGCGTGACACGTGTCTCCAGCTGGGATCAGCGACGGTGCATGTGTATACGTGTTGATATCACAACGGTTAACATTAAGCAATAATTAGGGAGAAATAGAAGATAACTATGTGGTAAAGTATCACATTAGAAGGTGTAACAACTGAGAGGGATCGATCAAGATTTTAGCTTACTGTTGGAGGTTGACGCAAAAAAAACTGTGATGGCGAGAAGAGATGGGAGACACACGGTTCGGTGGGACAACCGGTGTGTGAGAGGAGATAAGTTCAAGGTAGGTCGTCCATGGTGCATCGGTGTATGCTTGAGCAATGTACTTTAATACCATGTAAAGTAATAAGATAATTTTCCGCATATATAATCAACATAGCTTGAGATTAAATAGAGGTTCGTGTGTATGTATACAATTTGGAAAAAAAAGTAACTATTATAGTAAGAATAGGGGCATGTGGCTACACGATCTATTCATAATGGAGAGTGGTTAGTTTCTAAGAACTCTAATAACTTATTATGCTCAATGATTTTCTTCCATCAAAACTCATACGTCAATTACGTTCCCCGTGTTGTATTTTCCTTCGAGTTTCTGTTGTCTTTTTTAATGTTTAGGATATCTTAAAAATTTAAATAGCCTACAAGATATATAAATATATTCTTAAGCATTTATATAAACTTCGAAACAAATCTAGTTACACAAATGCGCGGGCCACCCTACTAATTATGTTATTTTAACAATAGAAAAAGAAGGCATCACGCTCGCTCTCAAAGGCTAGAAATTATCATGTTAATCGGTGTAAAAAGAAAAAGATCTACACCATTAATGTTTAGTGGGTCCAGATTTTAATAGTGCAGATTGATCAGATGCGGCTAGAGTTCTAAAAAGAATACAACACTATTACCCACATATAAAGATTTCATGCTTCCACTATGGCCATCTCATCTTGATCGAGGCAAGAACCCAATCTTCTAAACTGTTGTGTCGCTCGATCAGATCCGGAACTAGTGCATTGTTTGTATTGAAGCCATTGATGTAACCATCATTTGGACACCTGTCTAATCTGTAGACTGATCTAATTTGATGATCGTTCTTCGATCATTATTTCCTGATGTGAATAGTTTATAATGGTGTTCATTTGGAGTGTGTTTGGATGGATAGATGAGGGTGTATGGGATGATTTCATCCAACTTTTAGAGTTGTCTCTGTGTTTGGATGGGTGAATAGGATCATCTCGTCTCGAATGAACTCATCCATTGAAGGGAAATATTCCACTCACGTGTGCTCGTCCACCAGCGAGGGGAGCCTGGGCGCCAGCGTGTAGGCGGAGTGGCCCAGGCGACGACATTGGCGCGGTTGGAGCAGCGGTCGACTGGCACGAGTCGGCGACGTCGGAGCCCGGAGCTGCAGTGGCGGCCCGCCGATGGAGAGGCGGCAGCTCGACCGGATCTGACCAACCAGAGGAAGAGTGAAGAGAGGAGTCTGGGAGAGAGGAGGAGAGAGATGTATGGTAGAAGAAAGAACAGGGAGAGGAGAGAAGAAAGAAATAAGGAAGAAGGCAAAAAAAAAAAGGAAAAGGGGGAAGAATGACTGTCTGCTGGAGAAAAGGAATGGGAGAAAAAAAAAGAGGGAAAAGAAATGAAGGAAAGGAGAACAAAAAAGAGAAAGGAAGAAAAGAAAAAGGATAAGGAAGAAAAAAACAAAATTGTTGGATCATCCAATCCAAACAACCAAACAAAACCTTATATTATTATATCCCATCAACCAAACACCAAACTTGTATTATTCCATCCAGAACCATTCCATCCATCCTGTATCATCATATCTCATTCACCCTGGTTCACCCAACCAAACACACCCTTGGTCTCCATGTACATCGTTGTATATTCCTTTGCATACATTGCATAATTATAAATTTTGTATGCATAATTTTCTTGGTAGGAAATTAAAACGGAACTGCAGTCTTGATCTTTTCTGTGTTTGTAGGTGGCGCAATAAAATATGATAATTGTTCTTGCTTATGTTGGAGGGGAAATCGAAAATGGAGCTATGGGTGCTCAGTATAGTATTTCACCCTAAATCACTTTTCCTGCTTCTGAGTCTACCACGTACGAAGATGTGAAGAATGAGATTTATCGAGGACTTGGATATGTCGATGATCAATATAATTGGGCATCCAAGCTCGGTCTGATGTTGGAGCTCCAGGGCCACATTATTTTCAGCTGATTCCTTTGTATGAAGAGAGAGGATGGCGGATGATTTTTGAAAAGATAAAAGTACGATCTGCAATGCAAATTTTAGAGCTATATGTTGACATATCACCAAGCCAATCAGGTGCAGTCAAAATATCAATGCAAACAACTTTCTTGGAACCGGCAGCCAAGTAGATACAACTCATCCACCACCTGTCGTATGTTTCGAGTGTACTACTCATCATTCCATGCACATTTGAGCTCTCGTGATGGTCCCACTTAATTCTAACACCCATGCACTTGCTTGCGACTTAATTTGAGCACTTACCCTAGCTACCACCAAACAAGCCCCCTCTCTCCTCCTCCCTTCCTCCTCGTCGCCACCGTCGGCGGACGCTGGCCGGCCAGTGGTGGCGGCGGGGCTTCTTCTTCTCGGTGGTAGCTAGGGGTGCAAACGGAACGAATAGTTCCTGACCGAACGACCGACCGAATAAATGTGGGCAAAATCTGGTTGTTTTTTCGGATATCTGGAGGGTTTTTTCGGATTCAGTTTCGGGTAGTTTTCACCGGATACAATTCGGATTCGGATAATTAGGTACCCGGTTTTTTTTTGAACTATCCGGTATGAAAATCGGATATAACCGAATACTATCCGGTCTACTATCTGGTTTTTTTTGGCGCTCCCGCCGTCAAGACCCAGCGGGCGCGCCCACGCCCGCCGCGCCCGTGGCTCCGCCCCAAGTCCTCAAAAATCAATTGGCAAAACTTCAGAATCATTATTCATTTCACTCAGACTCTCTCTCTCTCGACTCGATCACACACTCACACGAGTTGAAGTCGCAACCCTAGGCTCACCACCGCGCCCTTGCCCGTCGCCCGCCCGCTCATGATCCGTCCTCTCCTCCTCGGCCCACCGCGCCCTCCTCCATCCAGTCCCCTCGGCCCACCGCGCCCACGGGAGTCCAGCTCGCCTCCGCCACCGCCATCGGCCGTCGCCTCCTCCCCGTCGTCACCGCCGCCGCCTCCTTTTCCCTCACGCCTGCCGCCTCCTCCCTCCCTCACCTCCTCCTCATCTCTGCCTACCCCCACTGCGCCCTCATGCCTTGCTGACCAAACCTCCGTCATCGCCGATCGCCGCTGCCGCAAATCCTCCGTCATGCCGCCGCGCCGCTGAAGAAGCCCGCTCACCCTTCATTCATTTTCTCCCGAGCTTGCCCGAACAAAGTACACAGGTTTGTTGTGGTGGACACAGTGGTTCTGTTTTTCAATTGGAAAGCTCCACTCGGTTTATTAGCTTTCAAGCCTTTGGGATCTTTTGACAAGGCTATAAACAAGTTACTGCCTCTTATGGAGCAATGGATAGTTAGTGCATGAATTAAGAAAAGTCTTGATGAATTAGAATGCTTTTCCCTTGATTTTATCTCTCATTGATCTATGCACGCAACATAATTAGAGTTGGACTAGTATTTCAAAATTGAGGGAGTACCTAAAAGAAAAGGTCGCTGCTCGTACAATATATGCTTCTTTGTAAAAATATTTTAGATTTTCACCTAGATATCAAATATTTCTATAATCATCACACTGAACCATGTCATGAAACAAGTAACAACAGACTTGATGGATTTTTTTTAAATTTCTTTTTGAGTCTCATGTGCAACGTCATTTTGTTTTCCTTGATGTGCAGCTTGTTGCATCATTCTATCAGCACCTGGTTCTTCAAAGAAGGGTAAGGGCGGTTCTCTTTCATTTTATAATTCATGAAGAGTTACTTCTGTTTTCTCTCCTCAATGTAAGTTTTCTTATTTGGACTTAGAAACTAGAATCAGTCCAATTACTTGTAGCAACATGATCATTCTTGATAATGTTGCATAGCATAATTCAAGACATGATGAAGCTAGAAGCAAATACAATTTATTTGAATATATGTTGTTAGTTAAAAATGTTCGGAAGCTTTTTAACACACACTACCTCAACTTCGGTTTGATTATAAGAATACTAATATGGTGAGACTACAAGATTATAAGAAGTTGCAGTTAAGTGCTGTATGAAATGGCAAAATTTTGTTTGTCCAGTTATATCTATTTTATTCATTCATTTTCTTGTCTGGCCACTTATGCATTGGTAGATGGAAACTCCTACCGAGCACATCATTGATCACTTTGCTTGCTGTTTTGTAGAGCAAATGTAAGAAAATCGATCAAGCACTTAAAGTGCTCCTAGCAGCCATCATTAATACAACTATTGATTTCTTCAAATAGACATGTATGTATCAATGCCAACTCTCTTTGATCCACTTCATTGCATAATCTATGAATCACCCCAGTTATGACTAGGGATGGCAATTGTACCCGATTACCCGCGTACCCGCGGGTGAATACCCTAATAGAGGCGGGTATGGGCATCTTTTTTTGCCCACGGGTATAAAAACGGGCACAATTTCTTACCCATCGGGTAAACGGGCGCGGGCATGGGTAAGCTCCACCTGTACCCGCTTCACCCGATTACCCGCCATCTACTGACAGGTGGACCCTCACTAAAAACTAAAACCCTAGACTGCCGCTTCCCACAATCCCCAGTTCCCTCATTCAATCCAGCCGCCACAAGCTCCTGGCTCCCAAATCCCATTCCTCTCGGCCGCCTCCTGGCTCCCAAATCCCACTCCAGGTCGCCGCCCCCTCCCGGTCGCCGCCCTCCTCCCGGTCGCCACCGCACCTCACGCCTGCTCCTCCAGTCGCCGCCCCTCCAGTCTCTGTCCAGTCGCCGCCTCCTCCCGGCTCCTCCAGTGCCCGCCTCCTCCCGTCGCCACCGCCTCCTCCTCCCAGCTCCTCCAGTGCCGCCTCCTCCCGTCGCCGCCCTCCTCTCGGTCGCCACCGCTCCTTCTCCCGGCTCCTCCAGTCGCCGCCCCCCAGTCTCTGTCCAGTGCCCGCCTCCTCCTGGCTCCTCCAGGTCGCCGCCTCCTCCCGGTCACCACCGCGCCCTCCTCCCGGCTCCTCCAGGTCGCCGCCTCCTCCCGGTCGCCACCGCGCCCTCCTCCCGGCCACCACCGCGGCCTCCAGGTCGCCGCCTCCTCCCGGTCTCTGTCCAGATCTCTGTAACATGTTAGGTGGTGTTCACATACGCATTGATCGGATCAAACTATGTCGTGTTCATGAAGGAGGAAACATGTTTACTTTTCATCCTGTATCGTGTCTTTGCCTTCCAAGTATTGTGTCCAGATCTCTATAACATGTTAGGTGGTGTGAAGTGTTGTGTCGAGACAAAGCTGTGAAGTGTTGCCTTCCAAGTATTGTGTCCAGACAAAGTGAAGTGTTGCTTAGTATTGTCAAGTCTTTGCTTGATCTGTTTTTTACAGTAGATCACTGTCAATTACCATCTCATGTCCACTCGATTATTGATATAAGTGTTCATGAAGGAGGAAACATGTTTACTTTTCATCCTGTAGGAGAACTTGATGTGTGCATTGTTTGTGTGATGAGTATGTCCGTGGGCGATGGGTACCCATGGGCGATGGGTACCCATGGGCGGTAGTGCTTCGTTAGGTGGAGTAGCGGGCATGCCATGAGCGACGGTACCATGAGCGACGGGCATGGGCGAGGTTCTTCGCCGTCGTCCTCAGTGGGTATGCCTGTGGCGAAAAATTAGGTCATGGGCATGGGTATGGGCGAGCACTACCCGTACCCGCCGCGCCCGATTGCCATCCCTAGTTATGACCTCACGAATATGCCGCCTGTCTTTGGCTCTTTGCTAATTTTTTGCTATCTTGATTTTGCTATTTGTAGAGTATTGACTATTGAGAATTTGAGATGACTGCTGCAAGTGGAAGTGCAAGCATTTGTGCTAGCACAGGAGCATCCCCTGCTGCTGCTACCACAGCAGTTGGTACGGGCCACTCGGCGCCAACGCCACCGCCACCGAGTGCATTGGTGATGTGTGAGATAGCCGCAACCATTGGAGGTGTAGGACATGTTGAAGTAAATGAAGAGACTTGCACAGGAGAAATTGAACCTGCTGTGAAGAGGCAGAAAAAGTGTACCTCAAGGTTTGGGAGTACTACACTAAGTACTCGGTGGCCAATCCGATAAGAGATGGTGGGGAGGAGAAACAAGTTTGGGCGAAAATGCAATAAATGTCTTCACAAAGCTCATTTGAGACCTCAAGGGAACAAAGGCATTGTGGAATCATGTGGGATTCAAGCATCTTAGTAAAGCAAGGAGAACAACAAATGCAATTTGAGAATGATGAAGGTGGAGAAAATAGTTGATTCAGGACTTACAGGTATGATCTTTGAAGTTAGCTGAAGAAGTTCTATTTGGCACTAATTATGCATGAATATCCCTTTGCTATGGTTGAGCATGAGTACTTTGTTGATTTCATCAAGTCTCTGCGTCCTGGTTTTTCATTCAAGAGTCGCACAACCACTAGGAAAGAGATATTGGACATGTTTGGAGATGAAAAGAAGAAATTGTATGAACAATTAAAATCTCTTTCTTGTCGATTGTCCTCAACTATGGACATGTGGACATCTAATCAAAATAAAGGTTATATGTGTATCACTGTGCATTGGATAGATGATAACTGGCATATGCAAAAAAAGAATTGTTAAATTCATTCATGTGAAAGGAAACCATACAGGAACTAATCTAGCAAATGAATTTGTCAAGGGTGTCATGTCTTGGAACATTGAGAAGAAGTTATGTGCTCTCACTCTAGACAATGCATCATCCAATGATAAATGTGTTAGAGAAGTTGTAGTGGAGCTTAATAAGTGTTCTCCCTTGATATGTGATGGTGCTTTTTTTCATGTGAGATGTTTATGTCACATACTAAACCTTGTCGCTCAAGATGGCTTGAAAGTAATTGCATCTTCAGTTCAGAATATTAGAGCTACTATTGTTATTGTGAAGAATTCTCCATTGCAATGGGAGGAATTTCAAAAGTGTGCATTAGAATGCGACTTGGACAATAAATCCGGTCTTCCATTAGATGTGCCTACAAGGTGGAACTCTACATATGAAATCTTTGAGTCATGCTATTTACTACAAGAGGGCTTTTGAAAGGTTGTTGTTTTTGAACAAGGGTAAATATGAAAAGTGTTTTCCGACGGATGAGGAATGGGATATGGCGGAAGCATTATGCAATTGTTTGCGAAATTCAATGATGCTCTTGTGATATTTTAAAATTAATATCCAACAACAAATCTGTTTTGGTGGAAATTTTGTGAGATTAAGGTGGCAATTGCAGAATGGCGTCAAAGTGTTGATGACACTATTTCTTGTATGGTAGAGGCTATGAAAGCCAAAAATGACAAGTATTGGGACAAGTCGAACATGGCTCTTCTTTGTGGCATGCTTTCTTGATCAAGATATAAGAAAAAATTTGGTGGAATATTTTATGGGGAAGATTTATCATGAGAGGGCTGCCCATGAAGTTAATCGCTTTATAGATGTTGTGAACAAATTGTTTCAAGCTTACATCCAACACTCCACGAAGCTTCAAAGCCTAATTCTAAAGAACCTTCTCATCCACATGGTGATCTTGACTTGGGTATTGATGACATTGAGCAGTTCTTATATGAGGATGCAATTGTGACAAGTTGTGATATGAATGAATTAGAGCTATACCTTAAAGAAAAGCCAATTCGATTGGGTTGATCCTCTTTGGTAAGGGTGCGAGTTTAACATATTGTCATGGTGGAACACACACCAAGGGACTTTTCTGTTCTCTCACGACTAGCTCGTGGCGTGTTAGCTATTCAAGTATCCACCGTTGCTTGAGTCGACCTTTAGTCTTTGGTGGGCGTGTTGTTGATCCATTAGTAGTCGACTAGAGTCCGAGGTGGTTGAGGCTCTAATTTGTACCAAGGATGGACAACTTCATCTAGGAAAGGTAATAATAAGTCATTTAGTTCATAGTTTATACCACTTTTAGCTTTAGTTTACTAACTTCATGTCATTTAAAATTTCGGGTTCTAAGGAGAAGATAGTATCACTTGCGATGAGTTGGATTTGGAGCTAGAAGATAAACAATGTGCTACTACAAACATGAACACGGAGGTTTGATAATTGTTAACTTTCAATGTGTATAACTAAACATGTGCCTTTCATGAAATTTGTGAATGGAAAGGAGCTTCACAAATCACAAGTTGATGAGATGTTTTCCTTGTTAGGTGCCTGAAGACACTGGATATGGTGAGGAATGAATTCTACGATCTGTATTGTTAAGGTATTGGTTAACTTACCTTTGTTAAGGGAAAGGCTCTATTTTGCATGATCTGCATTGTTAAGGCATTCTAGCAATCAAGTAGGAGGCTGGATTATATTACTCTTTGCAATTCTTGCTCCATACTTTGTGAGGCTCTACAGATGCTGTTGACATCTCGAGCTTATTGATTCCAAGGTCTCTTCCCCTTGGTAATGACTAATGAGTTATACAAGATAGAATTCTTCTCTGAAATGTCAGCAAAACTTTGCATCACATGACTTCTGTATAAAAGGAATTATATTTCCTATTTTTACTAGGATGATTTGGCATCGTTAGATAATCTGGTAGCACAATTTTTAGTGTTTGCCTGGTCGTTAATCTGAGTGTAAAGATCCCTTTTAGGGAATTGCTGTAATTTCCAGAGTTCGAAATATGTGGAATCTCTAATTAGATTGTAGCAAACAACCGTTTCTGTTTTCTTAACGCTAAGAGTGGAAGGTTTTTTTGTTTAATTGTTAATGCAATGTTTGTATTAAAGGCTCCATTCTAACCTATATACTTATCTAGCTCCTGCTTCTATAGCTTTCCACACTTAACTCACTCAATTCTCTCTATTTTTCTGGAGTTTTCTCTGCACATTTAGTTTAGTCTTAACATTAGAACAGGTTTGAAACATGCAGAATAGTAGCATATTTGTATTAAAGAGAAAATAAGAGCATTTATTCACTACTATGCTCCTTTGAATCTGCACTTACAAGTAACTCAAAGGACAATTCAAGCAGAGCGTCCTTTGTATTATATCTTTTGCAAAGATGTAAATTCATGAATATGGGAGTAGTTACACCAGAGAAGTCCAAGTATACAAACTTCCATTGATCATACTAGTCTGCTATTATACTGTGTTGTGTGGTGTATACTACTAAGATGTTAAGATGGCAAAATATCACTTTCAGTTGGTTTCATGATATGATTTCATACTCTACAAATCTATTTTTGTAGGATAAGATGATGGCCGAGGCTGTGATCGTGAGGCATGGTAATAGAAATTACAGATGGCTCATTGTTAGCAAATGCTAGACAAAGACAAGTCTTTTGTGCGGTCAACGATCTACTACCGTCTACATACTTACTTAGCACTTACCCTTTTGTTACTACTTGCTTAACTAGCCTATGTCATGTACTTGCTTGCTAGTTACTACTTGCTTAACTAGTCTCTGTTATCATGTGGTGTATTTAAATTTACTTGTTAAACTACTAATCTAGTTGCATTTTGGACATGTAGTATAGTTGATTGATCTTTATTTGTGTGATATATATGGTTTTTGTTTTTGTGCAATATCCGAATAAGTATTCGTGACCGAGACAATCCGTATTCGGTTCGGCATGTATTCGCTCCATATTTGTGACCGAGAGTATCGCATTAAGATTAAATGATCCCAGCCTTGTCGTGTCCGACTCCGTATCCGAGAAAAAATATGGAAAAGGATACAGGATGAGCGATATCCGTCCGTATCCACTCCATTTGCACCCCTAGTGGTAGCGCTTGATCTGCATCGCGCTCCCGACGCCCGACGTCTGTCCGCTGATTTCCAACAGTGTGGACTTTCGTCGGGGTTGGATCTGGGGCTCTTCTCTGCTGGCTCGTCTTCGGGCGTGGCGATCCAAGGCCCTTCTCCGCCGGCTTGTTTCGGCGGTGCGGTTTCGTCGATGGCATGACGACAGAGGTGGCGCGGTGCAGATCTAGATTTGGCGCAGTTGGTAGAGATCGCGACGGCTCGGTGGCGGTGGCTTGTCGGCGCCGACTCCTCCCGGTGGGCGGCTTTTAACCGCCGACCGTGAAACTGCGGTGGGCGTCGCCTTTCTTTAGTCTTGGCGGTGGTTGGCCGTTAGGGATATTCGCGACGTCGTCTTGAAATCGACCTTCATTGGTTGGATCGATGGCGAGTCGTCTTTGTGGCGTGGTCTTGGGCGCCCGATACCTTCGATCCGGGTGAAAACTCTTGATCTAGCCTTCGCTGGTTGGATCCGCAACGACGTCGACTGGCGGCGTTACCTTCTTGAAGACGTTGTTTTGGAGAAGCCGTGCGTGAGCTTGGAGTGAAAACTCTGATCGACCTTATTTGGTTGGATCCGTGACGACGACGTGAGTCGTATCCCTTCTTGGAGGCGTTACTCACGAGACGACCCATCATCACCTCTTTGCTCTGCTGTTGCTTTGTTAGTGTGGACGATCTCCTGGTTGGTCCCGGAGGTAAGGCTAGGTGGTCTTTTTTTTAGGCTAGCCTTTGCATGACAATTTATTTGTCATTGTTAGTTTTTGGCCTTTTTTGTTTTAAGCTTTTAGTTGATGATGGTGTGATGGTTGTGTGTATCTCTAGTTAATGTAGAGGTCGAGAGTTATACTTCTATTATCTAAAAAATGCACATGATTTGAATAAGTGGCGGAGCTTAAGCGAAAACTCAGGGGGGGCCAATGGCTACCGTAAATGTAGTGCTAAATTATGTCTATGGAAAGTTTAGGGGTGGCTATCTAATGAAGTAAGCATTATATGTGCCAAAGTACTACTACATAATCATGGTTAATCTTTTTTTTAATAGCTGGGCGGCATGGCCCAGCTTGGCGCTAATCAAGCTCCGCCACTTATTTGAATCCCTCCATGGTGTCATATTCTCCACCTACCAACTATGCTGATGTAACAGTCGGAGTGCAGACAAATATTTTGGAGGGCACGTGTGTTGTAGAGGAAACACATACTAGGAAGGAGATATTTTTTTCTTCCAAATAACCTAATTTTTATTTCGAAATATATTAATAATACTATTTTTTATTTATTTTACAGGAATAATCATTTGTCGCTCAACCGTTGGGCGACTAGCCCAAATCGCTCAACGGCTGAGCGACATGTGGACTTATCGCTCAATGGTTGGTTCAAGTGCACAGACCGCTCAGCTAGCAGGGATGCATTGTACACTGTTAGACGACAAGTGGCCAAATCACTCAACGATTGGTCCAAGTGCATAGACTGCTCAGCTAGCAGGGATGCATTGTACACTGTTGGGCTAGTCGCTCAACGGTTGAGCGACAAATAATTATTCCTGTAAAAAAATATAGTATTATTACTGTATTTCGGAATAAAAACTAGATTATTTTTTTAAAAAAATCCTGGGAAGGACAAGTATGTTGGGAAGGACAATTCAACATCTGTTTATTGATTGTCCCTTTGCAAAACTTACATGGTGGGTTGTTCACTGTGTGTTTAACTTATCTCCTCCTGTAAGCATTGCCAATATGTTTGAGAATTGGTTAGCCGATATTCCAAAAAAATTAAGGTCACTACTTCTAGTGGGAGCTAGTGCCTTATGTTGGTCTATTTGGTTATGTCGGAATGATGTGGTTTTTGACAAAAAAGATTATCACTAATCCCTTGCATGTTATCTTTTTGAGTGGGTACTGGCTGAGGGCTTGGGCAAATTTGCAAAAATCAGCCTAGAAGGAGGTCATGTTGACTGGAAGTGCCAGATTGGATTTTGTGGCGAAGCAACTTTTAACCATTCATAGGTGGTGGTTTAGTCACTTGATTTGTAATGATTGAGCTTAAATTTCAGTCTTCCTCGAGTTGTAAGGCTTCACGCCACTTTTTAAACTCTTTACTCATCTTAGAACTTTCATCGCCGTAATAAAATGAGTTGTGTACATCCTTGATGCAGAGGCTGGAAGAGTTTTTTCTCTCCCATTATCTTAAAAAAAAGATATTGGTGAAGAGAGAATTAGACAGGACGAAGATGACGAGCATGATTCAGACGACACCCCTGACGAGAGCTCGGACGAGGAGGATTTCGAACCTAGGTTGTCCATTCTGCCAATGCTTTTCCGTTGAGGCGTCGATATGATCAGCGCCTAGCGAAAGCCTTTCAAGATATATCTATTTTGCGTGAGACAACAGCTGATGAAAAACTCTTTGGATGCAAGAAGCAGCTCGACAACCCATTCTCAAAGGGCCGGACTTTTGACTCCAGAGAGCACTTGCAATTTGCCATCAGCGGATTTCACATAGAATGTAATGTGGAAGTATAGTATAGTTCAAGTAGTTATTCCAAGCTGGTAGTAGAGTGCAAGGACGGTAGTTGCATGCATGTGGAGGCTATATGCAACCCCAACCAAGACTGGTTCAACTTGGGAAATAAAGAAACGCCCATCCACTCACACTTGCCGTGCTGCTTATGATCGATTTGATCATGTGCAAATGTCAGCCGCCATGATTGCTATGATTTGATCATGTGCAAATGCCAGCTGCCATGATTGCTATTGTGATATATACGTGAAGACTTGAAGGACGACTTGGGTTTGAGTATAAAGAACATTTGGAGTTTAGTCCGAAAACGATAAAAAATGTGAAGCCGCCATACAACAAGTTGTGGCGAGGAAGAGAGAAAGGAATAGCACAACTTTTTGGTAGTTGGGAAGGATCGTACGCACTTATTATCCCCTTTCTGGAGGCTATAAAGGTAAAAATTCCAGGTACATAAGTCATTCTTATGTCAAAACCCACGATACAAGAAGGAATACAAAGGTTGTGGTGCTAAAGAGGTGATTAGAATTTTCAACAATGGTGGAGCTAGGATTTTAACGACGAGGGTATGAACTTTAGACACATTCGTTCTAATACAAGTTCAAATGACATATTACATAAGTTCAAATATATCAAATTACATGTTCGTACTATAACCAACATCACAAAAATATTTTTAGAAAATTACAACTTGATACGACGTTTCTTCATATTTTGAAAGTGGTTGATAACAACATCATCATTAACTTGTAGAAAAAATTCACGCTCAATGCACGTAACTAAGCAACATTCAAGTATTGTTCACCCATACTATTTCTTAACATGTTCTTTACATGATTCATTGCCGAAAATACCCTCTCTACATTTTCAGTAGCCACAGGAAGGATCAATACCAATTTGAGCAGCAAATAAACAAGTTTATAGCGATCATGCTTTTTTGTCTCAACAAGTTTAATAGAGTGCTCACTGAGATTCTCCACTTCTCGAAACCTTGTATCTTGATGCATGTCCTCGGGGTCGAGACTCGAGGGGCGCGACCGGTGCGTCGAGACCAAGATCGTCGGCGCATAAGCCAGAAGCGGCGCCAGAGCGCCGTGATACGCCGATGCCGCGATGAGCTGTGGGCTGCGCCCTTGCGCTCCTGCCAGAGCGCCTGGATGGGCAGATGGCACTTAGGCATAACACCTCCGACTAGTTGAATTGGGCTTGATTCTCATATTCTGTTGGGTCTAATGCTAAATGGGCTGCCAGGAGTTGAGAAGTATGTATGTTAGTATGTGTAGTGGATACTTTATGTATTAAGAGAGGTATATATCAATTTTTTGTGCAAAAATTTTGGGGGTGCAACTGCACCCCCATGACTCTACCCTACCTCCGCCACTAACTTTCAAGTGGGATGTCAAGAAGAAACCTGGCAAGTTCGAAGAAGGAATGCAATTAATTGCCAATATTTGTCTACAAGCAAGGCTGCTCCCAATGGGCAGTATCTTAGTGCAGTATCTTAGTGCATGAGGAGTGTTATGATACTATCTTCCCAATGCATGGTTTCTTATGGTGTAGTATCTTAGGCTGTTTCATTTAATTACATACATGATCTTTACTAGTATTTGAGCATTGTGGCCTATTTGTGGCATGTACTAAAGCAATACATGTTTGTTGACACACACAAACGTAAATACACGGGATCGATCACAATAAATTTTATGCGTTGGATTTCGAGACCGAACCGATATCCAGATTAGATACTAGAGTACCCTCTCTCTTCATTAATTATGGTGTCACATCATCATTTTGCCTACATGGCAGGCTTACGATACCAGCCAGAGTGGAGCACTGGGAGCAGCCTTACATACCTTAGAAATGTTGGGAAGTATTTAGAGGAAGATAAAGATGAGGCAGAAAATCCTTTCAATGCATGGATATGGGGGATACCGTTGGGGGATAATGACAAGCAATGGTTTCGAGTCAGTGAACAATATGTTCAGGTATTCGCGTAGGCTACCTGTGCCGACCATTGTAGAAGAGACATTTTTGGTGTGCTTGAAATGGTTTGTTGAAAGGAGGGAAGCTTCTATTGAATTACTTAATGTTGGCAAGCAATGATCTCATAGAGTGGAGAATTTGTTAATAAAGCGATGGAACAAGGCTGGACATGTCCATGTGATTTCATATGGTGTTGAAGGTGGATAATATGAGGTGGATGTTGAGAATGAATGAGTCCCTGTCCACCAAGGAGACCGTGTGGTTTATTGTCGAAGAGACTTCAAGTACAAGGTGGCTCACTTTACAACCCATTCCGTCGTATGACTGCGCAAAGCCAAACCTTACTGGTGTGCCTTGTGCTCATGTCCTTGCTGTTTGTAAGCTTAGAACTCTGGATGAGAATCAGTTTGCCCATCCATGCTATTCTTGCACATCACAGTCTCTCACTTCCACCAGGAGGACTTCCTCGTGTAGTTCCAGAATCAGCGACAGCACGAAGTAGCGCTCGATGCAGGAGGGGCCTCTCTGGATGGCTTCCAACTGCGGTTTCAGCAGTGGGATCAAAATGCTGATGCACATCGCAGCATTTGAAGGTATCGCGCCTTGCTGTGCCTAGAAGGAATCCCTCTCCATGCTTGGCGCCCCTCGGTGGTCGAGTGGGCGGCAGGGGGGAATTGTCAATTCGACCGTGTGGACGAGCTATCTCAGGAGCGAGATAGGAATACGTCCATCTGGGCGGTGTGGGTCTGGGTTTGGGACTCGGATGCCATACCGAAGGTCTCTCATCTTTGCCTCATGGACCGTCCAGAAGAGGGGGTTCTGGAGCCTGACCTTGCAATGCCTATGGCCTCTCCCCCTGTCGGCGTCTCTAGGGAGGGCCTTTGCAACAGGCTGCTGGTCCATCTAAGCATCTTGGAAGACTACACTCCAGCTGGGATCCTCTCCTCTGAAGGTGAGCATGGCGACTCCCCCTACAATGCTGAAGAGGAGTATCCCTCGCGTGTCCACTTCTTCTGGACCGCGGGGTACCGGATGGGACTGAAAGGCAGCCCCGGCGCCTTGCGGGGGATGTCCATTCCAGGCTCGGCCCGAGGAGGGACGACAAGGATGACTACGAGGAGGATCACGATAATAGAGCTAGCTGTGCCAAATTCTACCATGAATGGCGGGCACGCAACTAGCTGGAGGGCATAGCTCCTCGAGCCGAGGAGGTCGAGAAGCCCCCTGTAGACAATCCTCTGAGGGCACCTCGCTCTCCGGTGGGCGCCTCGGCGCTTTGCCGATCTTGGGCCACCGCATTCTTGTGACCTCTCTGGGGGACGCGAGGCGGAGCCACACAAGGTCGCCGCCAAGGAGGTTCATGCTACAGCTGCAGAAACCGCCGACCTTGCAACTTTGCAAGAGCTCCTTCAGGTCATTCAAGCCTCACCAAGGCCCAAGAGGGAAAGGAGGTGGCCTTCTCCCTCAGCTGCGCCAGGCTCTGCCCGACCCCTCCACTCTTGAGAGGTCTCTGCTCAGCCCGGCTATTGAAGACTCCAGGGAGGACCCCATGAGGTTGGAAGCAACACCGACTTGGAGCCCTTCGGGGTCTGAGGGCAGGGTCAGCTCTCCGGTTTTCCAGTCAGCAGGGGATTAGCTGCTTTCAGACACCGAAGTCCAGGAGTCCCAGGAGTCCAAGGAGATTTTGCCCAGCCTCTGGGAGGAGCTAGAGCCGCGGGGGTTGCTTGTCTGCTCGCAGCCTCACACCCCTCCCTTTTTGGACTGCCTCCTGCTCTGGAGCATCCAGAGGCACCTCTAGCCCGGCGTAGCTCACGTCTGGCAGCGAAGAAGAGTCTGACCTGGGTGGAAGCAGCAAAGTAGGCCTCTGTGCTACTTGAAGAGAAACTGTCGGCCTTGGGGCATGGCAGCAAGAGCTCTAGGGGCTCGGCCAAGGAGCGTCTAGTAGCCTTGTTTGCATAGCCATTGCAGCCGGATGTCATCCAAGCTCTCAAGGCTCTAACTGGCATGGAAGGCAAGGCACATGTTAACTTGCCGGCCCTGGGACTCAATGGGGGAAGATCTGACTGCATTAGCCGAAGAAGTGGCTGCGGCCTAAGGGGAGTGGTGGCCGGCAGGTTTCAGGTGGTAGTAGTTAGTATGTCCTCTTTTGGGTTTTGGGCAAGCAAGTGGCTAGTGGTTGCTTTGTCAGTTGTACTAGGGATACATGGTTGCATCAGTTTGAACCATGGCTTAGGTCGTAGCAGGTTGATTTTAAATTCTTCAATCTCAGTAATGGAAGCTTGTTTCGTATGTGTTGCTGCTTGTGGGTTGAGCGCATTTGTTCAACATGTACTCTCATGAAATCTTGAGCTGGAATGTTAGAGGGCTTAATGCACCAGCCTGGAGACAAGTAGTTAAGGATTATTTGGTCGTGGACAACTCTTGTGACATTGTCTGCTTGCAAGAGACTAAACTAACGCTCATTGATAATACAATGCTAAGTGAAATAGTAGGAGGGCGAATGAAAGGAGTACTCCACAAACCATCCATAGGGACTAGGGGGGCATTGCGATCATCTGGGACACAGATAGAGTCCACATTGATAGCCCAATAATTCGGGATCATTCTATCATAGCGCGGGTCAAGCCTTGTGCGGACGGACATGCATGGATGCTAACAACGGTCTATAGTCCGCATCAAGACCAATTCAAGCAAGCCTTCCTTGAGGAGGTCAAACAAATTCATGCCACGCTGTAGGAGCTGTCATGACCTTGACCACCGGGGGATCCCGAACAGTCCCAGGAGCACCCCGAAGGGAGGTCCTGAGACGGTTTGGACCTCAGGGAGGTCAAAGGCCTGACCCGAGAGCACCCTCAAAGGAGGTCTTCTGAGAAGACCGGACCTCAGGGAGGTCATGGCCAATCCCAGGAGCACCCCGAAGGGAGGTCCCGAAACCTCTGTGCACAACCAAACTAGTCCCAAGGACCAACAGTTAGCTCACACAGTGAACAAAAGTGGTAATATCCATCAACGCATCTTTATTATAGTAAGGAAAAAGTCCGGTTTACTCCCTCGAACTATCAGAAAAATCTGGTTTACCCCCTGAACTACAAAACCGGTTATTTAACCCCCTAAATTTGTGAAATCCGGTCACTTAACCCCTTATGCCAGTTTGAAGGGGCGGTTTTGCACACGTGGTAGCGGTTTTGCCATGTTAGCGCTTATGTCACCAAAATTCACTGACGTGGCAGTGGTTTCGCTGACATGGCAGTCATCGACAAAGAGAGAGAGAGCGCAACAGACAGAGAGGAGGAGGTGCGCTCGGCTCTAGAGGCGGCGGCGGCGAGCGACGGCCTGGGAGGTAGCGCTGGTGGCAAAAATGGGTCCCTGAGACCATGAGTCAAGCGGTGGCGGCAAAGACTCTTGAGTGGTCCATGGCCTTGAGGGCACAAGGCAGTGACGTAGTCTTTGCCGGGAAGAAGATGGGCGGCAGCGTTGGCGGGGGAGAAGAGGAAAAAGAAGGCACACATGAGCATCTATGGGATGAGAGGGACTCACCGGTGTAGATGGTGGGGGCGGAGGAGAGCCAAGGTGAGATGGCGGTGTGAGCCCATGGCGGCGTGGTTGGCTCATCGTGGAGGCTGCGACCTGGGGAGGGAGGGCACAAATCAGAGGTTTGGGGCGGAAGAGCGATGCTAGGGGGTGCTCCAGGGGGGAGGAATCGGAGGGTATCGCACCAGGAAAGGAATGGCGACGGTGGCGGCGCTTTTCGGTCGGAAACGGTGAAAATGGAGTTGCCGACGACTTCCTGCACACGAGAGATGAAATCGAGTTGGGGAAAAGAAGAGGAGGCTCGGGAACACAACATAACGCCATCGGTTTTGGGCGAAGCTCACGGGTTGCCGGGACGGTGAGGTGGCGGCGACATGAGCGGGGGGGGAGAGGATGGTGCGTTCTCGGTGCTCTGCTCGGGGAAGAAGAATTGGAGGTGAGGATGGATTGAGGTGGGCGGCGGTGCTAGAGGGCACGACGGTGGCATTGGAGCTCACGAAATTTGTGATGGCGTCTTGGTTTTGGGTGGCGGCACTAAAGGGGGAGGAGTCGTGGTGCGGGGGGTGGCGAGGCAGTGGAGGCAGAGGTGGGGGCGAATGGGGAGGCGGTGGAGGAGGAGGTGGCGGTGACTCAGCACGATGAAGAAGATGAGGGGAGCGACCGGCGGAGTCCGGGAGGGAGTGGGAGGAGGCCGGGCGCGTCATACGGGAGGAAGAAGGAAAGGAGCAAGGAGGAGGCGGCGTCTGACAGGCAGAGCCCATGGGTTAGAGAGAGAGGGAGGAGGAGAAAACAGGCCCCACATACGTGTGCAATATACATCTTGTTGGAACACATACATGCTGATTGGGACAAATGAGACGCCACATGTGCAAAACCACCACGCAAAACCGGCCTGAGGGGTCTTTTGACCAGATTTCACAAGTTCAGGGGGTTAAATAACCGGTTTTGTAGTTCAGGGGGTAAACCAGACTTTTCTGATAATTCGAGAGAGTAAACTAGACTTTTTCCTTATAATAACAACAGAGTTAATTATAAAAGGGACATCTGACCAACAAGAACAAAATCTGTGAAACAAAAGCGAGAAGGCCACATGACTCGCCACAAGCAGTCATCTGGAGGTCGCAGCCTAGTCGTCCTGGAGGTCTTCTGGCTCATCAAAGACATCCTCTCCTGCTCAAACGTGTCAAGCAAGAGTGAGTACAACAACCGTTATGCATAATGCCAAGTTTGTTTCCAAATACATGTACTAAGTTCTAAATCAGTTATGCAATAACTAAAATTCACTGTCTAAATCAGTTTTACAGTTGGATAACATTCATCAACAAGTGGTGAAGGATACCCTTCTGTCACAAGGCTACCAGTCCGAACCCATGTGGATAGACATTTAAAACCATTTCATAAAATCTTTTGAAAACAAAACCAAAAATCTAACTTGGAGTGGCTTTGCTAGCATGTCCATGACTGTGGACACGGCTATTCGAATAGTTTTACACTCTGCAGAGGTGTACAGCTTTACCCACAAGACACGACTTCTCTAGTTTGTTCGGCATCCTTCGGTACCACCACTCACTACCGTAGGTAAGTGGTCTAGAGCACGTGCCAATACCTTTACAATGCGCCATTCCACCGCAGTCCTCCTTCGCTAAGGTTTCGCCCCTTGTGGATAGAAACCCACAGAATTCATAGCCCCCTCTTGTGCCAGTGGGAATGCATGTACGTAGGTCGTGAAAGACCACCCACACAACCGGATGGAACGACCACGGTGGAACATTGAAAATTAGTTGGCCAGGTCCACCCCACCCTGAACATGTGGTTGCACGATGGGGCTAGCAAGATGCGGCTCGAAGACCGGTCCTTAATTGACTTGGGCGACTTCCAACAGAACCCTGGGTCTTGACCATAGAAATGGATCGATCTCGTGCATGAACATGCACCCATCCAAACAACCATTTCGCCCAAGTCCAAACCAATTTTCCTTTTTGCTTTGCTTCTCAAAAACATTTTTGCAAACTATCACGACAACCCAATGTCATGAATTAAAATATTTAGACAACAATGACCTTTTGGCAGTAAAACTCCCAAAACAAGATGTGTGGTCTAAGCTGGACTAAGCACAGATTTTTTGGCAACATGCTAGTTCATACTAATGTACCAACTAGCTCTTTACTATGGTGACAAGGGGTGATCGGATCAATAATCAAATTCAGGTGTACAAAGGAACTAGGAATAACTATGAAGTTAAAACAGGGATTTAAATTACTTGAATTGAAATAAGCATACAATAATAATTTGAAACACAACTTATTTAATTTGAGATACTAGGTTCAATATAATCAAGGGTGTAACTTGCCTTGCTCGAAAGCTTGGGGGTCTTCTTCCTCAAAGTACTTAGGCTCTTCAGGGTCTTCGTAATCTACACGAGAGAACGAAGTAAAATCAAACAAAGACTAAACAAAAACTAAAGGAACTCCAAAACAAACCAAACCAAACTAAAACCAACAGCAAGGAATGGAACTAGGAAAGGGGGCTCTCACGAGGAGGCTCGACTAGTTGGAAGGAGGTCCAACTGGCCAGGAGGAGGTTCAAAGGAGGAGGTCTTGAGGAGGAGGTCCTGAGGACAGGAGGACCTGAGGAGGAGGTCCAAAGGAGGAGGTCTTGAGGACAGGATGTCCTGAGGAGGAGGTCCTTTGGATAGGAGGTTCTGAGGAGGAGGTCCTAAGGAGGAAGTCCAAAGGAGGAGGTCCTGAGGACAGGAGGTCCTAAGGAGGAGGTCCTAAGGATAGTACGACTACTCAACGTGGTCGTACAAGGGCTACAACAGGATATGACTATGTAGCGTAGTCGTAGGAACGAATACGAGTACGCAACGTAGTCGTAGGAACAAGGGAAAGGAACAGGGCACGGAGAAACTCACCAGGACAGAGAGGGAGGGAGAGAGGGGGAGAGAGAGAGAGAGAGAGAGAGAGGCCGGAGGAGACTAGAGGAGGAGGACGGCGGCGGCGAAGACAGCACGGTGCTCTGGCGAACTTCTTGGCGACGAGGTGGTTGAGGGTGGTGCAAGCTTCAGCAGACTCCTTGGCGATGAAGCTTGAAGCACGGAAGAACTGGCGAGAGCAAGAGAATTGGCAAAAAGGTGATGATAGAGGGCTGCTCAGGCTTATATAGCCAGGGGAGAGTCACTGGAGGACTCAGAGGTGCACACGATCAAGGACATGTGTGACAGGACAAAGCATGCCGAGCAGGTGAAGGAGATGATGGGAGCAGGTGCTGCAGAAGTGACAACATTAAATACAACACAACAACATTTAATATGCAAGGATGAATGCGTCAACAATGACACGATGAGAGGAAGGAGAAGGTGAGCAAGACTAACAGATGGGGCCGGTCAATACTCAAGAGAGATGGTCAAAACAAAGGGGAGGTCGTGACCCAATGGGCGCACGTGCCCACAGGAAACACGTGACCAAGGGGAGGTCACGGTAAAGAGAAGGTCACAACCAAAGGGGTGGTTGCGGACCAAGAGGGTCGTCTTTGCAAAAAGACCAAGAGGGTGGTCTTTTCGATATGACCAAGAGGGTGGTTGTGACCAAAGAAAAGTCACGACAAAAGAAGGAGGTCGTGACCAAAGAGGAGGTCGCGGCCTAGAGGAGGTCGCGGTCCAAGGGGTGTCACGTGACCAGGGGAGGTTGTGACCCAAAGGAAGGGTGTGACCCAAAGGGGTGCACGTGACCAAGGGGTGGTCACGACAAAACGACAAAAGGGGAGGTCGCCAAGACCACCCAGGAGGTCTCCACTAAGAGGGAGGTCTGGACCCTCGGATCCAAATGAAGGGAGGTCTAAAGAAGAAAGGAAGAACTGGGTCGAGGGAGAGCACGGAGCAAACAGAGAAAGGGGAAGAACAACACCAGAGAATGCCAATGAACTCCAAAAGAAACCAACTTTGGATTAGTTGAAGTTTGATTTAGTTATTTTAAACACCTTGATTCCAAAATCTCAAGTTAAGCTTTTGAATTCTCAACAAAACCAAATGGTTTTTTTTTATTTTGAAAACTTCGAAAAGACTAAAAAAAAACGGGGATGTTACAAACCTATCCCCCTTAAGGGAATCTCGACCCTGAGATTTAGAGAGGCTAGAGAGAAGAGGCGAACAGCAAAGGGGCTGCGGCTGGAATTGGCGGTTGACGGCTGGATTCACTCTCTGTTGCCTCTTCGGACATTTATTGGCATAATGTCCTATCTCTCGACAGTGGAAGCACGTGACACCTGTGGCGTGAGATGGGTTCTTCCGAGACTGGCCTCGAATAGGAGATTTGGGGGTGCAAGAGCTGGCCAGGTGATTCGCTGCTATTTCTTGGGGCATTGGCAAGCCCAAACTTCTGTATTTTTGTAACTGTGACATGTACCTTCTATTGTTCTTACTCCCTGCTTCTGGTGTTATTGTTGCAATCAGAGTAGCTTTTGAAATACTATCAGAGGTGAGTGCCAAGCGCCTTTTTGAGTATCGATTGGCATAATGCCCCATATCCCGACAATGGAAGCATTGAATCTCTGCACTTGATGTTTTGTTCTGCTGAGACTGGCCACCATGGTTGTCGCGGAACATCTACATGGGTGGACATGGTGCTGATCCTGGAGTCATGATTGCGGTCGTTGTTGGTTCTTGGTTGGGTTGGGGTTGAATTACACAAGCCTTGGAGTTTCTTGCAACATTCTGCTCTTGATCTACCAACTTCCTCTTGTGACCATTGTCTTGTTGTCGGCAGATATCTTCTAGATTGAGTGCCTTGGGGTCGATCTTGTTGAAATTTAGTTCCTTTGATTCCTGGGATAGCCTGGTAGATGACCCCATGGTCCTGCTTTGCTTGACTTGAATGGAAGAGGCTTGACAACTTACACACTGCTGCTGAGCTACAGGGGTCAATGTTGTCTTTAGACAATCCTCGCCTTCACGGCTTGAGCAATTGATTGCTGCTTGGTGTGGTGTCTCAGGTTCTTCTGATCTGTCTTCCAGTACTGAGGTTGCTTGTGGTGCCAAGATTGCTTGTAAGGGACATTGTTTGACGAAGTGCCCTTCCTTGCCACTGTAGTTGCAGACTTGATACTGGGCTTGGAACACTTGATGAAACGGTGTCCGACGTGATTGCAGTTAGCACAATGAATTTTTTGTTTTGGCTTCCCTTTTGGGGGCATCCATAGGTGAAGTGTCCCGGTTCACCACATTTGTAACAGAGAACATACTTCCATGGGTGGCGGCTTTCAGAAAGAAGGTGGCTTACACCGTCACTATGAGAGACTTCTTGTGGTTTAACCTTGGGTATCTCATCGCAGGAATGCTCTTCAGGTGTTACAGGGCAGTGGCTAAGGAAACATTGTTGGCATTCATTTGCTGCATTAACTATTGCATCAGTTGAGTCTGGGTGACGATAAACTGATTCAGACTCTGGAGCGTTACTGTTGTCAGACATTGGTTTCCTTTGGTACTGACATTCTCAGGGACATTGCGGCTGGCATTGATTCTTTCCTTAGAGCAACGAGTGTTCACCATCTGTCAGATACTCCAGAGGGTTAGAGAAGGAGACCAAGGATAGGGAAGAGACAAAGAAGATCAAAAGGGGATAGATCAAAACAACATCCCAGCAAAGGACCAACTCAAAAGCTTCTAAAATCTAAATAGCTATGCAACGTTCTACTCGGCACTCGCAGCCTTCGAGAGGTCTTTGGTAAATCCTGCATGCTGTCCTTGAAGGATAGAGACAACGATACTTCCTTTCTTTCATCCGGCTCTCCACATATACACTTGTCTTCTGGTAACCCGGGGCATTTCCTTTATTGCGGCACGAAGGATGAATGATGTGCACCTTTGACAGCTGCAGTGGGAGTTCCGATTGGTAACTGATGCCAAACTGCTGGTCCACAACCATGCATTGGGGTGCCAGCTAAAAGCCAAGAATATGTCTTCCCAATTTGCTATATCTAGATCTTATTATTATTGAATCCACCAATCCACATATTTGAAGGTCACCCAATTAAAGATCCAATCATTCAATCAATCTCACATTCAATTGATAAGACAACATAATTCACAAATCTTTCTTGGGCATAAGCTTAAATAATCCACAAGTTCAGACTTAATCTGCCAAATTATTTTATCACCATCTATCCAGCAAACAATTCGACCAACTCCAACATCAGTAAGGTATCCCTTGATCATTCCAATATTCATCAATCATAATTTTACAGTCCAATTTCCGGCAATTGCATTCCTATAATCCAATCAAGATCTATTTCTAAAATCCAACCAGCATTACAATCAACTCAAGATTCGAGGAGAACCCAATTTATTCTAATAATCAAATCGGTACTTCATATTCCTATATCCTTCATGATCGATCAAAACTTTCCTCCATGAACATCTTTTGTTTGCCCAATCTATATAATCCACCAAACTGCCCTTCTTTAGACCAATCAAAATCAAGGCATATCCAACATCATACTTCAATATTCACAAGAACTTCTTACAATCATCGGCGAATCTTAAGAATCTTTAATCCCCAAAATCAGTCTTATCAATGATTCTCCAAAGCTACCTAGCTTGGCATCCAACGCACTGGTTATTCCCACGAGAGTGGCTTCCAAGAGACTTGCGTGTTGCGGTTTAAAACCATCTGCACAAATCTTCCCAGGGCATCCAGTGCTTGATCACGAAGAGCTCGATCCTATAGAGATTTAGAGGGAAAGAGGATACATTTGACATTGTAAAATGGTGAGGAGAGAGAGTAAGGTAAGGAAGAATAAGGTAAGGAAGAATACCCAGAAGGAGGTAAGGATAGAAAGATGACCCAGATGATGAGAGAACATGTTATTTTTCTTGTTGTAAAATAAGTTTTAGAATTTTCAACTAACGACCATTCTACTAGGTTACGATCTGCAGTCGAAATGGCTCTGATACCACTTCTTGTCACGACCTTGACCATCGGGGGGTCCCGAACAGTCCCAGGAGCACCCTAAAGGGAGGTCCTGAGATGGTATGGACCTTAGGGAGGTCGAAGGCCTGACTCGGGAGCACCCCCAAAGGAGATCTTTTGAGACGATCGGACCTCAGGGAGGTCGTGGCCAGTCCCAGGAGCACCCCGAAGGGAGGTCCCGAAACCTCTGTGCACAACCGAGCTAGTCCCAAGGACCAACAGCTAGCTCACACAGTGAACAAAAGTGGTAATATCCATCAACGCATCTTTATTATAATAACAACAGAGTTGATTACAAAAGGGGCGTACAATCAATAAGAACAAAATACAGCGGAAACAAAAGCAAGAAGGCCACACGACTCGCCACAGGCAGTCGTTTGGAGGTCGCAACCTAGTCGTCCTGGAGGTCTTCTGGCTCATCAAAGACGTCCTCTCCTGCTCAAACATGTCAAGCAAGAGTGAGCGCAACAACCATGCTCGCAAGTCACACCCGTCAAGTAACATATTGAATGCATGCATACAAGGATATCTCAAAGGAGGTCTTATAGGGTTGTCTTTGCATAAAGCCAAGTTTGTTTCCAAATACATGTACTAAGTTCCAAAGCAGTTATGTAATAACTAAAATTCACTTTCTAAATCAGTTTTACAGTTGGATAACATTCATCAACAAGTGGTGAAGGATACCCTCTTGTCCAAGGTCGCGGCCTAGAGGAGGTCGTGACCAAAGAGAAGGTTTCGGCCTAGAGGAGGTCGCGGTCCTAGGGGTGTCACGTGACCAGGGGAGGTCGTGACCCAAAGGGAGGGCGTGACCTAAAGGGGTGCACATGACCAAGGGGTGGTCGTGACAAAACGACAAAAGGGGAGGGCCAGGACCACCCAGGAGGTCTCCGCTAAGAGGGAGGTCCAAACGCAAGGGAGGTATGAACCCTCGGATCCAAACGAAAGGGGGTCTGGACCCTCGGATCCAAACGAAGGGAGGTCTGGACCCTCGGATCGAAACGAAGGGATGTCTGGACCCTCAGATCCAAACGAAGGGAGGTCTGAACCCTCGGATCCAAACAAAAGGAGGTCTGGACCATCGGATCCAAACGGAGAGAGGTCTAAAGAAGAAAGGAATAACTGGGTCAAGGGAGAGCACGGAGCAAACAAAGAAAGGGGAAGAACAACACCAGAGAACGCCAACGAACTCCAAAAGAAACCAACTTTGGATTAGTTGAAGTTTGATTTAGTCATTTTAAACACCTTTATCCCAAAATCTCAAGTTAAGCTTTTGAATTCTCAACAAAACCAAATGGTTCTTTTTATTTTGAAAACTTTAAAAAGACTCAGAAAAACCGGGATGTTACAGGAGCCATGGCTAATTCTAGGTGACTTTAATCTCATCTACAGGGCGTGTGACAAGAACAATCAAAACCTAAATAGGAGGCTAATGGCTCAGGTTCGCGCAACTATCGATCACTACGAGCTAAAGGAGATTCATCTACAGGAGCGTCCGTTCACGTGGTCTAATGAGCAAGCTAACCCGACGCTAGAAAGAATAGACCGAGCTTTCACCAATTCTGCTTGGGATCATCTTTTCTCTGACCATCAACTGCGTCCGCTCTCCTCCTCAATGTCGGACCACCGCCCTTTGTTGTTTGCGGCAGAGGAGAGGATCACCAGACGGAGGCGTTTTGTCTTTCAGAGTTACTGGCCTTTGTTGCATTCTTACAAAGAGGTGGTCAAGGAAGCATGGTCACAACAAGTGGAGGCAACCAACCCGGTTAAGATCTTACTGTGTAAATTGCAAAGGACGACTACATCCCTAGCCAGTTGGAACAGTGCAAACTTTCGCAACAAGAAAGTGTAATTGCAGCTAGCTCTAGAAACGGTTTTCCAATTGGACCAAGCCCAGGAGTTTAGACAGCTCTCACCTTTAGAAAGGGAGCTACGCACAAGGCTTAAAGTGAGAATCCTTGGCTTAGCGGCAATACAGCGAATGGTTTGGAGACAACAATCTCGAGTAACATGGCTGAAACTAGGAGATGCAAATACAAAATACTTCCATTCCAAGAGCAACTTATAGGAAGAGGAAAAGCTTTATTTGCATCGTGTCAGACTCGACCGGTATATACTCCCTACAGTCAAAAAAGGAAACGGCGTTGTTCCGGCATTTCTCGCGCATCATCCGAACGGCGGGCATGCAGGTAGGGTGTTTGATTGGGAGCACATTCGGCCAAGCCAGGAACCAACTGTTCTGCTGAGTCAGTTGGAGCAGCCTTTCTCTGAACAAGAAATCATTGAGGCGATACACAGAATGCCATGGGACAAGGCCCTAGGGCTAGATGGATTTACTGGGATATTCTACAAGGAAATGTGGGACATCATTAGGCTGGACATCTTGATAGTTTTCAACAAATTCTACAATCTTAACAGAACACATTTCGCAAAAATAAACACAGCAGACCTAGTCTTACTGCCTAAGAAGGAACAACCGATTGATATATTGGAGTTCAGACCTATTAATTTGATTCATAGCATGGCCAAATTAATTTCTAAGGTGCTTTCCTCCAGGCTAACCAGACATATGGACATGCTGATCTCCAAGTGTCAGAGTGCCTTCATCAAGACACGATGCATACAAGACAACTTCCTCTATGTGCAAAACCTTGCTCGTAGTTACCACAGATCTAGGATGCTGGCACTCATGATCAAGCTGGATATTTCCAAGGCCTTCGACTCGGACTCATGGCCTTATTTGCTTGACGCTCTGCATCAGTGTGGCTTTGGACCAAGACGGAGAGAATGGATTTCAATGCTTTTGGGTACATCAAACTCTTCAATAATCTTAAATGGGATCAGAGGACCAAAACTTTGGCACCAGTGTGGAGTGCGACAAGGGGACTCACTATCTCCGTATCTGTTCATCTTGGCAATCGATACTCTACAAGATCTGCTAAACACGGCTACTGTGAAAGGGTGGCTATCTCCACTGAGGGGAAGGACGATAAAGGCGCGACTGTTTCTATACGTGGATGACGCGTTGATGTTTATGCCGCCTATCAAACAAGACTTGGACAATCTAAAAGAGCTCCTGAATTTATTTAGAGACGTGACTGGTTTAGAGATAAATCTTAGCAAAAGTGCTATCATACCTATTCAGTGTCAAGAACTAGACTTAGACACCGTCCTTCAGGACTTTCCTGCCCCAAGGAGATGCATGCCATGCACGTACCTAGGTCTCCCGCTATCTCTGCGCAAGTTGAGGAAGGTGCGCCTTCAGCCCCTTATAGATAAGATAGATGCATGGCTTGCATGATACAAAAAGAAAATGCTATCCCGAGCCAGAAGATTGACTATGCTCAAGGCGGTTCTCACTTCTATACCCATATATCACATGACCTTGGCCGATCTCCCAGCATGGACATGCAAACAGATAGATAAACGACACAGAGCATAGTTCTGGAGTGGAAATGACCTACATACAGGGGGAGGGAAATGTTGGGTGAACTAGAGCACGATTTGTCGCCCAAAGAAATGGGGTGGTCTTGGACTACTGCACCTCGCCTATTGTGGCCGAACTTTGCGCATTCGTTGGCTGTGGTATCTTTGGAAGGAGCCTGACAAACAATGGAATGGCAAGAGGCTTCCAATCGATGAGAAGGATCATGAGCTTTTTTGGGTTTCTACTAAAATTGCTCTGGGAAGTGGGGATAAGGCAAAGTTTTGGAAAGATATGTGGATAGGGAATACTGCCTTGAAAGAAGTGCCCCCCAATCTCTTTCGCATAGCAGCCAAGAAGAACAGAATGGTGAGGGAGGCACTAGAAGGAAATTCTTGGATCGCTGACCTTAGGCGAATGATCACAGAGCATTAAATCCTAGAATTTGTGCACCTTTATGGCAGGGTCGCGCAAGTGGCACTCACCCTAGAAATACTTGATGATATCACTTGGAAATGGAGTGCGACAGGCACATACTCTGCCAGGTCAGCTTACGAGGCGCAGTTCTTGGGAGCTATAGAGAGGCCCTATGTCAGTCTCTTCTGGGATTCTTGGGCACCGCAAAAGTGCAAAATTTTTATGTAGGACCGGAAAGGTGACTAGAGGGGGGGGGTGAATAGACGCTTTCTCTATTTTTCTCCTCGATCGAACTCAACACTACTTTCACTCCAATGGCTATAAAAGTTATGAAGATATGTATACAGTCACAGCGGATGACCTGTGTTGAATCCGATCAAACCCCGAAGCAAAAGACCAAAAACATCTCACAACCGCATAGGAAGATGCGCAAGGACTAACTAGCTTGCTGTATATACGAGATGAACAGTAACAACACAAGATGCAATTAAGAAATAAATCAAGGCACTGCACCGAGATATAGCACACGAGGATCCCTGCCGCTCCTGTGCGAGAACTCAACAGCATACACCAACCCAGTCGGTCCAACAATATCTGACACATGAGACACTATCGTTCCTGAGGCAGCACCGATCCACACAAGCAATAAACAAATCAAAATGAAATCTTTACCGCAAGCATTCACTGGATACAATGCACAGCCCCAAAGATCAGATGCCGAAAAGCAAGCACAAAGGGGACTGCAGCCCAAGGCAATAAACTAATCCAAACTCAAACTGCTGGTAGTTAAAATCAGAACTTCCGTCGCATCAACAAGCAGCCAAGGTAGTAAATAAATCTAACAACAGCAACCCGCATCAAGTAACAGCAGCACTGGTCGTGTGCTACAACAAACCACACAGATCCGAGCACGCAAGAAGAGACTACAGCCAGGGAATAAACAAAATTCAAACTGCAAAGAGCACTAGCAATAAATTAATCCCAAAACTGTAGCACACTACTAGAACATCACCCAGATTCTGCCGGATCCTGATCTTGTGCACAGCGTCACATGCATTGCGTGTGCTGCATCAACCCAAAACGAGCAGAGCCGACAGCAAGCACAGAAAACCAGCAGCCAAGCAATAAACTAATCACCAAGTTGCAGCCACTAGCAATAAAAATTTCGGTCACAGTAGCAATCTGCAGGAAATCAAATCAGCGTCTCACTTGCATCCATAAAGACAGCCAAATAAAAAATTCTTGAAACAGTGAACAATCAGGGCAAACTCCATGCAACATAAATGAACTTCAAATCATACAAGTACAAGATTACATGTATGAGCCAAAGGAACGGCAATAAACAAAAAATAAACAGCAAACTGCCATCACTTGATTAAGCAGCCGCCGACGTTAAGGACTCCTATTTCAAGACGGAGAACAGTATTGCCACGACCTCCTATTTTTCCGGGGCGCTATACCTCGGCAATACCACCAGGCTCTGCTCGTCATGGGCAACCTCACGAATATCCCATCTCCATCCTTTTATATGACAGCCACCAACCCTAAAACCCTTTTAGAATTGGAGCTTCTAGAAGATTAAACCTAATGGGTTTCCGTTAAGGCCCAACAACAACGGAACACACACGCACGTATTTTAAAGCGCCGTCTTCACTTCTCTTGACCTAATCCACTTCTTGACGCACCGTCTTGCGCCGCGGGTTGGCATTAGGTCACCAAGGTGGTATTTGGTAAAATTACCAAAATACCCCTTCTCGATCTTTTCTGAAGACCGAGTCCAATCCTGTTGAAGCAATCGCCTGCTTCGCCACGTGTAGGTTGATCCAGCGGCTCTCATCGTGTCGGCAAGTCTCTCCCATCCGGTTCCCACCGGACCACCTTGGCACTTGCACCGACCCCCGCACCGCTTGATCCAACCAGCCGCATTGAACTGCCCGTTCGATCAACCTCGTCCATTCTGCGCCATGCTTGAGTCACCTGACCCGGCATCCATGATCATTCTGGACCTCAGCTCTCCAAGCTTAGTCCCGATCCTCCTCGCCGTTGACCGTCATTGACCTGCAAGCCACCTGCACAGTAATAGACCAAGAAACGGTCTCCGGGAACAAGTTCTTCACAACTTGACCCACGTTAGCTCAAAACATGCAATATGCAACATATATGCATTAACAAATATGGATATGACATAACCCATAATCAATTTTCAATTATCTCAACATTCAGCACAAAGACGGTCTGACCGCAGTTCACTGGCCGCCTCTCTAACTTTGCAAAAACGCATGAAACTTCAAACCAACAAAGCCATTGCCAATTGTTTCATCATCCTAAGATCATGAGCATATTCCCATGATATCCACAATCTCCCCCTTGATGAACACATTGGCAATCTTCCAGAAAATGAAGTTTTGGGGTTTGAAAAGTAAAATACTCGCAGTTTTCGCGCAAAGGCACAACTTGGTCCAAATGCAAGAAAAAGCAAAGGAAATGACCAAGCTGGCTCCAGAATAGCATAAGCAAGTGAGATAAGGTAAAAGAAAGCACAAAAGCTTCAATTTTCAGAAAATAGCCAAAAATCTCACTTAGGTCCATATGAAAGAACAATTGTTCTATTTGACCTTTGATCATTGTGGGTCTTCAAGAATTGCAATTCAAATTCAGAAAAGTTGATAAGTCCAAAAGAATGCAATTGCGATGAAAAAGCTCTAAAACACCATTTTTTACCAATCTTTTTCCCCTTTGACAATGGATTCATCAAGGTGCAAGGAAGAAGATAGAGCATGAATGTAATGGAGTGGCTGTAATTTTTCGATTTTTTTGTTTGTTTATTTTAATTTGAGCAAAAGGAGCCATGAAGATTATCTATGAAGACTGTACAACTATTACACCAAGCCATATTATGTGAAGAAGCTATGGTCAATCATGGCTAAACATGTACAGCAAAGCTAAGGCCAAAATAGCAATAATCTGAGATTAAATGAATTGAAAGCATGACAAGGTGCTCAAGATCATAGTTTCACTAAAGGTATCCAAAAATGAGTCAGGCCATGTCTATAAGCTAAATTGAGCCAGAAGCTAGAAAAAGAGTCAAGTTTGAGCATTCAGATTTGAAACAATTTTTGTAAATATTGAACCTTGGTTTTTTCTCCGCCTTTAATGTAGTGTTGGCAGTTCTCCTGCCACGCCTTAAAAAAAATTCTGCACATATATACTTCCAGTTTCGAATTTTTTTTATTAATTAACATTTTTAAAATTTTTATTTTCAAGTTAACCCAAGCGAACTTTATTTCCAATTCTGATCCCTTTGGTTACGCCACCACCCGTGGTGTGACAACACAACGTTGTTACGCCAGCCCGTATTTGGGGGAAGCTCTTGTCACGCCACCACCCGTGGCGTGACAGTGTTGTTTGGTCACGTCACGGCTAGTGGTATGACCAAAAGTGCTATTTAGCGGACTTATCCTATGGCGTGACAGCATTGTTTTGTCACGCCACGGATGGTGACATGACCAAAGAGGTTAGAATTGGAAATAAAGTTCGCGGGGGTTAACTTTAAAATAAAAATTAAAAAAAGGGTTAATAAAAAAAAATCTTCAGTCTCAGGCTTCTGTACACACAACAACCTTTCTAGTTTCGGACTTTGAATATTATGGGCTGGTCTTAAACCCATTAGGACCCTTACGACTAGGGGTCTAAGTGGGCGCGGGCTGCCCGCAAACCCACTTAGCCCATCCCGCGAAAAACACTAAGCGAACACCCACGGGCTAGTTAAAAAATTAAGTGGCCATTTGCGGACGCCACTATGTGTCCACATACCCACATAGCCCATAAGCAGCGGTGGCAGTGGCAGTGCCATGCGTGCTGCCAGATCTTGGGCGTGTTGTACTTGGCCAATCAGGTGGGCAAGTGGGGTGACCCACGATGGCGTATGCGCGGCCTTCGGCGCCTTCGGGGAGGTCGGGGGGTCCACGTCGCCGATGACAGCGGCGCCCGCGTCATCGCCCAGTTCCATGAGCTCGTCGCCGCGAGGGCCGCAATGGCTGCGCTCCACGGGCGACCCTGCAGCTGCCTCATGAGGCGCGTGCGGATTGATTCCAGTTGCCCTCTTGGCGTTGGAGCTCAGTGTCTCAGGGATTTACATGGTCGAGGAGTTTGTGACTACCGCTGAGGAAAAGGTGGGTGAATTGGGAGAGGGCTAGAGTGCTCCCGCCTCCTAGTTGGTTGTCTTTGATTAAGTTCTATGGTGTGCTCTGCTATCTCTGTATTGAGTGGTGTCTCTATGCTTCTTCTATAGGAATTTCTTTCCGCTGTGGATAGTAGACCGTGGAAAAGTTTGTCCTTGTGCATGCTATGAACGACAAAATCAACATTAGTTGTGGGCTAGCGGGCGCCACATCTACTCATGTAATGCTTGGCGGGCTGTCGTATCTATCCGCGTAATATTTGGCAGCCGATACGGGTAAGTACGGGCTAGCCGCAATTTGTCCCACTTGCACCTGACTTACGACTAAGGAGCAGTCCATGAATCTACGTGTGCGGGCTAGACCGCTGCAGGCCGGTGCCCCTCGCGTCCAGAGCCATACGACACGGGCCTCATTTGCGCCATACCAGGACGGGCCGCGGTTTCGGCCTTCGCCGGTGGCAATGTGCCAATGTGGCATGACCCCTTGCGGGCCGCGGGCCGGCAAGCGGCAGATCAGACCTAAGGCGTATGCGTGCCGTGACCGCCGGCCGGCCGGCCGACTTTTCGATCGCGCCCGCGCAGATCACGCTGCGTTGCCGTCCTCGTACATATTTTCCGTCTTTGCTCCGTCAACAGTTTCAGGATTACGGAGAGATTAGTGCTGTACATTCAATGCTTATCTCGGTTCTATTCAGACTCTATCCACGACTAGCTACCATTTGTACATCTCTTGGCTCACAGCTGAATTATTGGATCAGTCTTGCTCTTGTTTCGCCGTTTCACATGTACCCAGTCCGCATCGGCATGGAAATGATGAACATTTGAAATGGCTGGTGTTGCACTAGCAGTGTTAAGATGCCACTAACGACAACATTTTCAGTCTCTACTGAGTAGCTAGTTCTCATTGGGAGCGAGTAAAGTTCACGGCAACCAAGGGATGGGGCAAAGAGCTCCTGAGTCCTGAGTGCATTAGCTGGCGCTGAAGTATTGCCAATGATACAGCACTGAATGGTACTCCAAAAGAGAAGAGCTAGCATCCATGAGAATAAGAGAAAGCAACAGCTAGCTGTAGCATCTGCGGCCGTAGTAACATTCCTTTTTTTTGTTTTTGTTTTTTGAGCTTCACGCCAACAAGAGACTTCAAATGGAGTACCATCTGGCATGCTACTGATGATAGCCTCACCAGCCTCTCTCTGAACCCAAGAAAAAGAAGAAACAACAAGCTAGAGAAGAGGCTGGTTTTGTGCTAAGCTAGACTAACTAGCTAGTAGCGACGCTAATTAACCACTACAACTAAAGCAAGCCCGAGCACTATAGTAGGTTTAAACTTCAAAGCCCGTGGCTGTGACGCCGATGGTGGTGGGAGAAATGCGACGGCGAAGGAGCAGGGGCCGGAGGGAGCCCGCCTGCGCCGGTGGTGGCGTTGAACGGCATTGTGATGTTGAGACCGCCGGGGAACGGCCAGGAGGCGTTCGGAGCGCCTGACGGCAGCGGCGGCGGGCACTGGTAGCACTTGGTGAAGAGCCCGAACGTGTCGATCTGGTGGATGAAATTGGTCACGCTGGCCCAGCCGCCGAACCCGAACCCGACCACCAGTACCCACGCCACCACGAACGCGTTGATTATGTACGTCCCCGTCCATCGCCCGACGAACCGCGGCGGCGGCTCCACCGCATTCTGCAGTTTAACATTCAGACAAGAATTAAGGGCGTATCAAAACTCAAAACACTACTACTATGAACAAATCAGATGTGTTTAAAATTTGCATGAAACTCAGTGCTAGAAGGCTTACGTACTATTAGTACTCGGCATACTACTTTAGTTTCTTCTTTCTAAGAGAGTACGGATGCTCTCGAGACACTTTGTTTTGGTGTTCGTCCAAATTCCTTTGGCTCACAGCACACCAGATGGTACAAAAGTACCTTTGTCCTAGTTTCTTTCACTTTATTTCTAAGCTTTGTACGAGCATTTGTTTTTTGCTACGTTAAAAGACAGGTCCGTTTGACACTGCCGCAGTTTTGTCTTACATTCAGTACAAACAGAGGCAACGTTTAGTGCCCTAATGATGATTCACCCTTAATCATAACCAGCATTTTTCCATTTAGAAGGTGGGACCCAAACTATTCAGTCCCTTGAAAAACCAGGCTGCTTTGCCCAAGTGACATCTAATCAGGACCTAGCTTGGCGTGCCTGTGTAAAGCAAGCAAGCTACGAAATGCCCAAAGAACATAGGCGTGCAAAACTACCGCAAATGCGACAAATCCTACTACTAATTAACCCTCAAAACTAAAGTGAAACCTAAAGGCAACTACTCATAATTCTAAAAAGAAGAAAAGTACTTAATAAGAGAGTACAAATGCAATATACACTACCTCACGAGCCTGTGCGGAGCGGAAGGTGATCATGTGCGCCAAAGCCGGGATGATGTAGACGGTGAAGCTGACGAGGAGGGACCCGACGGCGGAGTTGATGGGACCGAAGAAGGGGAAGATGATGGCGAGGAACCAGATGGGCACGACGACGGGGAGGCGCGCGGCGGCGCGCTTGCAGAGGCTGCGGCAGTCGTGGAGGCCGATGAGCTTCTCCCAGACGAAGTAGAGCGGCGTGCAGGCGAAGCCGAAGGTGATGAACTGGTGGATGAGCATGAGCACGACGGCCGCGTCCCGGAAGGCCGTGCGCGGCAGCAGCGCCAGCGCGTTGGAGTGCGTGAGCAGCTCATCCCCGAACGCCCAGTACGCGCTCGCCGCCGACGGCAGCGTCAGCGTCAGCACGTACAGCGTCGCCATCAGGTAGATCGCCTTGAACTTCTGCGGTCGCCACATCGCGTGCATGATCTCCCTGCACCCATGCATGCATGCAATTCAGTCACAGAAAAATGTAGTACCAACTGCTTTGTTAAATTAGATAGCTGATTAATTAACGTTGCTCCAAATAAGGTACTGCAAATGGATCAAATACGGATGGATAATGATTTTGTCATATATTTTTCTCAGATACGAATACAAATACGAATTGAAACGAATATGGTTACAAATATTTATCGGAACATGAAAAACCCTTAAACTGTTCGCATAACAGCAACTGAAACAAAAAAAATAATTTATGCGATCAAAATATTCATCAAATCAGTGTATTTTCAGCAATCAAATAATATATATCATCAACAAGATCACAACAATAGTAAGAATCTCGATCAAACAAGTTTACATCTACTTCCTAACAAGTTTTAATGTAAAATGACTCAATATGCTCTCCATTATATGCTTTATTTAACAATTTTGCTTAAAACTCGATATCTATTGCCTACTTTATAAACATTGTATTATTCGTTATAAAATATTCGCACTATTATTTATTTATTTATTTTATATATAATGACTGTGTTTTGCTACTCCTAAGAACGAAGAATGATGAAAGGAATCATGTTTGGGCAAAATCTAGAGAAATATCAGGTGCCGATAATACTATTTAGACCTTTGGACGTATGTTTGGGAAATTAAATGGAGCCAAATGAAAATATCACAATTACAAAGTTGTAGATCTCACCGAGAGCTATAATTTAACCTACTCATTTGCCTAATTTGGACTTTGAACAAGAAAGTTATGGTCTTCGGAAGACAATATGCAGCCTCAAACAATACCTCGGAATATCCGGATTCATGTATCTCCTGATATCTAAAGCCATATCCGTATTTCACGGATAGTACGCTATCAAATTTGTATTTGTTTCTGACAAAAAAATAATCCATATTCATTTTTGATCTAACATTATCCGACAAATATCTGAGCCGATAGCACCCGTATACAAAAATAATCCGGATCAGTCAAAATTTATCTATACCGTTTTCACCCGTGGCTCCGAACGATCGTTCGATGTTTTACTACAAGCCTGCAAGGAGGTGACCGGACTATAAGCGGAGGCGCCGTGGGGTATTGCCTTTACCTTTCATTTTTGTTTTCTTTTTCTGTGCACGGAGTACTGCGAGCTAGTGGTGCAGAGTTACTTGGACATATGTGCAATGTACGTGCATGTTTCGTGTTGTTGGCATCTGTGGACGGTATCGTATCTATCAGGAATGCAGAAGCAGGAACCAAGCTGAAGTAAAGTAGCAAATTCTTCTAGGGTGGAAAGGCTAGTTCCTTTGACTGTCCAAACAATGAATGATATATACGAGATGAGATGACCCTGACTCCCTGAGGTTGTAAAGACAGAGATACCTCTGTCAGTGTATAACCTGAAAAGGAGGTTGCACCTTGGATGTGACCCGGTGCCAAGACGGAACAGTACTGCAAAGGAGTTGTTGTGCTTTGCTATACGGACTAATCTCTCATTCGTCTCCAACACGCTAGAAATGAACTACCGTGTACACTTCTTACATTCTGAAATGTGCTGCCTACGCCTGAAAAAATAATTCTGCTGCATAGTTAAATCTTGCAGTATATTTTCATCGCCAAAAAAACAGGTATTACAGTCTATTCCCCCAACGTCGGCGTATGGGTCGGATCGAACTACCGTTGCACAACATATAACGCCAGAACGGCATCGCTAGCTTCAGTACCTTACAAGGTGCTAAAGTGGGCCCAGCTGTGCTGCCAGAGATACACCAAAGCTGTGACTGTCATGTGGTCCACACGGCAGTACACATTCCTCGGCATGGCATGTGACTATGTGAGACCATTCGATCCGCGTATTCTTTTTGACATAGAAATGCCCATTGCATGCTACTAACTTTGTTCGGAGTGGCATAAAAGGGTGTGGGTGTTTGTCGCCTTACACAGTAACAGCGTGCCCGCCGAAGGTGTAGAGAATGTTTGTGGACCCGGTGAAGTAGAGCACCATCTTGGTCGGGCCCGAGTGCTTCACATCATCAACCTATGCACATGCATCCACAAATCGGACAACACAAGCGTTTTTCAGCTAGCACATTGCGATTCAGGTGCATGCATACTTTGATACATACCTGACCATGGATAAGGGAGGCAATGGCGAGGTACCACGCCGTGTATGTGGTCATGACGAGGCCCAGAAATGACCACATCCGGTAGTTGTGGAACGACGGGATGAAGGCCGTCGTGGCGCAGCAGGCGCCGAAGATGTAGGTCCACGTCCTCTTGTCCAGCTTGTCGTTGATGTAGTAGATGTTGCTGTACACGGCACACCATACACAGCTAACATCAGATCATACCCTTTAGGTACAGGCTCCCTCCACACCCTCGTACCAGCAGAAGAAACAAACAGCTAACAAGACGAACAACAGCCGAGCTAGCTAGGAAACCAACTACTTAATTTTCTGAGTGATAATGACTGCTTAGTGGCTTATGGTATATGGTACGTACCTGGCGCAAGCGATGAGCTGGATGACCGAGCCGAAGAGAAGGAAAGTGCAGTTGAAGGCAAGGCCGACGTTTCTCCAGTGCCTCCCAAGCAGCCCATCCAGCACCTCGAACCACTGCAAATTAGTAGCTCAGATCTAGGTCAGATTCTGAACTCCAGACCACATGCAAGACGACTACAGCAAATGTATGTGCATGAGAGGGAGACCGTGGCGATCAATCTTTCTTCTTACCTGGATGACATGGTTCCTGAAATCCACCTTCTCCCTCTCCTTTCTGGTCCGGTACTCCACGTACAGGATGCTGATGAGATACGCAGTCCAGCTACCCATCAGGCCGTAGAAGAGCTGGAACAGTATGCCGCTGAGCATCCCCAGTTGCGAGAACGAGTAGGGCAGGGTCAGGAGCACCTGGGCCACCTGAAGTACAGAAACCGAAACCGCGCACAAACAACAAGAGATCGATGAGCTCTACTAGTCTACTACAGCACACACTAGCTGCATGCATGATCACAAGAAATGGAGTGTAGCATCAGAAAATGGCGGTCATGGTCACCTGGTTGGAGGCGCAGCTGAACCAAGCGTCGTAGGCCGAGCCGCCGTGCCAGAGCAGGCCGGAGAGCCGCGACTTCGTGGTGTTGGAGTCACCGTCTTGCTCCATTTCCACGTACCGGCCCCCGCCGACCGTCTCCGGCGCCTTCTCGTCGGCGATACTTCCGTTGGCCGCGGAGCCCATGGTCACTCCGGCCTAGATCCCTAACACTTGGTGTCCTGTCTTGTTCTAATCAAGGCCCCTTGCTCTGTTTGTGGCGAGCGTGTAGTGGAGCTCTTGGCTTGGTAAGTTGGTTTCGTGGCCGCTCTAGTGGAACAAATAGAGGAGGGGGAGTGGTGTCATTTATATGCAACGAAGTGCTAGCATGAGGGGTGAAGCGAGTCCGACAGGTCCATAAAGAAAAATGTCTTTCTCTTAATCTCTCTGTTTCTTTCCATGGGCACTTTTGGCTACGAGTGGAGAGAGAACGGAAAAAAGACAGAGAAAAGTGAGGCTCCTCTTTTCGAACCATTTTCCCCCTATTGAGCGTACGCTTTGTGCCTCTCGGGGAAAGTATCAGGGGGAAGCGGGCCCCGGGACGGAATGGGGAGAAGAGCGTAGGCCTAATACACTACTTAAGAATCGACTAGTCTGTAGGTAACATTCCGTTTTGAGACCGTGAGCAGTAACTGAAGCACTCTGGAGTGTGCGCAGCCGGTGCGCTCACCTGCCCTCACCAGCTCCCGCCCGGTCGCACCCTCGTCATCCCGCCCAGCACTCCAGCCCCATCACGTCACCTCGCCAGCGTCGTGCCAACATCAGCGCCTTGCGCCCATCTCGCCGTGTCATGCGCGTTGCCGCTGATCCACGCCGTGCGTCACCATCGTCCTCGCCCACAGACCACGCTCCCTCTTCCCCGGTCGCGCCCCTACCTTGTTCTGCCAGTCCCTTCCGCCACCTGCTCTGGCCCTCCAAGGTCGTCGTCGTGTGCATGCCAGAGCACCAGCACCCTCTGCCATCCTACCTGCTCGCATCAACCAGCGCCCATGACTGCCTCGAGACCGAGCCCCCAACGGCTCCATCTCCCCTACTCCTGGCTATAAGAGCACCCTGGAGCTCCCTCTACCCCCCCCCCCCTTTCTCCACTTGCACCTCATTTTCCCTCTCAGTCACCAGGAAGCATCAAGCTCCGGTGTTGCCCGCCGCCGCCCTTCGGTCATTCCCTGGTTTCAGTGAAGCCCTCGCTCACATTTTCACGTCATATTGTGTTCTAGCACCCAAGGATGTTTTCCCCTCTCCTAATTCCGCATTTGATCCACAGGAACGCTCGGATTTTGAGTTTTTCTCCACTCTCGACCAACAGCTTCCCCGCCATCGATCTACCTCCTCCGACCACCTCTAGCCACCACCCTCGGCTTGGTGAGTTCCCTAAGACCTCTCCTTGCCGTGCTCCCATCATCTTTTGTCAAGGAGCGTCGGAGCTTTGTTTGGCTCCAAGCCCAACTGCGCCACCACCGGCGTCAAGCCATGCTCCCATCAGCGCCCTAGGGCTCTACTTTGTCCGAACTCAAGACAGCCGTTGTAGCTCCTTTATTGCAGTGAATCACTGTCGGTTTAATGATAATCATTGGGTTAACTGGAGTTAATAGCCAGCATTATGTGCTGCCTGGACTCACTGACCGGCGGACCCAAGCATAGTAATGGGACTTTAATTCCCAGTTTTCTCCCCCCTTCGGCTGACGAGTGGGCCCAGTGCATAGTGTGGACCCGTGGACCATGCACAGTGCATGTTGACCTCTAGTCCATGTACTGTTCACATGAACCAGGACACTATTCACTGGGACCTGAATGTCAGTGGGACATTCTCTCTCTCCTCTTCTTATTTTCTTGATTTAATTCAAACTCAAACTTCGGAAGCTCCGTTCTCCTTCGTTATAACTCCAAAAATTATGAAATTTGTTTCTAAATTTGTATAAATTCAAGATCTTACTTATGACAGTGGTATTATTTAATTTGGAGTTCATTTACTATTTCTTTAGTATTTATTTATTCTCTTTGCTTGTTTGTTCTTTTTCCGGCACGTTCGTCCGAGTAGAGTTCGGAGAAGCGGGAGATATCCAGTTTGATCAAGCACAAGACTACCAAGACTCTCTTACCTTTAATCCAAGCGAGTCAATACTTTGATCATTTTGAGCCTACATTTTATGTAAATTATATTCCTTTATTGTATGCTTTAATTCCTTATGCAAATATATGTCAAATATTTAAGAGTTAGTTACATGCCTACTTGGTAATTAAATATTAATATACCATCCTTGACACTTGAATCCCTTAATCCTTGTCACCCTAGTAATTATATGGTAAATTACTAGTTATAGGTTGTACTTAAGCGACATGCTAGTCTTGCTTAAGTACCGGGGCAATAAATACCCTAATCATCATCTCTTAAAAACATGAAACGATTTTGGAAAGTCATTGGAGGTACATGACTGAAGTATTTGAGATAATTTGGTTTTACTCCTCAAAAACCCTATTAAACTGCTATTACCACATCTGGGCGGATGGTATGATGGTGGGTGCTGCCATAGCATGAGAATCTGTGGAATGTGGTATGAACCGCCCGGGTGACTTAAGGGCTTAATCTTGGCATCGCCTCCCATTGTAAAACATATACAACTTGTCATATACAACCACAAGTCTGTAAAGTACAACTTGGCTTAGTAAATTTATTTGATACGGATTAACGTGTGTTGATGCGTAATGTGGCCTAATCTTTCACGGTACTTGTATTTCAATCTTGATCAAAGCAAAACTCCAACTTTCCCCCTTCTTAGTTCGGAAAAAAGGAAGAACAAGTATATCTCCAAAACAAGTAAAATATTTGGTTGATGTTGAATCAATCCGAAGAGAGAAACAAAATTAAACCCGAAGAACAACACTAAACCGTTAGCAATTGAGAACGCTATGAATAGGTGAAATGATCCACAAGAAATCACATATCTTGGAAGAAAAGCCACCCTCCAATATTCACGCAATCACAAAACCCTATATGGGAATTTTCAAAATGCATATATTCATTTTGCGCCACACAAATATGTGACTTTTCTGTATTTTCTTCAACTCTAACTTGCTTACAATAGGGGTCTACCCCTAAATATATAGTCCTGATGAAGAGTAAACGCGGATGAACAGTCATCCGAGTCGGCTAGAGTGATCCGAGTCGGAATAGTGCACATGAACAGTAATCCGAACCCACTCCTATTGCAAACTCCTACTTTAATTAGAAATTAAAGCTACTATAATTGCTGAAAATAGATTAAGCTATCCTATTACAAGTAATTTCAAAATTAATTTCTTTTAAAGAAAGATCCGAATTGGAATTGCTCCAATCCAAATCCATTTCGGATTCTTAGGCTGAAAATGCATTGAATTCGGAATTAAGTTTGAATTTGGATCCTTTGTCTTTTCTTGGTCAGATTTCCTTGCAAATTTTCTAACATGCAGAGCTCTCGGTCCTTGTACCTTTCCTTGCCCACTCAAGCTCCTCCTTCGGCCTACCTCCCTCTTCTTACTCTTGGTTGAACCTTGTTATTATTTCTTTCTCCATTGATGCATAATAGACTCAACTTGAGGTTTAGTACACACTTGCAACTTAGAGATATTGACTACCGTAGTAGATACACCTAGGGCCTCATCATTATTGAACCCTAAAAGTCATCTCGTTGGAGGGGTAATGAGGTAGTGCAAGCACTGGATACGTTCCGACTTGAATGGGACACCGATGCAAGGTGAAATTGCGAGCTGCGCTAGTCGTTGTGGTGAACATCCCGCACAACTTATGGGGCTCAGAGTTTGTGGGAGTAGCCCATATGGGTGAGATGACTGAAGGGGAGAGGTATGTTGAAAGGTTACTGTGATGACCCCTCAACTACATGACTAAGGAATCATGTGGAACAACGAGTTGATTATCTCTTGTGGATACAATTTTGTTGGACCGAAAAGGCGACTAGAGGGGGGTGAATAGGAGCACGCTCACTTTTTCACAAAGGTCAGATTCAACTCCAATCTCACTCCAGTAGCTATAGAAGCTATGAAGATCAATCTACAAGTACAGCGGAAGACTTGTATTGAATCTAAACCAAAATCCCCAAAGCAAAAGATCAAATGAGGTTCAAACCCTAAAGGGCGGTCAGACTGACGACTTATGGGCGGTCAGACCGGAGGGCGGTCTGACCGGAGTTATAACTTCGGTCTGACCGATTTCGTCCAGAATAGAAGAACAGCCCGAAAACTCAAAACTCAAAACGATCTAACTTTTGATTCGTGAGGGCAAACTCCATGAAACTTGACACACACCTTCTCAAAGATATTTGGAACCTATTCCAATCGGATATCGTGAAGAACCAAGCCAAAGTTCCTATCTTTTTCAGTTTGAACGAAGGTGGTTCAAAAACCGAGTCAAAACGAAAATATGAGCTAAAGACTTGCTCGTGGGTGATTGATGATCAAGATGATCCTAGATAGGTTCCCACATGTCACAGCAAGTTAGATCAAGGCAAGAAACCAAGCAAAAACTCGCGGATCAAAGAAAGACCACAAATCACCTAATAGAGAGAAAGAAAGCAAATAGACTCATCTTTGAGGGAACTTTCTTTGGATTGATTTGATATGGTATTGGTTTATAGCCACTCCACCAATGGAGGACAAAGACTCAATACATGAGCACGAAATCAAATCCAACTCTCTAGAACCCTAACCTCCACTAATCCTCTTCCTAAACAAACTAGGGTTTCAAACACAATGAAAGGGTTGAGGGGGTGCAGCCACCTCCCTCCTCTAATTATAGTGGAGGCTTAGACCTTCTAGAAGATTGAACCCTAATGGGCTCCTGTTAAGGCCGAAAACAAACGGGACACATACGCACGCCTTTTAAAGCGCCGTCTTCATCTCTTGACCTAATCCTCTTCACCTTGCGCCATCTTGCGCCATGAGTTGGCAAAAGGTCACCAAGACGGTATTTGGTGAAATTACCAAAATACCCCTTCTCGATCTTTTTGCAAAGACCGAGTCCCAACTGCGTGAAGCACCTCCCATGCTTCGCCACGTATAGGTTGATCCAGCGGCTCTCATCATGTCGGCAAGTCTCTCCCATCCGGCTCCCACCGAAACCACCATGGCACTTGCACCGACCCCCGCGCCGCTTGATCCAACCCGTCGCACCGAACTGCCTGTTCGGTCACCTTTGTCCCTCTTGCGCCATGCTTGACTCCATTGATCTCACCCGGCATCCCCGATCGTTCTGGATATCAGCTCTCTAAGCTTAGTCCCGATCATACTCGCCGTTAACCGTCATTGACCTCCAAGCAACCTGCACATCAATAGACAAAAAAATCGAATCCGAGAACAAGTTCTTCACAACTTGACCCACGTTAGTCAAAACATGCATCATGCAACACATATGCCATGAAACCCATAAACTTGACCTAACCCAACAATCATCGCTACCAGTTGGCCGATGAAACAAGTGAAAACCGGTCAGACCGCCACTTTGGCCGGTCTGATTGTCCCCTGGGACTTCGCCAAGAATCCACTCGAGGCGGGTTTGTCGGACCGTGGCCGGTTAGACCACACGCCAACGCCGCCGATCAAGACCGACCGACAAAGATTCTCAACTTTGCCGAAAACGCGTGTTTCGACAAACCGTAAACGACATTGCCAATTGTAACATCATTCTAAGATCTCAGACATATCCCCATGATATCCACAAGTTTATACTCTACAGAGGGTAGGTGTTACCCTCTGTAGAGTATAAACTGTTTAAACAGCCGTGCTTATGCTCAACGGCGGACATGAGAACTTACTAGAGTTAGTTTTATTTCAAAAACCTTTGTGGGTGGAATAAAAACTTGTCGGGTAGATGTAGCCCTGATTTTTGAATTTTTTTTGAGTTGTTGTACCCAGTATTGTTAATAGGTGGATGTAACCATAATTAAAATTAAGCATAGGTGGAGGTAACCTTCGTTGTTGTATTTAATGTTGCACAATCATTATCTTTAACAAAATGCAATTTGGTGAAAATGCTAAGTGTTAGGAGTTTCTAATAATGATAATTGAAAACATTGCTTTAGCAAATAAAAGAACCCGAGCAAATCCTTGTTAAGCCTTGCATGTATTTAATTGCATCTTATGTGTTGGCTCACGAGCACGGAAGTTATGCTCATCCTCGCTCTTCCCCTAAACCCTCAGAACCTGCGGATCATGGAGATTATGCTTACTACGAGGATCCAGATGTCTATGGACAAGGCAATGATGAAGAGTAGTCTAGGTCTCGTCTTAGTCTAGCTAGCTCAGTCGGTGCTTATGTATAACCAATATTATCCAACTCCTTGGATAATATCGGTCGTACACGGGCTACCCCAGTCGCTTGCCTGTGGAGATATGTGCTCTACCCTCTTTGCTTCCGCTACTTTTGTAATGTTATCATTTGGTATGTTCGGCTCTTATTGTAAAACTCGACCCGACACTGTTAATATGACTACAATGTTTGTAATATAATAGATGGTTTAGTTCACCACGTGTATGAAATGATTCAGTTATGTATCTGTAAGTGCTATCTACTGATCCAGCGAATAGCACAGTATTTTTCACAGAGTATTTTGGACTTCGAAATCTGGGTCCGACACTGTAAGACTGTAGCTGAAAAAACTAGAATAGTTTGTTCTGCTAGTACTTGCTGGAGTTAAGGTCGTGGATTTGGATTTTTTTTTTGTTGAAAGATACAGCTTTTGCTGGCTTATATTAAGTAAAAATACAAAGCGCGGAAGCGCCTGGTAGTTTTTCTGTTGGTAAATTACAATTTACACAAAGAGAGGAGAGCTAATGGAGTGAAAACTAGGAGGACTAAGGCAGAATTAGTTTAGGCCGTTTGCGTCCGCCATTCTGCGGGAACGAGCTTCCTCTTTTATCATCTCGATCACCCGGTGAGGGGATAAGCATTCGTTCCTGAAAATGCGCCGATTACGTTCGAGCCAAATCTGCCAGCAAGTCAAGATCATCAGCGATTTCGTCCCCTTTGTTTTACTTGGAGTTGCTGTCTGGATGAGGGAGTTCCACCAATTGGAAAGCTCGGTGTCTGCCCAGTTAATTGGCTTGAGGTGATCGCAGCCTGTCCATGTTGCCGCTCCCTCCCAGATGGCTCTTGTTGTGGGGCAATTGACGAAGAGGTGTTGGGCTGTCTCAAGCTCCCTGCTGCAAACAGGACAGAAATAACTATTGGGCCATACCCTCGCAATAAGCCGGTTTGCAGTCCAAAGGCGATTATGGAGCAGCAACCAGGAAAAAAAATTGCATTTTGATGTCGCCCAGGCTTTCCAGACATTCTTTTGCATAGTTGACGGAATTGTGCCATTGAATTGGGTTATATAAGCCGACTTTGCCATGTATTCGCCATGCGCTGTCCACTTGAGTATAATGTTTGCTTGCAGTAATCTTTCCCAGATGCTGAAGTACTCAATGAATAAATCAACGGTGAGTTGGTGTCTTTTATCATCTATCCATTTGTCATTTTCCTGGGCTTCTGCGACGGTCCTGTTATTCCTTCTCGAATGCTTAGGTGCGAAGGCTTTCAGGGGCGGATTATCGTTGCGATGTTCAATTGAGTTTTGTGCATTAATTTGCGAATGGACTAAATAGAGTTTGCATGACTTCAACATTACCGCAAAAACTCTGCATTTCTAACTAGACATACATGTTATGAGTAAAGGTTCCGCAGTATATGGACACGCGAGTATGTCTCTAGGAACGCACACTGCGCGCTATGTGAGGTCGCAGTGCAAATGGGCACACTCGTGCATGTGTGCGCATTGTGGTAGCATGTGTGGGGTGTGAGCGTGTGCACGTCCAATGTACTAGACATAGTTACGTAGTTCGTACATAAAAGACAGAGCACAATTGCACAGTTTTCTATTCACTCATCACTCGTTCTCCCTTCCTCCATCGTTTGCGGCTTTTGAATAGGTTAGGCAGCATATGCGTGGTACTCGATCTGTACGCCGCAGCACTTGTAGGCGTGGTCTACAAGGCGGCACGAGTGGGGTTCGAGTTCGACTCCCGAGCGCGCGCCCCGACTCCCGAGTTAATCCTTTCGCCTCGTCCGGATCTCGCCGCAGTGCCGCCCCAACGACTCCCTTCCCGGACCGGCCTGCCGCTGGCTAGCTGGAGCCTCGCAGCCCGTGCGCGATTAGCATTTTCGTTACAGCGAACGTTGCGATTAGTCACCGCGCGCGGCACGTACTTGCCCGGCAGAGCGGGCGCAGGGTGAGAACTGAAGGCCACACCGTACGGCGAATGATTACGGCTCCTGTGCCGTGCGGGTTAGCTTTTGCGGGCAGCTGCTCACCGTTCTTCAACCCCTTTTCCGTTCTCATGCCCCGCCCCGCTGCCTGCGACGAGCCCGGAAAGGCGCTTTGCTCACATGGAGGAGGAGACGCTCCAAAACCGCACACTTTCAGCAAGACGTGCATGCCACTGCCTCTGTGGTGGGGTGCGACGGTGGCATGGCGGAGTGGGCCTCATGTGGCAGCGAGGGTGCGGTAGCGAGGGGATACGCGGTTGGGGTGTGCGGTGCATTCAGGAGGCGCGACCACCTGGTCCGGGGACATTCCTTCCTTTGCCCCCGTACAGTGTTTCCCCTTTGGCGACTTTCTAGGCACTCGTTCTCTCGTGCGCCCCGCATCCACAAAATTCTCTCTCGATCGATTCCTACTGCCTACTCTGCTGCTCGCCCATTCTGTAGCACTGCAAGCTAAGCCAGAAATTTATTGTACCTCTTGCCTATTCCGTTCATTAGCTAGACTGCCGCATATGGAGCAACCATGGTCTCAGGCCCCCAGCCCGTCGTTCCTTGAAAACAAAAAGGCTCAATTCTTGAAGAAAGGATGGGAAAGAAAGAAAGGAATTTTACGACATTGAGGACGACGATTGTCATTGGCTAAACGAACTCCTATGCGTGCCCGAAATGTTGCCCGGGGAGCAAGTGTCCGTGTTAGGTGTAGTGTACATTGCGCCTTCGTTCCACCGATCGAGCACCTTTTTAGATATCGATGATGAATAAGATAAACAGGCCACTCGACCGAGTTGGTTACGTAACACCCTGCTCCAAAATTTGTTTATAGCCTAGCCTATCGTGGGGTAGATCCACACATGCGTAGCATCTTACTTAGCCTTTCGTCATCATTTCGCTAAAAAGGATTAACTCGAAAATACTACGATTACAGCTAACAGATATTATATGCTAGTGTAATTCAATATAACAAATATTATATGCTAGTGAAATCCAATATAAACTGACAAATGTGGTATTAAAGGGGCGGAGTGTTACAGGTTAATTTTTCATTCTTCGCATCCGGCGTCGGCCCGGATAACTGTGTGTAGTGAAAACAAGGAAAAGATACATGTCCGCGTGCCGTACCTGAATAGTTATTGGGTGCTCGGTAGCTTGGAGATCTTTGGAGGCTGGCTGTTTTGAGCTCTCTCTAGTTCAGGTAAGTCATTGTCCTTAAAGATCTGATTTGGCGCTGTAATTATGGTGGTTTGTGACTGGCACACCAGTAACACTATGTCTGCTACCAGAAAATATGGCAAACATCTTTTACTGGCCGTACCTTTCAGAAAATCTTCACAAAGTCGGGGAAAGCTACAGCTTGACGCCTCCAAAGTCCAAACACTGGGAAAATTTGTTCGGCTTGAACAGTTTGTTGCAAGGCTCAGCAGCTAGCGCAAATCGGTGTGTGTCCCAGCTCCAAACTTTGCCGAGGTGAAAAAGCAAAGGCTGCTCATTCGTCTATATATGATCTTTTCTGTATGCAGTATCCTGGACAGCTGGGCTGCAAAAATCTGGGAAAGCTTATTCTTCGTGTTTGCACGTTCAAATGGACGTGTGCACGATGCGCATGCTTGCCTACTTGCCACTAATTATTACATGCATCACCGCGTCATTTTCGTATACGGAGAAGTGACAAGTAAGTACACACTCAGAGGAGTTTTTCCTCTGTATTTGCATTTTTTGCGAAAACGTTCTTCTCTTAACTACCAAATTAAGTTACTGGAGAAGTGCTTGATGGGTAAATTATTTTGTGGGGTAACCAATGACGTGAGGCGATCATGCAAAGGCTCGTACCAGCAACTAATCCACAGACAGCAGTAACAGATAGTAAGCCACAGCATCACAAAAGTTGAACAAACAGGCGTCTGCATCTGTCTATGATGACACGGCATCATAGCTGGAGATCTGTCGTATGCTTTCTCCTCTATCTCGTCTGAAGAGAAAGCCAGATGGATCGATTGGCATCATAAGAGCGATCTGCAGGAAGGATTGCGAACCGATAAAACAAAACAAACACAGCGAAGCAATGCGAGAAAAGCACCTCATTCTGTGATGGCTGATTAAATCCCAAATCTTGCAAAAGTCTTGTGTGTTCAGACTAAGATCTCCGAAGTGTAAATTATACATAAGAGAGGGTGCTGTGGCATTTGTACCATACTTTATCTCTCAGGTATACATGTAAAGCTCTGACAAAAATACTTAAAAGCAAGTGGCACAACAAATCCTCACTTAACACAGGCACTTTCTTCTCACCCTCTTTTCCAAAGAAGTATTGTCTCTTCTACGCATTCGAAAAGTTGTCACGAGCTGCGAGCTGCAATCGATTGAGAGCTCCTTTTTTGTTCCCACGTACTAGTTAGCTCTGGCATGAATAGATTCCCTCTTGGATGAAGCTTATAATTCGTTACGAGTGCATACGATGCCAGCATTCAGAGGCAAAAATACAGGTTTTGTTGTGCGCAAGATACAGGAGTACCATAAGATGTGAACGCAACCTTGGCCAAGCTGCTCATGGGACAAGCCCGGCATCATGTCTCTAGTTCGGTGGATTGCTCTATGGTACACTTGTATGATAGAAGCCATGCCGTCTGAAGAATGTCCTAGAGCATTGTTTTTAATCAATGCACCTGCTGACCTGCACTTCTTTTCTTGTGGTTATGGCCCTGGATACAGCCTTTTCCTGGGATTACACAAAGGAAAATCATCTGTCGGTAAACAATGCCTGTCGTCTGATGAGTGTTCTGGATAACACAATAAAGCTGCCCAATGGCCATTGAGTACAGTTGGCTTAGCATCAAAGGCTTCTATATATATATATATGCTGATATGCATGCAACTATTTCATACTTTACAGCTTTAATCAATCGATTTACTGGCACAACAACTGAACGAAAGTTTCCCTTTTTTCCGTCTAGGCGATGGTAGCAAGGCAAACTTTTGGAATGATGCTTGGTTCCACCGCATGCCGCTGCGCGAGACGATGCCGGCCCTATACCGAATAGCGGCAAGGAAGAACAGAACGGTTCGAGAGGCACTGAACAACCAAAAGTGGATCGTAGATCTTAGAAGGATGATAACGGTAGAACACCTAACTGATTTTTGCAACCCTGTACACAGCTGGATCAGGTGGCCCTAACACATCATGATCCGGACAAGATCACTTGGAGATGGACATCCAGCGGGGATTACACTACAAAATCGGCATATCTGTCTGAGTTCAATGGGTAGGTCAAAAAACGGCATGGAAGAATCATCCGGAAGCCGTGGGCATCACAGAAATGCAAAATCTTTGCATGTGTAGCGTCCGTTTTCGGATGGCGCATGGTGTTTCCCTTTCTGGTTTTCGTTCTTCGCCGTAATTCAAATTACCAAGCTAATTTCGAAAACTTCCTTTCTTTTCTCTCCGGTGTGTGTTTCAAATGTAATGTTCTTAACATTTGAAATTCAAATTCCGGGTTGGAGTTTCCTCTCTCCTTTGACTTCCCGGACCATTTTGAGTTGGGTCTCCTTTTTCTTTCGGGCTAAACCCATTTCTCCTCTCGGTCTTCTTTTTCCCCTTTGGCCCAACCCCTTGCCGGCCCTTCTCTTTTCCCTCCCTCTTTCTTTTGGCCCGTGGCCCAGGCCTTCGGCCATTCCCTTTCTGGCCCAAGCCAGCACCCGGTCGCCCCCTTCCTGCGGTCAAGCCGCCTAGGCGCCTCCCTCTCTCTCTCTCCCTCGTGCTTCCTCTGCGGTGCAAGCTCCCCACGCCATCGCCTGCTTGCCCACGAGCCCTCTGCAACGCCACCGGCTCCCTCGTGCACACCTGCCACCACCAACCCCGCTGCCATCGACGACCCTGGAGCCCCCATCCTCGCCCTGTCTTTTCGGCCGTGCGCAGCCATGGCATCACGCCATCCTCGCTCGCCCATTGAAGCTGGTTCAAGTTAGGCACAGCAGCCAAGACGCTGGCAACAGGACACCCGAAGTCGCCGCTTTTCGCCGCCTCACTGCTCCTGCGGCTTGTCCCTCCGTGATGCAGCCGCCCATGCCGCGCCACATTGGGACTCCGCGCGATGCCAATGACTCACCTCCCTCCTGTTGGTCTACCTCACCCCCGCGGCCTATAAACCCCCCCTCAGCACCCCCTTGAACTCCTCATGTCGCCCTCGAGCTCCGGTAAGTCCACCGAGCAAAAGCCACCCCTTTTTTGTTTTCAGCCGCCGCCACCTCCACTGTCGTCTCGCCACTCCGGCCATCTTCTGGCGCCGCCGACCCCGTCACCATAAGCCCCCGGCCACCAGGAGTCTTTCCCCTCAAACTCCCTCGAGGATTAGCCACCGTCGCCACCGTATTTGAGCTCCTTCCCCGCCTCCGGCCGCCGCCTTCACCACCATGCGTTGCCGCCTGTAGACCTCCTCCGGCCTCCCCGTCGAGCCTGTTGGCTTCGCCTCGTCGAAAGCTACCCGGTGCTCACCCTTTCCAGCTCAAGCCACCACTGGACCACCCCCTCCACCATCACCGAGCCGCCGCCGCCGCCTAGCACCACCTGCCGCCGGCGACATCCATTCTTCCGGCGCCGCCACCTCACATCGCACCGCCTCGCCACTTCCTGTTCCCATGCTCAAGTCACTCCACAAGACCCTAGGCAGCGGCGACGATCCGTCAGGCCATGCGCCTACCATGAAGCGCCGTCGTGGCTGTTCGACCAAGCCACTGTTCCCTCGTCATTAGCTTTAATGGCAGTGTTTAATCCCTAATCAATGATTAGCCGGTTATTGTGTCCTAAACCCCCCCCTTGCTCTCACCGACTCAGGCCCCCAAGACAAGAACTCCACCACCCTCCCTTGCTTTCACTGGTCCCAATGGCCCCATCACAAGACTGTGCCGTGAGCCAGCCGCCCCTCTATGTGCGTGAACCCGGTCCACACTGTGCTGTGCACCGGATTTTTTCTCTCTCTCTCTCTCTCTCTCTTTCAATTCATTTAATCTTTGTTAATTCCGTTCTCCTCCATTATAACTCCAAAAATTATGAAATAAATTTCTAAGAATTTGTTAAATCAAGATCTTGCTAATGGCATAGGACTTGATTAATTTGAAGTTCATTTGTGTATTCTTGTGTATTTATTTGCTCTCTTTGCCGTTGTGCCTTTTTCCGGTATTTTCGCCCGTTTAGGATTTGAATACGCCAGAGATCCTCAAGTTGATCAAGACCAAGAGTATCAAGATCCCCTTGCCTTTAACCAAGGCGAGTCAATGCTTTGATCATTTTGAGCCTACATTTTATGCAAATTATATTCATTTAAATTAACAAAAATTGCAAGCTTTAATTCTTTAATCAAATGTATGTTAAAGCTTAAGGTAGTTAAACACCCACTTGTTGATTATTTAATTAATATGCCATCCTTGATAATTTGAATCCATTAATCCTTGTCACCCTAGTAACTATATAGTAATACTAGTTATTGGTTGTACTTAAGCGACATGCTAGTCTTGCTTAAGTACCGGGATATTAAATGTCTCAATCATCATTCTCCAAACATGAAATGTTTTGGTTAGTCATTGGTGGTCCATTGACTAAAAGGTTTGGTTTAAATTGGTTTTACTCCCCAAAACCCTAATAATTGCTAGCACCACATCTGGGCGGATGGAAAGGTGGTGGGTGCTCGGGGAGCACGAGAGTGGTTGGATTGTGGAAAGAACCGCCCGGATGGATTAAGGACTTAATCTTGTCACGACCTCCCGTGTTAAATAAGTACAACCACAAGTCTGCAAAGTGCAACTTGGCTTAGTAAAATTATTAAACCCTGAATGTGTCTCACACGGTGGAGAAAAGGAATGCGCAAGCTTACGGTACATCCAGCTTGAATTGGTGAGGTTGCCAACGTTGTGGGTAGTTCAACTATACCAGACGCTGCGATACAACGATCCCGCGCAACGTATGGGTGCAACCCTATATGGGTGAGATGACGGAAAGGGCAAGGTAGTTTGAAAGGTTACTGTGACGATCGCCCAACTACATGACTATGGAATCATGTGGGGTAATGGGTATAACTATCTCTTGTGGGTAAAGTGTACAACCTCTGCAGAGTCTAAACTGTTTAAACAGCCATGCCTACGGTCAAAGGCGGACATGGAAATCATAACTTAAGTTAGTTCTATTTCAAAACTTTGTGGGTGGTATGAAAATGGTGGAAGGGCTCACCTAGCCCTATGTTGGATTTTCCCTGAGCCTTCGAGCTCAGTGGGTGTGGTAATTGGAGGCAGCTCCAATTAAAAAGATGCATGGTGTAGAGTTTCTGACGGATGGAACCTCTACTGTTATTAAATATTACACATTACTCTCTTTATTAAAATGCAATTTGTTAAAATGCTAAGTGATAGGATTTGTAAGTATGATATTTGAAAAGCTTACTTTCGCAAATAAAAGAACCGAGCCATCCTTGATTAACCTTGCATATATATATTATTGCATTGTGTGTTGGCTCGCGAACACGGTAGTAGTGCTCATTCTCGCTCCTCTCCCCAAACCCTTCAGATAATGAAGACAAAGGAGACTACGCTTTCTACGAAGGCCCAGAAGATGATGGACAAGGAAATGACGAGGAGTAGTATAGTTCTGTAATTTAGGTCTCGCCCAGTCTAAGTAGACTCGTTGGTACTCGCGTACAACCGATGTTATCCAGCTCTTGGTTAATATCCATCGTACACAGGTCACCCCAGTCGCTTGCCTGTGTGAGATGAGCCCTACCTCCCCTTTTGCTTCTGCTGTAGATATCGTTATCTTCTTGTATTGTAATCAAGTTGGCCTTATGCGACCCCTTTTGTAAAACTCGACCCGATGAGGTCTATGTTACTCTGTGTTGTAACATATTTGTGTTAGTTCACGACTTGTATGATTGATTCAGCAATGTGTCTGTGAGTGCTATCTACTGATCCAGGGAATAGCACAATGTTTTCACAGAGGATTTGGATTCTCGGAATCCGGGTCCGACAGCATGGCTTCTAGCCGAGTATAGACTGCCAACATCGGATGTATTAGTGACCCGTTAGATTCCTAATGACTTCTGGTGCTCATTCTGCAATACCCATTAGGAGACAGCACTCGACATGTTCACCGAATGCATCTATGCCAAGGCAGTCTGGGCCTTGGTAGGCACCTGGGTGCACCAAGATGTGCTATGCCCGGTGCACTAGAACCCCTGACAAAATGTAACTGATTGGTGGCTAGATAGAGCACAGGCAGAACAGCCGGCGAGAAGCAAAGGCCAAGTGTCGGAGCCAGATTTTTGAAATCCTGATTCCTCTGTGAAAAACACTGTGCTATTCCCTAGATTAGTAGATAACACTCACAGATACATTACTGAATCATTTAATACATAACATAGACCGAACCATTCATTAATTTAACACAACAGAGTTTACATAGACCGCATTGGGTCAAGTTTTATAAAAGGGCCGAACATGCCAAAAGATTACATTACAAAACATTGAAAACGACAGCAGAAGCAAAAGGGGTGGAGCACATCTCGACACATGCAAACGATTTGGGAAACCAATGTACGACCGATATTATCCAAAGACTTAGGTAATATTGGTAGTACACGAGTACCGACTGAGTCAGCTAGACTGAGGCGAGACTTAGAACAACTACAGACTAAACTACTCTTCATTGTTGCTTTGTCCATCGACATCTAGATCCTTGTAGAAAGCATGGTAACCTTGATCCACGGGATCTGAGAATTTGGGGGAAAGAGCGAGAATGAGCACAACTTTCGTGCTCACGAGCCAACACACAAGATGCAGTAGTAATACATGTAAGACTTAACAAGGATGCCTTGGGTTCTTTTATTTGCTAAAGCAATGTTCTCAATTATCATAATTACAAATTCCTATCACTTAGCATTTTAACCAAATTGCATTTTATTAAAGAGAGTAATTGTGCAATATTTATATCAGCAGAGGTTCCCTCCACCTTTTGATTACTTTGATTGGAGCTACCTCCATTTATTAACATCACTGGGTACGACGACCCAGGAAAAATTAAATCTCAGGGCTAGGTGAGCCCGCCGCATTTTTCATCCCACCCACCAAGGTTTTTTTTTTGAAAAAGAACTAACTCTAGTAAGTTCCCATGTCCGTCTTTAACCGTAGGCGCAACTGTTTAAACTGTTTATACTCTGCAGAGGTTGTACACTGTACACACAAGAGATAATCAACTCGTTACCCTACATGATTCCTTGGTCATATAGTTGAGGGATAATCACAGTAACTTTTTAAATTATCTCGCCCCTCCCATCATCTCACCCATATGGGTTGTTCCCACTTGCGGTGGGCCCCATAAGTTGTGCGGGACCTCAGCGACTAGCGTAGCTGGACTACACCATAGCGACTGGTAACTTCACATTGCATTGGTATCCCATTCAAATCGGACGTATCCAGTGTTTGTACTACCTTATTACCCCTCCAGCTAATGACTTTCAGGGTTCAATAAATTTACTAAGCCAAGTTGTACTTTACAAACTTGTGGTTGTACTTGTTTTACAATGAGAGGTCATTACAGGATTAAGCCCTTAAGCCATCCAGGTGGTTCATACCACATACCAACCACTCTCGTGCTCCGATAGTGCCCACCACCATACCATCCGCCCACATGTGGTAACAACAATTTAATAGGGTTTTTGGGGAGCAAAATACATTATCTCAACATTACAGTCATTTACCCACAATGACTGTCCAAAACCACTTTTATGTTTAAAAGATGATGATTAGGACATTTAATGCCCCGGTACTTAAGCAAGACTAGCATGTCGCTTAAGTACAGCCTGTAGCTAGTAATTACCACATAGTTACTGAGGTGACAAGGATTAAGGGATTCAATTGTCAAAGGATGGCATATTAATATTTAATTACCAAGTTCGTATTTAGCTACCTTAAGATTTAACATACATTTGCATAAAGAAATAAAGCATGCAATTTTGTATTTTAAAGGAATATAATTTGTATAAAATGTAGGTTCAATATGATTAAAGTATTGACTTGCCTGGGTCAATTTACCGTGGCCTTGATCTTACTCAAAGCCTTCTTAGTCAGTGGTCTTGAATTCTTGGTGTTCGCCTTTATCCGAATCCTCATCCCGCTTGAGTTGTGGTTTCTTCGGGATTCCAACTTCTAATTACACGATAACGATTGAGAAACCAAATAAATCTAAAAAACTTCAAAAGACCAAATAAATTCAATTGAGCTTATTTAAGTTTTGCGATGATCAAGATTATGCAAGAAGATTTAGCGAACAGGGGATGTTTGACAAAGTCAAATGACAATTTGAGCGAAAGAGGAAATGACGAAGAAACTCTGCCAGGAAGGAAAACAAGGAAGGATCAAAGTCGAAGGAACATTTATAGGAATATTCCACTTCGGATTTGGAAGATGGCAAGATATCACCGATCGAGAAAATGTCATAGCTTGATCTTTTAAATTCAAGAGCTTCTTTAATTATTGGATATTTATTAAGGAAGTCCCATGGGTTGGGTTAGACTTATGATGGATATGAGTCTAAAAAAACACTAGGCATTATTTACTGAGCGTTAGTCATTAGAGATTTGGGTGTGAGTTTAACATGCAACGAGTATAATTTTAATTCGTCGAGTTAAACTTGGAGTCCAATTTTACCGGAGTTCTTTCTTAAGGTGGTGCTTCGAACTGTCGATACATTAATTATTCTTAATTACCACTGGTGATTTAAATCCAGATAAAGATGGGATGACTGATATTTGGGCAAGATTATAACCTTAGGAAGACTTCAAATTTAAGTCTGCATTTTAAATTAGATGGCAAAGGCATATTGGTTAATGGGAACGTATCTAGTGCAAATGGGTATTTGAGTGGTAAGGTGCAAACACGAGCGACGATACCATCGATCTACAATGACGCCTGGATGCACAAGGTGGATCCCCATTCACTTATGCCACTTTTGCAATAACCCCCCGGCTCAAACGACGTCCTCAAGACAATTTTTGGAAACCCCCCCCATACCCCTTCGCTCGCCCTGCTGCTCAACCCGGCCCTTCATCTTCTTCTGAGCGCACGCACGCCGCCGCCTGGCCTCCCACGCCACCTCGCCGCCCACTCGCATCCGCCTCCGTCCCCCTCCGGGCAGCCACCTCCTCCTTCCGGCCATCGGCGCCTCCTCCGCGCCTCCTCTGCGTGCGTCTCCCCGACTCCGCTTCTCCTCTGCGTCTTGTGCTAGGGTTCAAAAATCCCCATCTCGGCCCTCCACAGGCTCATGGGCAAGATCTCAGTCACGGCCACCACCGCCGCCTCTACTCCCCGACGCCCACCTCTCCACCCCTCGCTTGCCCTTGCGCCGCCCTCATTTGGCCTCCCGGATGCAAGGAGGTCCTCTTGGGCACCCCGGCCGACGGCCGCCACCAGCGTCGCATCTCCACGCCGACGCGCCCACCTGCTCTCGAGCCCCCTCTCGGCTGCGGCCCTCCCTGGCCCTGGCGCCGCCATCCTTCACTGCTTCGGACCTGCTCCCAGGCTTCAAAACTCCAGGATTTTGTGTGTGGATTCTTGTGAGTTACTCCAGGATTTTGTGTGTGGATTCTTGTGAGTTGTTACTTGTTTTGCAGGGGGAGATGACATGCTTTCAAAGTGGCAATTTGACGAAATCACAGGAGGGAAAGGAGCTAGCAATCAACACATTTTGCAATCAGCTGTTCAAATTCTGTTGTGAGGCAAATTGTGTTTGTGAGAAATTCTGTTGTAACTTGAGAGCATAGAGTGTATTGTCAGGTTTTAAGCTACCTGAGAGCATAGAGTGTGAACTTGAGAGCATAGAGTGTCAACTGAATGCTATTGTAAATAAGGCTCCCTGTTTGATTTTCATGCCGTATACCTGACATTGTAAACAAGGCTTCCGGCCTGAGTTTCATGAATGAAGTTGTTAGTTCTCTTTGTGACCTGATGGATGAAATTATTGTGCTGGAATTTTATTAGTCCTGAGTTTGACGAATGAACTTGTGAATGAATATCACACAATCTTGTTTTTTGGAGTACTGAAGCATGGCTGCGAAGGATCACAGCTCCAACATGTCTAAGAAGCCGTGTCAATGTCCACAATTGTATCAGAAGTGTCTGATGGTTTTCTAGATGATAGAGTTCCCCTGCATGAATAATGGTTGACATGCTCTTGTTTGAATCAGTTCCCCTGTAGAGGCAAAGTTTACTCCCTGCAGCCCTCTGAAGATTTGCTTGCAGAGATGAAAGAACATTGTGACCACCACACGTACAACAAAGTTACAAAATGCAACTACTTGTAAATGGAACTGAAGATTTGAATCAGTTCCCCTGCAGAGCATTTTTTTTATTCATTCCTTCTTGTAAATCTTCTTATCTACATAACTATTTAAGTAAGATAAAAACACTTGAAGCACTAGTATCACAAGATTCTAAAAAATAACTCAGTTCTAAAACCGAAAATGTGTTGATTGCTCCAACATGTCTGATTCTAAAAAATAACTCAGATTCGTCGCCACTCTTGTTTCACTGTACAAAGATCATGCGAAAATCAGATTCAGGGTGCTATTATAGGTCACGACAGCTCCAACATGTCTGAGTGTTTTAGCATTTCATCTGGAACAGACCATTTTTGTCATTTTTCATAACAAAACAGTAAAATAGTACATAATTCTTTGCATCACTGAGTACATAGATAACATGCATTTTACAGGAAGAGTACACTCCACAATGCCATTACACAAAACATAGAAAATGGTATAGCCTCCTTGCTGGAATGTTAGCCCCCCTTGGCATACATTAGGATCCATTCACCAATAACAGTAACCTAAAATACAAAGAAAGTCAGTGGCATCATCACGAACTCAAGACGAAAAGAAAACCAGCACGTGTGGTACAAAATATATCATTACCTTGCTCAATTTGCTGTCGTCCTCAAAGGGCAATTACGGCTATCATGGTATGCCATCTCCTTGCATGACCTACACATACGTGGCACCTTTGTTTTGTTCTCCACATTATCGCCTTTCTTCAGATTCTGTCTTTACCTTCATCTGGCTTTATTCTCTTGCACCTACCCTTGGAGTTAACATCGTTTGGTGCTTTTATGCTGACTTCCTTAGGGATGGGACAACCTGCAAATGCTTCAATCTCTTCGGTTGTACTTACCATATTCTCAGGAATCAGAGGAGTCACTTCTTCCCCAAATGTGACAAACCGATCCCTAAGTAATTTCAAGCCTTCATATTTTCCTCCAGCACGGTGAATTAATTCTTCCATCTTGCTTCAGATTTACGATGCCAACTTGTCTCGTAGATGTTTCTATTGCACTCCTTGGTTTTTCTTGCAACAAATTGCCCTCTCCATCAAAGACGCCGCCCTTAGTTACCATTTTGGTCCACCTCTTTAACACAAATGGGATTGGTAGCTCCTTAAGTGATGGACTCGCAACACACAGACGATATGGCGGCAAGGAACTCCAATCGACTCAAAGAACATGCAGAGCATTTGGCATCTTTTGTTGTAAGGTTGCGGCAGTACCTCTCTTACCTTGTTTGAGTTATCGCTAACTATTGAGATTTTGTACTCTCCTGTGCTTTCCATGTTCTCCACATTGCAATGCTCCCGGGCAGCAAACACTTCTTTCTGAAACTCAGTGAAGACAGCGAACGTGAAGACCTCACTAGCATGCTTCTCTATTGCCCAGGTAGTCTGCAATACAGGCATTGTGTGTAACGTGGCATTGTCAGCCTCCAACTCATTATGACGTTGTTCTTCCACTGCATTAACAAATCTGATCCAAAACTCCACCAAAGTATTCTTGAATCCAATAAAGCGATTGAAGAAAGAGTTAGAACTCTCTGACCTAGAAGTGGTTCTAAGGATTCCCGCCAAGAATACATCTTTGAAGTAAGCGGGTACCCATGATGAGCGGATTCGGTACCGAGTAGCCAACCACTCATTGGATTCCAAACCAAAATCAGAAATAATGGAAGAAAATTGGTCCTCAAATTCCTCCGGAGTTTCTGAGGCCCATACACATGAGTTAACACGTTGGTACAACAAAGGGTTTTCCCTCAAATGTGGTGGTACCTTCACTGGAAGCTTTTGCAAAATGTGCCACATGCATAACCTATGCATGCTAGTAGGAAAACAAAGGAAATTGCAGCCTTCATGCCAAGATCTTCATCGGTTATGATAAGCCTAGGTGCAACTCCTCCCATTGCTTCCAAGAATGTACTGAAACAACCATATGTATGTCTCGGCCTTCTCATTGCTTAATAATGCAGCCCCAAGCAAGAAGGTGCCTTATGGTGATTTACTCCGGTGAATGGTGTGAAGATCATGTTATAATGGTTTGTGTTATATGTAGAATCAAATGAGACAAGATCTCCAAAATGGACATAATTCTTCCGACATGTACTATCCGCCCAAAATACATGTACCAACCTACCCTTGTCATCAACAACATAATCAAAGTAAAATGAAGGATTTATGTCATTCTTCCTACAAAGGTTGTCAACAAACATCTGAGCATCCGATGACTTGATACAGCTTCTCAACTCTTTATGATAATTCTGCAAGTCTCTCCTCGTGCATCCTACATTCTCAAATCCACCCTCACTAATACGGAGGTATCTATATGCCCCGCTTGTGCCAATGCCTCCTTTATGACATGTGATTAATGCACGCTTGGCCTTCTCATTTACTTTCCTATTAGACCTTATCAATTGTTGTTTGCTAGGTGAGACCAATTCATGTGTATGTGACTCAACAAATGTCTGCACCCTAAACTCCTTGTCGCAAGTGCGTTTTACAACTAAAATTGCCTCGCAGCCACACCTAGTTAACTTCCTGACATATTTCCTTTTCTTTGACTCCTCGTTGTCCTTATCTTTCTTAGACCGGAAGCCTTCTCTTGAGCACATCCATCGCTTCCATCTCGTAACACCATTGACATCCGTATGTTGACCAACACGGACTCCAAACCCGGCTGAATGTGCATACGTCTTGTAGAATTCTTCAGCAGCGGCCAAGTCATCAAAAACCATCCCTTCAAATGGCTTGATAGTTGGGTCAATACAAGGTGTATAAGATGAACCCTGCAATGCCAATGATTAAGTGTCAAGCATAATGGAATGACCGATAGAATCAAACACATGCACATAACATGATACTTACTACGAATGGGGCGCTTCCACTCTTTTCCGGGGTACCAAAACCAATTAATTGTTGGGGAGGTGAACTAATTTGAGCGACAGAGTGCGCATCAAGGCTTCCTTGTCTTGGCAAAGCCTCGGCCACGCTCTCATTGCCCATAGATTCCATACCTGCTATATTGTGCCAAACACACAAAGCGAGACTCATATTTTCAACTATTCGTCGTAATCTTAATATCGACAATTAATCAAATGTTACGAAACAAGACTATCTTTGAACACCGATGACACTAAGATTTTCAAACTCATATTTTCAACTAAGATTTCCACTACACTCACGAAAAGGAAAAACAAAATTAATCGACCTACAATATCATATCTCCAAGTCCAAGAATATCTCGAAGATGGTGTGTGATACCTAGCTACAATATCCTATCTTTAATATCCCAAAACGAAATAGAGAAGGCCTGAGCTCTCTTCAATCATGGCAATCTTGAACACCGATGACACAACAAGAATGGCAATGTAGACATCCTCAAGATCCCAAACAAAAATGTACATAAACTGAAAATTGAAACCGACTTACTCGACAGGCCGCCCGGAAGGGTGGTGGAGGAAGGGCGCGGAGCGGCGGTGAGTTGAGCAGCGGCGGTGGTACACACCTCTCCCAGTCAGGGAGGAAGGCGATGGGTCATCCGCCTGCTCGGGAATGACCGTGCGTGGCGAGGACCCGACACTGCAGAGGAGGCGCGGAGGGCCGGAGGAGACGCACGCAGAGGAGAAGCGGAGTCGGGGAGACGCACGCAGAGGAGGCGCCGATGGCCGGAAGGAGGAGGTGGCTGCCCGGAGGGGGACGGAGGCGGATGCGAGTGGGCGGCGAGGAGGCGTGGGAGGCCAGGCGGCGGCGTGCGTGCGCTCAGAAGAAGATGAAGGGCCGGGTTGAGCAGCAGGGCGAGCGAAGGGGTATGGGGGGGTTTTCCGAAAATTGTCTTGAGGATGTCGTTTGAGCCGGGGGGTTATTGCAAAAGTGGCATAAGTGAATGGGGGATCCCACCCTTGTGCATCCAGAGCGTCCGCTGTAGATCTGATGGCTGTCGCTCGTGTTTGCACCTTACCACTCAAATACCCATTTGCACTAGATACGTTCCCTTGGTTAATTACTTTATCTTTAACTTATTTGTCGCTTACACAAGGTTGTGCATATATCCATAAATAAGTTATTGTTGAAGGATTATTTTATCTCCTTGTTAGTGGGACCCACCCCACGTGGTGAACACCGGTTCATCGAACCTGACAATGTAATCACCTGGCAAAGACATCTGTGTCCCTCTCTTGTACCCGTAAAAGACTGTAATACCCCCCAATTGTATCCTTAGAGTAGTCAACCCCAAAGGGTATTTTGGTCATTTGTACAGGCTGGGGAGCCTATAAGTACCCCATGTATCCCTCCATTCATGGGATGGCTCTCTTGAGCAATAAAGAACTATGTTCAAACTGGTGAGCCCTCGGGGGCTCCCTCTCCGGAGGTAACCCCCCGTTGGCTCACCGACAGGAGTAGGGCGGTCCTCTCGGACCCCCAAACCTGTATAAATCCTCGTGTCATTTTTACTCTCGTGGACGAGGGCCCGTTAGACGGCCGACGTCCACCCCCTCACCCGTGTTTGGTTTTTACACCTACAACATTGGCGCCGTCCGTGGGGACGTAGCTAATCGACTAAAGGCTATGTCTCCTACCAAATACTCTAAGTCCACGAAACCTCCTCCGGCTCCGGAGGGCAGTGATCTCGTGGATGACCCATCCGCTCTTTGAAGGAGCCCCAGCCGAGCACCATCGTCGGAGATCGGGGCCATCCACCTCAAGATGGCAACGCCTACATGCCCCGGGCTCCCACGCGTCCTCCCCTTGCGCGGGTCGATCTGAGGCCCGCCAAGGCGCAGCGCTTCAAGGCACCATCGCAGCCGTAAGGCTAAGGATTACGAGGCCAACCATCACCCTCGGGGCGCATGACGTCCATACGGCCTGAGCGATGAAGGCTCGCTCACGAGGCTGCCCCTAACGCGCTCTTCGTTAGGGGCAGTCCCACATATAAATCTCATATGGGCTCTCAAGACACTTTCCTCCAAGGATTTCACCCTCGTGGTGCATAGGGCGTCACGACCTCCGCGGTCTCCCTAGCAAAAGTCCATAGTGGCACAGGCGCCCATCGCCTCCACTATGACGGTTCATGTCCTACTGGACCTAGGGCATGAACGACCACCCCCGTGGTGCATAGGGCGTACGACCTCTGCGGTCTCCCCTAACAAAAGTCCATGGTGGCTTGGGTGTTCGTCGCCTCTACCATGGCGGCTCGTGTCCTACTGGCCCTAGGGCATGAGCGACCACCCTCGTGGTGCGTAGGGCGACGACCTCCGGTCTCCCTAACAAAAGTCCATGGTGGCTTGGGCATCCGTCGCCTCCACCATGGCGGCTCGTGTCCCATGGCCCTAGGGCATGGCGACCACCCTCGTGGTGCGTGGGCGTCGACCTCCGCGGTCTCCCTAACAAAAGTCCATAGTGGCTTGGGCGTCTGTCGCCTTCACCATGGCAGTTCGTGTCCTAATGGCCCTAGGGCATGAGCGACCACCCTCGTGGTGCGTAGGGTGTACGACCTCCGTGGTCTCCCCTAACAAAAGTCCATGGTGGCTTGGGCGTCCGTCGCCTCCACCATGGCGGCTCGTGTCCTACTGGCCCTAGGGCACGAGCGACCACTCTCGTGGTGCGTAGGGCGTACGACCTCTGCGGTTTCCCCTAGCAAAAGTCCATGGTGGCTTGGGCGTCCGTCGCCTCCACCATGGCGGCTCGTGTCCTAACTTTGGTCCAGTACCAAGTTGATGGATGTGCTGAGGACTCGTCCCCCTTAGACTCCAGGCCACGCGCCGAACGACCTTTGGGTCCCCGCACACCTAGCTTCATTACTTGGCAAGGGTTAACCACTCTCATGCATTCCCGATCATAACAAAAAAAACCCACATACGGGGTAAAAGGGCTTCATTGCCCTCATAGTTCTAAGGCCCCATGACTTAGCCTCGTGGGCGCCACCGGTGTGCCCGTGACTTACTATCAGGGGCACACGTCTAAGGTGCCCATGAGTTAGCCTCATGGGCACCTCCAAGTCCACCTGGGGCTACCATCCCGGTGGCCATTCAATGCCCCACGACTTAGCCTCGTGGGCCAAGACAGATGTGCCCGTGACTTCTTGTCGTAGGGCACACGTCTAAGGTGCCCATGAGTTAGCCTCATGGGCACCTCCAAGTCCACCTGGGGCTACCATCCCCATGGCCATTCAAGACTTACGACTTAGCCTCGTGGGCCAAGACAGATGTGCCCGTGACTTACTGTCAGGGGCACACGTCTAAGTTGCCCATGAGTTAGCCTCATGGGCACCTCCAAGTCCATTGAGGGGCTACCATCCCTAGTGGCCATTCGGTGCCCCACGACTTAGTCTCGTGGACGCCCCTTCGATGTGCTTATGATTTAGTGTTGTGGGCACACCTTCAAGATACACATGAGTTAGCCTCATGGGTGCCTCCAAGTCCACTAGGGGGCTACCACCCCTATAGGCCATTTGGTGCCCCACGACTTAGTCTCGTGGCCACCCCTTTGATATGTCCATGACATAGCCTCATAGCTCGAATCATCTACCATCAACCTGGCTCGAATATTGATCAAGGACTATCATGCTCGCATAAGGCTATCACCTCGAAGATCTTAATATCTAAAGTGATGGGACTCTACTTGTCCCACGGCAACGACTTCGATCAATGCTCATGTCAAACGAATGTTATCTTGCTACAAGAAATAAGTGTTGATCATTCTCTCTTTCCCGCAGAGACGCTCGTGTTATCTACCTGTCACTGCAACGTTTCTAGCTCGAACTGCGGCGATCCTGAGGAGTTCTACTTCGATAACTATCATCAAGCCGCGGAGCAAGAGGAGGACAACTTCACCTACACGAGTTTCTCTCCAACGCACCGCCAGCCTCGAAGGCTATGCCTCGGCTCGGCGGCCTCGCGTCCAAGACTTCGCCTACTTAGGCTCCACTTCGACGCACCGCCGGCCTCGAAGGCTATGCCTTGGCTCGGCGGCTTCGCGTCTAAGACTTCGCCTACTTAGGCTTCACTTCGACGCGCCACTGGCCTTGAAGACTATGCCTCGGCTCGGCGGCCTCGTGTCTAAGACTGCGCCTACTTAGGCCTCACTTCGACGCGCCACCCGCCTCGAAGGCTATACCTCGGCTCGGTGGCTTCGCCTCCAAGACTTCGCTTACAAAGGCTTCGCTTCGACACACCGCCGGCCTCGAAGGCTATGCCTCGGCTCGGCGGCCTCGCGTCAAGACTTCGCTATATAGGTTTAAGCCGACGCTTGCCGGCCTCGAAGGCTATGCCTCGGCTCGGCGGCATCGCGTCCAAGACTTCGCCTACATAGGCTTCGCTTCGACGCACCGCCGGCCTCGAAGGCTTTGCCTCGGCTCGGCGGCCTCGCGTCCAAGACTTCGCCTATATAGGCTTCGCTTCGACGCACCGCTGGCCTCGAAGGGCTATGCCTCGGCTCGGCGGCCTCGCATTCGTGACTTCGCCTATGTAGGCTTCGCTTCGATGCACCGTCCGCCTCGAAGGCTATGCCTCGGCTCGACGGCTCTATGTCCACGACTTTGTCTACACAGGCTTCGCGCCGATGCACCGCCCGTCTAGAAGGCTGTGCTTCGGTGGGCCGGTCTTGCGTCCATGACTTTGCTCAGATAGGCTTTCTCAATGCACCCCTACCCGAGGGTTGTGCCTCGATGGGGTGCCTCGATTCGGTACTTCATCTTCAGGGATGGAGCAACAAAAACCACCCCACACGAAGGGCCAATGAGAAGCATCAATTTAGTACCTGCCCTCACGTGGAGCACTCACACAATATGGAGTACAAAATAAGCATAAGTCTTTGGGCACCCATGTACCCACCAAGCCAAAATTGGCTAAGTCATGGGTGCCATTACGCATATTCCTCCGCTCTCGTGCCTCGCGCTGCACCGAGTCAGAATTTGGCAAAACCTCGAGCGTCCACATTCCCGTCAAGCTGGAATTTGGCCAAGTCTTTGGCCAAATATATTCGTCAACAGGATACAAGACCTCGGCATTCTTCTTTGCCCCTCGGGCGTCTTTGCAGGCACCCAAGGGGCAGGGGGGCTAGTGTTGAGTAATCCTACCACCTCGCCTCTACACGAGCCCCAGCCTCGAGGCACCTTCATGACAACCGTTAACCGCTTAAGGCGTCACCGCTTGCCGTCGACGTCGGGCCATCGCACATGCCCTCATGCTCGAAGCCCTCGCGCACCCTCGCGTGCCCTTGCATGCCTTCGCGCGTGCCCTCATGCCTGCTTGGCAAAGAAACATGGAATATAACATCTTGCTGATAGATTCGACATGAAGGACATCATGCACGCCGTGTATGACCTCGCACCACGCGTGGCTCGTGCGCCCGCTCGCTCCGCGTGCCCTCGCGATCGAGGCCTTCGCAAAACCCTCGATCGAGGCCTTCGTAAAACCCTCGTCCCGAGGCCTTTGCAAAACCCTCGCGATCGAGGACTTCGCAAAACCCTCACGCCCGAGGCCTTCGCAAAACCCTCGCACCCGAGGCCTTCGCAAAACCCTCGCGCCCGAGGCCTTCGCAAAACTCTCGCACGTACCCTCGCGCTCGGGGCATGCCCTCACGCACCCGTGCCCTCGCTCCCGAGCCTTATTGTTCATCGTTAACAAGCAAACACAAGCTAACAAACTGCACGTATACACGGGCAAAACACATTCGCAATCACTGTTCATACACATGGCAAAAGATCTACTACAACAAAGGCTGAGGCATTTCATCAAATAGGCGGCGTGCAACGCCGAAATGGGAAGGGGGCGGCCTGATGCCGCTGATGTCGGCCCAACGTCAACCATCGTCACCACACCGAGGTCGTGCCCGGGGAGGGCACCTCCGAGCGACATGCTCCACCACACCGGCAAAGACGCCGCGCTGCCCTCTGGCCGCTTCCGCTCTCTGCGTGGCCGCCCACGCTGGCGGCGAAAGAACGAAACAAAATCGCCAGAGAATCGGCGTCGTACCAGCTGACAATAGATATCGGGCAAGGTAACGCATGTAGTCTCTGGCCATGCTGGGCGGCTTGGAATGAAGAGAAGAGGCCAATCTTGCGTTGAACCCGGTCGAACTGGAAGAGGTGGCGTCTTTGGAGGAGGACCAGCGGACGGGCGATGGCGGCAAGGCTTAAAGCCGAACTCGAAGAAGCGGCCTTGGAGGAGGACCACGGACGGGCCGGTGGCAGCGCGCTAAGGCGGCTCGAAGAGGCGGCCTTGGAGGAGGCCCACGGACGGGTTGGTGTGGCGGCGCTTAAGGCTGAACTGGAAGAAGCTAGGCTTGAGGAGGACTCACGACGGGTTTATGGCAGCAAGGCCAGACCGACTTGGAAGCGGCAAGATCGAGAGGAGGAGCCACGGGCGGTATATGGCAGACAGACAGCGAGACCAAGCTTGAGGCGGCGTTCTTGGAGAACTTGGGCGAACGGCCAGGCAAGAAATAGAAAAAAAAAGCCAAATGTTGGTGCCTCATGCGAACGGCCGAGTGCTTATCTGGTTTGGATGTCGGAAAAAGGTGCTTGATCGCATTGGATTCCCGCAATTTCCAGATGTCCGCTCCTCAAGCACGCATACTATTGTCTTTGGCACTATCTCGATTGGTCTTCAAAAACTTCTGTCATTTTGTATTGGTCTCCAAAGCGCCCTACCTCTTTAATAGGTCTGCATCAACCATAAGATCCAAGGCTGATAAGTGACCAAAATGGTTGTTTTCAAGAAAAAGCAACATGGGGGGCAGCCTCTGTTCGTGGTCTGCACACATCTGCATGCATACACGAAGATGGAACCTCACATGGAAAAGCAAAAATACGCTACGTCAAACAAAAAACACATAAGTAATCGTTTGCCTGGATGGACGACCGACAAAACCACCACAGTTCTTCTGACGTATCAACCTTCGCATAAAAGACACAATTGAAGGCTGCCTCTTTGCCTTTTCTCCTAAAATGCCAAGAGGCAGGGGGGCTACTGTTGAAGGATTATGTTATCTCCTTGTTAGTGGGACCCACCCCACGTGGTGAACACTGGTTCATCGAACCTGACAATGTAATCACCTGGCAAAGACATCTGTGTCCCTCTCTTGTACCCGTAAAAGACTGTAATACCCCCCAATTGTATCCTTAGAGTAGTCAACCCCAAGGGGCATTTTGGTCATTTGTACAGGCTGGGGAGCCTATAAGTACCCCATGTATCCCTCCATTCATGGGATGGCTCTCTTGAGCAATAAAGAACTATGTTCAAACTGGTGAGCCCTCGGGGGCTCCCTCTCCGGAGGTAACCCCCCGTTGGCTCACCGACAGGAGTAGGGCGGTCCTCTCGGACCCCCGAACCTGTATAAATCCTCGTGTCATTTTTACTTTCGTGGACGAGGGCCCGTTAGACGGCCGACGTCCACCCCCTCACCCGTGTTTGGTTTTTACACCTACAACAGTTATATTTGAGATAAAGATAAAGGACTTAAGATTTAAATGATTTTTTCCTTAATTATTAAATCACCATTTTAGAAGTCTTTATGATTTTTGGGGGTATGGAGATGATACTAGTTATTTTTGCCGAGTTTATTCTTACACTGATCATTTTTAATTAACATTGATAAATTTAGATCTGGATAAAGATGCGATAGCTTTCTATTGGACTATAGAATATTTGATAGGATTTGCAATTAAAATTCAAGTTTCTAGAGCAAGATATCGAGAGCATCAAAATTATTCTTGAATAGCTTTAAGTTCTAAATCCAGAAATTGCAATTTGAGTTTTTGCATCTCTTAGTCTTAAACATTAGTGGAAAGATTAATTAAAATAATTTTATTAATTAAATAATCATTATTTACAAAGAGGTTATCACAAAAGTTTTGCATGGTCTTCAATTGAAAGATGGCTTAGACTTAACTTAGATGCCTCTTATAAGCTCTTGGGCCCACAAGTCATTGAGGAGGAGGGAGAGAGAGAGAGAGAGAGAGAGAGAGAGAGAGAGTTAAGCATAGAGGGACACAGAAGGGGCTTAGCCGAACAGGGGAATCCAGGGGGGCGAACGGCCGTCGTCTTGCCTGCGGCGGGTGATGGCCGAAGAGGCAGCGGGAACCAGTAGAAGGGGACACCGAGGAGTGGAGGAGGCCCAATGAGGCAACGTTGTCGCCGGGGCGGCACCGAGTAGAAGGCAGCAGCATCGGGAGCGGTCGGGCTTGGGGCTGAACAGAGGTGACGGCGGCCGGAGGGAGGGGAGAGGAAGGGGAGGTGAGCATGAGCACTAGGGAGGGGAGAGGAAGCTCATTGAGTGGTCTGTAGAGGTAGAGGAGCAACGGAGCGGGCCGGCGACGTGCGCTCGGGGCGGCACAGGAAGGCTCACGATGGCGGTGGCCTAGGGTGACGAAGAGGATTGGCTGACAGTTGGGGAAGGCCGAGGGTGTCGAGGTGAAGCTCCTACAGCGAGGAATTGACTTGAGGAGCACCGAGGAGGAGATGGCGGTGGTGGAGCTCTAATCGGCTGAAGATGAGGGAGAGGAGAGCTCCGGCAAAATCCTGTGGCCAAGAGGGAAGTTGAGACAGGGAAATAGTTCCTTGAGGTCTGGAACATGGGATGACACGGGCGGTGCGACAAGGGGTTCACCGATGCGAAGGAATGGGCAAGGGGGCGCGCTAGCCAAAAGCTAGAGCTCGGGGCTTCTTCGGGCGCTTTCTTCGACGGACTTACCGATGACGAGGGAGAGACATGGGGAGACAAGGAGGGAGCTCAAGCTCTCTTATAGCCACCAGAGGGGAGGAGAGAGCCGTTGGGAGGCCCGAAGGTGCGCTGTCCCGAGGTGGCGCGGCAAGGGCTTCTGCGGGACGGGAGCAGGTGCAACGGCACGGGCGCGCTCTAGCGTGGGCAGGTGACGGCAGGCACGAGCGAGGCGACAGGGTGACGTGGGCACACTTGCTCAAGCGCAGTGTGCGGGCATTGACGCGTGCATGGGCCGGGCGACAGGCGTGGCTGGAAGCGAGTCACGGTGGCCATAACGCACGGCGTCCGCACGCAGCAGAGTAGGCGTGGGTGAGGCAAGGGCGCACACCAGAGTCCAGGGTGGCAGGGGGAGCAGGTGGGAGGCGACGAGGCAAGGGCAGGTGAGCCGGGGTGTGGAGCTGACGCGGGATGACAAAGGCGCGTCGGAGCCAGAGCGTGGCCACGGGCACTGCTCGGGCGCGCTTGGAGCGACAGGGTGACAAAGGCGGTTGGGCCAACTGGGCCGAGAAAGGGGGAGGGGAGAGCCTGGGCCAAGGGAATGGGTTGAGCCCATAAGGATTTTGAATTCAAACAAAATTTTGAAAGCTTTTAAAATCGAGTTTGAAATTGAAATTTGAAAACTGAATGTTTAAATAAGGTAGAAGATAAGGTAGAAGTTGAGAAGTTTGCAAAAACAACTTAATTTGAAATAAGGTTTTGAAGCTAACTGACAAACTGAGAATACTATTCAAGAACTGAAAACGGGATGCTACACCAAGCATCCCTAATTATCCTTGTCATATGGGAGCTATGGAAAGAAAGGAATAGGAGAATATTTCAACACCAAAGAAACGAATCGACCGGGATAATGGTGATCATAAAAGAAGAGGCCATATCATGGGTCTTGTCGTAGGGACGGTCCCACCGACCCCAATGACCCGACGAAGATCGCAAGACCCCCCCCCCCTCTCGAAGGCCACGAGCCGAAGGCGTGGCCCGGGGCCCCCAGGGGGTACCAAGTACGCCTTCAGGATGGCCCCGAAGCCCACACGAAGGTCGCCAGGAGGCCTGCATGGACCAATAGCCAGAGGGGCACTAGGGGACCTCCCCGAGGGTACCAGGTATGCCTTCGGGGAGGCTTCGAAGGCGGTTTGAAGGCTTCCGAAGGATCGCCGAGTACTACGGACCCAAGAGTTAGGAGTTCCCCGGGGCCGCCTCAGGGGCGACGAAGGGTGTCCGAGGCCCCCTCGGCCCGGGGACACCCTGCACGGGGCAAAGGGTGGAAAGCACCGGTGGACCAAGTGTACTAGCTAGATGGACCAAGACCAGGGGGTTCACCATAAGCCGAAGGCTACGCATATAGGAAGGGAAAGCCCATGTGGCCCCTATAGGCATAGGGTCTTTTTAGGGACATATCTGTAATCTCATGAACCCGGTCGGAAGGCTATAAATACCCGCCTCCCCCATGTAATAAGAGAGATATTTTTTGGGAGACAATTAATACATATTTACTTCTCTTGATAATTGACCCCCCCTCCGAGGATCCCCTGGTTCCCTCGTAGCTACCGGGGGTCCCCTTTTTATACTGTCTAGACCTCCTTGCTACGACAGGTCATAAGCGGAGCATACCTTCTAGAGGGGCATGTGCTACACTCACAGACCACCATCTGACTATGTCCTGTATGTCCATCGCTGCCAACTGCAGTAAACAAGAACAAGGATGGCACACCCCCGGGCCAAGTATCCCTTCCCTGATATTGCTTTCCTCGTCGGGACGGTGGAGCAACCTACCTGCGAAGTCATACCAGGAAGGCTGCTAGAAGTCAAAGTAGCAAGCCCGAAGTGGCTCGGGGAAACACTAGCCATAAGTGTGCGGAACTAGAGGTGGAAGAGAACATGGAAGAGATACAAAAGAAGACTTCAGAGTTCCAAACCAAGCCACACAAACCGAAATGAGTAGTCATGGATGTGCTCTTTCAGAGCAAACTTTCACCCAAAGCCCCAAAGAATCCCTTCCCGCCCTTGCCGGACGCAGGCCGCAACCAACCCAGGCAAGATATCAGAAACGACACCTTTCTGGCAGGTAGGGAAAAGGGGACAAGAGGCAGGGCGTCGACAATGGTAGACAGCAAGGGCGTGGGAAAGCAAAAATTGCCCGTTGTCACCGTAACTGTAGGCTGCTCATGTAGCGTGTCAAAAGGGCCCCTTCATTGCCGCCAGCTACTCTTTCTTAACCCCCTGTCTATTATTGTAACGCCCCTATTTTTGGGGCCGTCAAACCTTTCATAATTGCCTAGGATGTGTAGTTGTGAAGCAAGTAGCATTTCAGGCAAGCTTTCGATTACAATAGAAGCCAAACTTTTATTACACAAGGTTAAGGCTTATCATCCGGTTTTAGCACTGATACGGGCATCCAAGCCCAAAGTTAATATATTATAGGACAAAAGATCTTCCAAACCACAAGCACGCTTGAGTGCGGTCGAGACGTAATAATAGTAATCATCGCCATCTAGGGGTCCACCAAAACCTTCCTCATTAAGATCTTCATAATTTTCCCAGGTTTCCTCTATAGTTGATATTGTAAGAATGAGTACACAAACGTACTCAACAAACCACATGAAAAAACTAATTAACTACATGTCAGGAGTTCAATGGATTGTTTAGGGTTTACCATAACAGGTATATGTGGATGCATCGTTTGAGATAAAATGGTTTATCTTTAAAATAGTAAAACAACAACAACAATAAATATAACATCAGGGGTTTACTTAACAATTGCAATTACCATCTTAACTTCACAAAATCTCTACTTATGCCTCATGTATTAGAATCACCCATGAACCCAGCTTCATTAACCGGAAGCACAACGTATTCGAATACCTTTAATTATACTCTGCAGAGTTGCCCAACTTTACCCATAAGATATCTCAAGCTCATACTGCCATGCAATATACACGCAACACATTAGCATGCGACTGAGTTGAGATAACAAAGTCTTTTCACTGCTCAACCTTTCTAGTCTCTACCCGGTAGGTTATTGGACCATACAGCCTTTGGGAGACCACCGGCCAACAGTGGAACTTGCGACCCGATGCTGATGGCTCCTACCGTTGTGTAGACTAGCGAGTGTCCCTTCAGGCCCACTCCTATCCCATCCCAGTTCCACAGTTGCTCTATCACACAAGAGTAAGCGCCTTTCCTGTAGATATTCAATCGGGAGAGCAGTGTACTAAGCCAAGTTGGTATGACCAAACCTGTAGTTGAGTGATTTCTGTGTCTGTTACATGGCACAAGGTTCTTGTCCTTACCCGTCTCTAGTGAGGCGATGGACCAACACCAACTCGTGGTTGTCCACCTCTAGGTCCCATCTTCGACTCAATTTTAAACATGTCTATTGGGTTGTCCATCCTCTTGGTCTCAACCCTCAACTCTCCACCAGTATTATTGGCGAATAGCCAATACTCTTTTCCAGAATTTATAAACACGTTGTGTGACAATGCTAAATATCTAGTTGTTATTTTATGTGACGTAAATTTGTCAAGGTGAATATGGCCTACAAAGAATATGTGGGTTTGTATGTGGGGGTATTAGGATATATCTAATTATCATGGTGTTCAAAAGTATTATTCGAATATTAAAATAATTAGCATAAATACAGTAATGTAAGTATAATATAAGTACATAAAATATAGGCTCAAAATGATCAAAGGAATGCAACTTGCCTCCTTGCACAAAGTATTCTAATAATTCGTCTTGTCTGGCATCTTTCGAAGTTTGGTCGTCGAAGTCGTGACATAACACAAAATAAAATAAAATAAAACCAAATAAATACCCGGCTCAACAAGGACTGAGCTCGGAACAACATGCAAATACGATACAATCTGAAAAAGAATTAAAATAGAACAATTGGGTGGTGAATAGGATTTATTGGTTGTTTAAATGGACTAAACAGAGTTGACAAATGGATGCACAGGCTCGAAACGATCGAAATTGCTATATAATGTCAAATTAGGGTTTTGGGTGAATAGCGGCTGGTTCGATGAATAGTATTGATTTTACTGGTCATGGATGAATATGGTTTATGAACAGTAATGTATTTTACTGTTTTTAGATCGTGAACAGTAATGGATTTCACTGTTTTCGGATTGTGAACAGTGATAAATAGTATTGGGCTGGGAAAGGAATGAATAGTATTTGGGCTGGCCCACTTAACTTGTTAGGCCTAAAGGCCATTTTGGCATGCTACTGTACACGACCCAACTCGTTTTTAAGTGAGCTGGAGCTCGCTTCCTGTGGCGGCCGAGCAAAGGAATGGGCGGCGGCGGTGATGGCCAGTGGCGGTGTGGGGAAGTGTTGGAAGCATCAGTGAGGTATGGGGATTCTATTTTGGGGTTTTCACCCGAGTGGAGGAGGTTCGGCGAGGGGTGGGCGGTAGTGATGGCGCACGGCCGGAACAGGGCAAAGTGGAGGCTGCGGTTTGGCCACGCTCTGGCCAAATTGGCCATCGCTCGAGCATCTGTGGGTGTTAGGGGTTTCGGGGGTGGTGGTGGTGTGGCTTGGGATGCATCGAGCCGTGCTAGCGACATGAGCCGATCATGGTGTGGCGGTGGGACATGGTGCTGATGAGACTTCGATGGGGATAAGGGTGGGGATGGTGGGGGAAAGGAGCGGGGTGGTGAGGTGGAGCTCGTGTTGGAGTTGGGAGGGAAGGGAAACAAAGGGGGTGGCGAATTTACCTCGGTCCTTACCAGAGAAGAGAGTGAAGCCGGCGGCAATTCTTGCAATTGCCCGGCGCTGGTGACGAAGGGAGGTGAGGGGTGAGGTTGTGAGTGTGCTGCGATGCTTAGGGTTTGGGATTGGGGGCTTTTATAGCCTGGGTATGGCGGTGGGAGCAGGAAGACAGTGGTAGCGGGCGCGGCGTGTGTGGCTGTGCGTGATTGGCACTGGGAAAGGGGGAAACTAGCGGCGAGGTGGCATGGCGAGGTGGCGAGGCTGACGAAAGCGAAGGTGGCGAAGGTGGTGTGGCGTTGGTGATGCACTGAGGAAGAAGCACAGGGGGAAAGCACACGACTGGAGGAAGGGTGCCTTTGGGTTGAGGGAAACAGGAAGCCGGAAAGGGAAAGCGGAAAGGAGGAGGAAAATTTTGAATTGGGAAAGAGATTCAAAAACAAGCTGAAAATCCAAAAACTTTTGAAATTATGAAATTTCAGGCTGTTTCAATTATCTCTACTACACGCTGCACTGTCGTCGCTGCGGTCACAAGTAGGCCTGGTAATGGGTCAGGGTTTATCGGGCTGAGAGGGTTGGGCTGGTAAATGGGCTGACATAGGATTATACCAAATGGGTAGAAATAAAAAAGGGTAAGGATAGGATTGGGCTGGCTTTAAATAGGATTGGGCTAGGACTGTAATTTTGGGCCATGTAAGGGCCCAACCCTCCCTTTAGCCCATGGGCGGAATAGGGTTGGCTACTTGGCTGGTTGGTGAAGGAACCTCGGTCGAGCGCTCGAGGCGTCGAGCAGATCTCTTGAGTCCCCTCCCCCTCGCCTCCTCGGTCGAGCAGATCTCCCGACTCCCTCCTCAACGAACGCCGCCTACACCGCCTCAAGTGAGCGCCGGTGAGCGGCATCGCCAGAGGGGGTAGCGACGGCAAGGGGCGGCCACCAGGCGGCGCTACATTCTGGTGAGCCTTCTACCTTTTACGATTGAGATTTTCCCTCAGTTGATGTTTGGGATTGCTCTACGGTTTCTTGTATCAAGGCCACACCTCTACCTCTTACTATTGGGATTTTCCCTCTGAACTAGCTCTCTACGATCTAAGTACTAGTAGTACAGTTAGGGTTGGGACTGTTCTACCCCATTTGCTTGTTTGATTCCTGCAATAGACGCGCCGTGCTTAGTGGAATGGAGTAGATCTGCTCCATTTGGGTCTGTTCTTGGAGTGGTCTATCTTGTAGTCCGATATCCTTCAGTTCTTCTCGGTTGGACCTTTCAATGACCAATGGAGAGTTGTGATGTTCTCTTTTGACTCCAGTTTACTCATTCACAATTTGAAGACCACGCTGGAATGGGGAGAATAAGGCAACCGTAAGCACCACCATTTTACATAGAAACTGGGCCTAGCTTTAGCTTGAACCTATGACTCGTATAAGAGTTAAAAGTTCTTAAAGTTTCTTTCATGAAAGTGCTTTTAATAATTTCAACTCAAAGGATCTCTTGAGTTTCGAACCTCAGAGCATTTATACTTGAAGGATTGACACTTCATGAGTGGCACTAAAATTGCAAGATGGTTTAAATTCAAATGGAATCGGCAGTGCTAATTTCTCCACCATTGATGAACCCCCTAAGCTTACTTCTTCCGGTAAATTGCTGTTTATTTCATCGAATAAAACCTAGTGCCGATGTGCCATTGTGCTTTCTTTTATTTTATATGTTGTATTTTGAGGGGCTACCATTTATGATCTCTGTAAAATTGTCGAATGTGAATATCCGGGCATATATTGGTTAATGTCTTCAGTTCTTCATGTTGCCTTGTTTAAAGGAGGGTATTCTGTTGCCATGTTTGCATTATCAGTTCACCACTTTCGAGGGAAGATTATCCTACTTTCCCCACATTTTGACCTCTTTGATGGCTTACTATCTTGTTAGTTGGCTTTAGACCATAGGAACTGGGAAGTAAAGAGTTAAGCAATCTGTTCCATATGTTGTACTGAATGCATGATATGACTTTTCATATATGTTGATGTAACTAAAGTATCCAATTATCACTCACCGGTAGAATTGGTACCTTTCAGCTAAGCTCCATAACCCCGTTCAAAGAAAAATAATTGTGTCTATTATGCAACCAGTCAGCCACCACATGCATTTGTATCTCTCTTGTGATTTACATTACATACTAGACTAAATATCCTTGTTGTTAGGCATCATGACTGGTTATGTTGTTGCGTGTCTGTGAGCCTGCTGCACGAACCATTTGTTGATTTTATTTTGGGTCCAGAATTCTTTGTGCTGTGTTAGAACTCAAACTGCACACCAATACCTGTTTTAGGTTCAAAATGTCATAATTACATTCTTACTACTATAATTTTCTATTTGATCATATATCTTATATTTTTCATTATGGTTTTGTTTTTTTACTTACAAAAGGGTTTTAAGTAGAGTTCATAAGGTAATCATAACATTCAAGCAAACTTCCTTTCCACATACATCTTATGATGTCCAGGATGCAATTACCTCTTATTTGGTAGAGTGGGACTTAATCAGCAAGCTATTTACATTAACATGGGATAACACAAGTGTTAATGACAAAGCTGCAAAGGATTTGTGCGACACGTTGGGTGTTGAAATGTTTCTTAGAGCTGAGGACTTCCATGTAAGGTGCGCTGCTCATGTGCTGAACCATGGCTCGAGATGGACTAAAGGTGGTTGTTCATGCAATTGGGAGGGTGCGGGACATTGTTAAAACAGTCACATCCTCACCATCACGAATGCAGATCTTTAATTCAGTTGTTGATAGATTAGGCCTCAAAACAAAGTCAGGGCTAGTACTGGATGTCCCTCATAGATGGAACACAACATATGACATGATCCATAAGGCTTTGGAGTATAAAATTGCTCTCAATAGATATGCTATTAAGCAATACCATGAAGCTCCTACTGAGGGAGATTGGGCAAAGGCTCAAGCTCTTCATGGGTTTTTGCAGGCTTTTAGTGATGCCACAAAGGCATTTTCAGCGGATCGACATCCCACAACACACCTCCTTTTGAAATTGGTGTTGGTGATTCAGGATGTTTTACTTGATGAAAGGTGGAATCAAGATGAGCTTCTAAAGGAGATGGCTCGTGTTATGTATGTCAAGTTTGAGAAGTATTGGTCTGAGTCAAATGTTGTGCTTCTTATAGCAACCGTGTTGGACCCTTCACAGAAATTTGACTTTCTTAGGTTCTATTTTCACACCATTGAACAAGATGTTGAGGAAAAGATGAGGAAGCTACGTACTTTTGTAGGTAAGTATTATTCAAAGTATAAGAAATTGTGAGGAGCCGTGCCTTACCTACATTTGTACAGTCTAATGAACATATGGTTGCTAGTGAGCCTAGTTCTTCAGGAGGTGCATTTTTTGGTAAACGACGGAAAGAATTTGCCTTCGCTCAATTCAGTTCACAAAATCTAGAAGCATGTTTACAATTATTTGAATTGGACATATACTTACAAGATCCTAGGCCCCCCTGAACTTTGATGAGAATTTTGATGTTTTGGGTTGGTGGAAGAGAAACACAGATGTCTACCCAATCTTGTCTTTGATGGCTAGAAAATTTCTAGTAATTCCTGTCAGTACGGTGTCCTCTGAATCAGCGTTAAGTGCTGCTAGCAGACTTATTGGTAAAAATAGGACTTCATTATCCCCTAAAAGCCTTGAGGCACTAATCTGCAACAAAGATTGGTTTATTGGATTTCATAATGATGATGATGAAGGTAAATTGATAATTACTGGAGTATTTTACTTTCAGTTTAAGTAGTAGTTGTACCTTAAATAAACCTCTTTTTTGTGATTCAATATGCGGAGAAGCAATGGAAATATTTAATTGATCACTTCTGATAGAGATGCTTATTGAAATATTTAAGGCATGTTAGGCTGTGGTGTACTGGACTGATGGTCCCAGTCTGGTTAGAAATATATCATAGGAAACAGAATTGTAGTTCACTTTGTGTCCTTTTGAGCTTGTTTTGATACTCTTTTGGGAAACTATTCCAAATTTCTCAAACAAAGTATAGCACTCCAAGGCTCAAGGTACACCAACTCTTAGGCAAATGATTAATCCAATTAGTTTATCGAAGGAACATTAGTAGTAATCATGGTCTAATGGGAGTTTGATTTGGTTATTTTGAAACATTTTGTTTTGCATTTATTTTCTTGAAGTGGATTAAAGGATTTTTTGTGCCATTAGGGCTCAATTCATTTTTGGTAATGAATACTTGGTGAGGCTGAAGCGATTCTTGCAAAGTCACAAGCTACCGCTGGAGAAATCAGATTGGTTTATGAGTCCATGAGAGCTAAAGGCAGCACTGAGGTATCACAATTGTTGACTTTATCAATTTGTTCTATTGATACAATGTATACAATATATCAGATAAAATCTAAATTTCTTTGTATTGTTTTTAGGAATTGATTGGGCTAAGACCAAGAAGCAATTGAAGATGGGAATCATATCAGTACAAGAAGCAATAGTTCTTGTTCATTTCGTTTCTTTGCATTTCGTTTTGATCATATTAGACCAAGAAGCAACTGAAGATTGGAGGACCTGTGCTGGTTTTTCAGAGGTGATCTCTATTGGAGCATATTTTGAGGGGAGCCAGCTAACTTCAAAAGCTGCATGATGTCTGTACTGGGTTACTGATAGAGCCATCACATGATGTGCCTGCTAGATGGTGTCGCTGGACGATGCAGATAGACTAGCAGATGACAGGATAAGCAAACAATTAAAATGCCAGGATGCTATCATTCAGTTTCAGTGGAGCCTTGCTATATTACATTATTTAGGAATTGTTTCTCTTTTGCCAAATCAAACGCCACAATCCACGGGGCCACATTATTTACTTTAGTCACCAGTCGTGTCATCCGAACCCACAGGCTTCCTGCTTTAGATTAAATGGGTCAGCCCATGGATTAAGAATGGGCCAGGAGAGGATTAGAACCTTATTGCTTAATGGGTCGGGCTGGATTGGGTAGAAAAGTTGAGTAGTGGGTTGGATAAGGGTTGGGGACACCCCGAACTCATGGGCTTAGGTGGGGTTCGGGTTGGGCCTCAGCTCATTACCATCCCTAGTCACAAGGTGACGGCCACTGATGGGGTCCGAGTGGCGCTACGCTGATTTTAGCTCTCAATTTTCTCGTCTTCCTTATTTTTGTCAGTGGCTTACCCCTGTAGAACATCACAGCTATTATGAAACCAACTGCAGTGACAACAAAAAAGAAACAATCAGACCAAGCACGAGGAGCTTGCTTGAGGCTGTAGAAAGATCGGCGAAGGCGACAAACTATACCCTCAGGAACAGAATACCCCGGTGGTGGCTGCATATAAACCTGTTCACGCAGCTCACCATTGAGAAAGGCATTCTTGACATCAAGCTAAGAGATGGACCATGCCCGAACAAACGCCACAACAAGAAGAGTGCAAACAATGGTCATGTGAGCCATAGGAGCAAATGTCTCATCATAACTACGACCATGCTCACGCTGAAAACCACGTGCCACAAGACGAGTCTTGTAGCGCTCAAGAGAACCATCAGAGCAGGTCTTAATCTTGTAGACCCACTTGCACGTGATAGGAATAACACGCGCGGGAAGAAGGACAAGATCCCACGTGCCAATACGCTCAAGGGCGGCAATCTCCTCTGCCATTGCACGCTACCACTCCTGATGAACAACAGCATCACGATAAGAAATCGGTTCGACAAGAGCCACTAAACAAAAACGCGCAGGAGGCCGAATAGACTGGTGATCATGAATAGCATATCGAGGAGAGGCCGAAGAAGATGAAACATCAGAAGAAGATGGCGCATAAGAAGAATCCTCAACTCACGAACGACGAGTGTAGTAGAGAGGATAAGAAGGACGAAGGCCAGGAGGAGCCTCTGGAGGGGGTGGCGGTGGCGAAGGAGACGGTGAAGGAGGAACCGAAGAGGCCAAAGGCTGTGATGGAGGCGTGGTGACTATAGGGGTGGTACGAAAAGTCAGGAAAGAAAGCGGCTCGACAAGAGATGCTGGAGTGGTGGAAGGAGAAGGACAAGGGTAGAAAGGACGAGACTCATCAAAAGTGACGTCCCGAGAAGCCTGCATCCGTCGACCAACAGGATCCCAACAACGATATACCTTATGTTCAGCGCTATAGCCCAGAAAAACACACTTCACGGATTGAGCGGTCAGCTTGGTGCGCTCACGAGGGGCAAGAAGAACATAGCACACACACACCCAAAGAGGCGAAGACTAGAATAGTCAGGAGTCTTACCACAGAGATGCTCAACTGGGATCCCACCCTGAAGAGCAGAAGAAGGCTGAATATTAATCAGGAAAGTGGCAGTAGAAATAGTCTTAGCCCAGAAGTGTGGTGGGACAACAGAAGCAAGAATAAGAGCACGGGCTGTCTCAAGAAGATGACAATGCTTCCGTTCAGCCACACCGTTTTGGGCATGAGCACCAAGGCAAGCAAACTGAGAGAGAGTGCCATGCTCAGCAAGAAAACCACGAAGAACTCCTAACAAGTATTCCCCAGTAGAGTCAGCACGAAAGACATGAATAGGAGAATCAAACTGAGTACAGATCATAGTGGCAAAAGTCTTGTAGATGGATAAAACCTCACTACGAGATGACATAAAGTATATCCATGTGTGGCGAGAAAAATCATTAATAAAAATTATATAATATTGATGACCTCCTTTCGAAACAAAAGGAGCCGGACCCCATACATCAGAATGAACAAGATCAAAAGAATGATGTGATACTAACTCACTAGAAGGATAAGGAAGTTGAAGCTGTTTACCAAGCTTACAACCCTGACAATTTAGAGAAACATCACCAAACACAGACCCTAAAAGACCACGACTAAGTAAAGAAGATAGACGCAACCCACAAAGATGTCCCAAACAATGATGCTACTGAGCAAAAGATGCAGTGGTGGATGCAACAGAAGTGACAGCGACGATGGAGGTGACAAGACTGGCAGGGGCAACGGAAGGAAGACGAAGCCAGTCAAGCTCCCAGAGACGTTGTGAGTCATGGCAGCGAGGGCCAGTACCAACCATAGTTCCCGTTTGTCGATCCTGAACACAACAAGAATCAAAATTGAGAATAACACGACAACCATGATCAGTGAGCTGACCGACAGATATGAGCTGCATGGTTAGTTTGGGAACATGAGAAACATCAAGAATATGAAAAGAGGAATTCAAAAGAGTGCCTCGTCCTGCGACACAAAGAGGGGTACCATCTACTGTCTGAACAGTGATAGGAGCAACTAAAGTACGAATGGAAATGAGACTGGTGGAATCAGATGTCATATGAAAGGAAGCACCAGAGTCAAGAATCCAAGGTGATATACCTGAGGAAGAAGTAGAAGGTGGTCTCTCACTAGAAGACTATGCAACAAAACCAACAGAACCGGACGGTACAAGAGTAGCCATGCGACGCAGTAGTGTGAGAAACTCCTGAGAATCAGAAGCATCAGAGCTCCTCTGAGAGGAGGAACCACCAGTTCCCTATGGAGGACGGCCACCACGATGTAAATTCTTCTTCTTCTTGTAGCAGGTCTGCTGTACATGCCCATCCTTGTTGTAGTAAGTGCAGTGTAGTCCCCTGCCAACAGTAGCTGTCACTGGTGAAGGCACCACTAGTGAAGGAGTAGTTGTAGACGTAGCGGGTGTAGAAACTAGAGGAGCTGCCAGAATCGAATGAAACGACGGTGACGACAGCAGACCCGCAACACGAAGGCAAATCTCCTCAGCACGAACAGCGACAAGGGTCTCCAATAAGGTCACACGAGGGTGGCGTGCCAGCAGCTGAGCATGAGTCTTCCCATATTCAGCCCAGAGACAGGTCAAGAAGTCGTAGATATGACGAAACTCCAGGTGAGACTGCTGACGCTGACAGCACTGACACGTGTGACAAACATCCGGTCCCAAAGAGTCAATCTGATGCCATACCGCAGATAATTGGGCATAGAACTCGTCCACAGTGGCCTCTCCCTGCTGTAGTGACTGCTCTTGACGCACAACAGAAAGATACAACGAATCACTAGACGGCTCGTAGCGGTTGCACAAATGTGTCCACATCAACTGTGCTGAAGCCAAACACCTCCATGCTAGCAACCAGAATAGCAGAAGCACGAGCATCTTCATCAATCCATATCTTGTAGGCAGCATACTAAGTTTGAAAAGTCTCTATGGCATCCTCAAAAACCTCAGATGCTTTTGTATAAGTGTCTTCGGAAGCATCCTTCGGGAGTAGAGGCTCAGTAGGCAGAGCAGGGCGAGGCGGACAAGGCAACTCACCAATAAGAAACTCCTAAAGACGCTGACCACGCATGTGGAGGCGCATATGCGGCGACGGGATCCAGCGCTATCCGGCTCAGGTAGCGTGGGGAGGAGCTGGATCCAGGTGAAGCGGCGGTGGCGGCGACCTCACAGCCAAGGGTAGCGCCGGCGAAGCGGGCGGTGGCGGCTCCGGCAAGCCTTGCCTGCCGGTGGATCTCCCAGCGAGGTGGTGCGGGCTTCCGGCGGCGGCTCCGCGAGGCGCGCAGAGGCCGGCGGCTTCGGTCGCGTTGGCGGAAGCGGCGGAAGGCGGCGTGGTGCTCGGCGCTGAGCCAACGACGTCGGCATTGGACGCGGCGGCTTCCGGTGACCGCGGGCGACTGAAGGCGCACCTTCAGAGGAACCGGCGTCCAGAGGAGACCGGCGACGACAAGCGACTGCGACCGGCAGAGGACACGGGAAGGGCGGCGACGGCGACCGGCAGAAAGACCGGTGGCGGTAACTGTAAGAACCTAACCCTAACCTCGCTCTGATACCATGTTATGAATAGCGCTTGTATTCATTATGAGACCAATGGGCCAATATATATACAAGTACAGGGTGGCATATATACAAGAAACCCCTTATACAACGTGAAAAAGACATATACATCTAACAACAGCTATAACTACCCTGCCTCAGCAACTTCTGCTCTGTCTTTCCTGCTGTTTTCTTTTGCTATTCTCTTTGGCTATCGCCTGGCTGCGGTAGCCAAATTGTCAATTGTCAATTGTCATTTGTATTTTGTTCACTACTCCTTTAATGTAATAATGGCACTCTTGCCATTTCTTCAACAAAAAAAAACTTATAATGTGATCCCACTATTCATCAGATAGTCAGATTAGAAATGGAGACTAGCTGTCCACATACCTGAAGTGCGTCTGCTAATTGGAAACATGAAGGCGTGAAGCTCTGCGTCTACATGTGGTCATGATTAGAGATTCTGGTAAGCACTCTGCCTAGCTGCTTTCGAGCTTGTTATTTCGACCTAACTAGGCATAAACATGCCATGCACTGTCCGTTCCAAGGGTATTTATTAGGCCATTCTAGCATGTTCAATAAGTTGCAACTTTTCCCAACTTTGTGAGATTGTGCTTATTGCCGTTTGCAGACCTAGTGCTAGCAAGTATATGGCCGAATTATACCTTCCACGACGATTAATGACCGGTGTTAATTATTTTCTTTTTTAATTCTCACTCACAATCGTGCCGTCCTAGTTTTACAACCTACTACCAGGCTACCAGCTAACACCACCGGCGTCGGCACATACGTGGCGGGGCTCGGCATGATGCATTTGGCCCGGCCGGAGCATGGCATACCATAGCGCAAAGCGTCTTTTCCTAGCTCCGGGCTAGCTTTTGTTCGGCACACCACGCACCGGCACCTCATGCACCACCGCGCCCAGCCGGCCGCGCGCGCCTGAAGGCAATGAATAGCCGGAGAGCACGAGGCTCTGATGAGGCGCATTCTCTTTTGCGAATTGCGATCCCTAAGCCGTGGCGATAGCAGCAGCAGTAGGGCGCGCATTGGGCTCAATGATGGTCCCGACTCCCGAGCCCTCGCGCAGACCATGGACGGCACAGGCATGTAGCCATGTACATTACAAAGGCCACGCGCTAGCTAGGAAAGCACGCACGCAGGCAGGAATAGGATTAAGAAAGCGCACAAGCTTTGGCTTGGTGCCTATGTATGTGTGCTCCTGCCCCCAAGGCCGGGCGCAACACCATGATTAGCGCCCTGCGTCATCGCGTCCTCAAGACGCATCATTTTGTCCTCCTGACCGACCCCATCCTCCCACCCTTGCTTGCTTTACCAATTACCACTCCGGACATGGAGGGTCCAAAGCTACAGATGCAAAGAGCTAATCTGCATGCTTTCCTGCAACGCTGCCCGTTGTCGCCTTACCTGTGGCTGAGCCTGAACTGAAGCACTGCGATCTTTGATTCACAATGGCGCCTGTCAAACAGGAAATGTCGCTGATTCTCCGATGGTAAAAACTGTAGTTACACAGCATTGTTACGAAACAATGCAGGCTTTTTTTCATCAAGCTAGGAGAGGCCACATTGTTTGGGACCAAGATTTCGAGCACGCTCAAAGGTACGTAGGCTCAGGACGCGCGACAATGTGAATATGTGATCAGGTCAAATCTATCTCGCTTTTGCGCGGCCGGCGCCGTGGCCGTCCGAAAACCCCAGCTGCCGCGCGCCTGTTGTGTGCTCAAAAGGACCCGAAAAGATGGGCGGCGTTTTTAGATTTGCTTTGCCAGCAGGCAGCGTGTTCATCTGACTTGCAGCTGCACCAGCTCGCCCTACCTACATCACCGTGGGGGCGCCCCAAGGAGATCGCTGCGAATTCTGCACGGCGTGGCGCACCCGCGTGGTCGTTGGAGCCGTCGGATGCACGATCCAACGTGCTACGCGACGATTATACGGCGGGAGCCTGGTGCGTCGTCGTTGAGCCTGAGCTAGCTCTGATACAGTGATGCGGTGATGCCTCATCAAGGGCGTGAGAGCGAGGTGTGATGCAATGGCTAATGATGAGCTTTATCACCCAGGGAGGACCGGAGGAGGAAGGAACAAAAGCCAACATCCTTTCACATATTGGCAGGCTCTTCTCGCCATCTTGCCTTTTTAATCATAGCGTTCAATGGAATCGGAGGGCAACATAAGGAAACCATGTGAGTATAGTATGTGACACCCTCGCCTCCGTGCTTGAGTTCAGTCGTAAGGCGTGTCTATGTGTATGCCGAGTTCTTTTTTTTTTTACCGTGCATGCCTGTGCGGTTGTGCCGCTTGCTGCTCACCTGAAGACTGCAGCTCAGGCAAGTTCTTGATCACAATTAATTGTTGCCATGTTCCTACTTTTGGAAATGACAGCAATTCAATAAGGAAAAGGTCCTAATCCACCCAAACTACAAACTAGATATTCTACCTCCTGACTTTCTAAAACCAGAGCAAATAACATTTGATAATTTAGAGGCGGTTTTATCACCGTGTGACAAGGATATTATAATTTGTTAATATTCTATAAATATCTATATATCCTATGACCCAACCGGTTGGGTATCGATCCCATATCCACCATATTTTTATGATTATATTTTTTAATTTTAATTTGTAAACATACAAATAAATAAACCGCGTCCGCTGAGGGACCCATAAACTTACTATGGAGCCAATTTCCAACCGGTTTATGGGTCTGGTCTACCATGGACCCGCTAAAATCCCTGTGATCAAGGATCAAGTAGCACCCTTGTAACCTATTCTTAGTAATAAATATAACCCTTTTTACCTACTTGTCTGCGAGTTCTAGCATTTCACAAAATCATCGTCTAGATCGTGGACACGTGGATGTTGACGTGGCACCAACGTGATTGGTTATTAGCTCTTCGAAAAAGAATTGTTGATTTAGGTAGGGCCACTAGGCAAAGGGTGATGTTGAATGTCGAGTAGAAATATACAAAAGTAGATATATCGCTCTCCATGTGTACTTTCATAGGCCAGATAAAATAATTAATGTTTCGGCTTTTTTTATACCAGCTGGGCTCAGATGTATCATACACGCAGTATACTTACTGTCGGCCTTCACAAGGCCTAATTTCACCAGTTGGGACCAATTAGACATTTCACCAATGTACGTCTGATGGGCTATCACTGGGCTTTGTTTTACAGTTGGGCTGAAACATCTGACTTGGAAGTATCAGGGATTTTAGCGGCTAGGAGCAGGCGTGTCAGGATTCGCTGTTTTGCACCTAGCATTAGACCTGAGACAGACAAACCGTGTGACCTTTTTTTAGGTGCGTGTGACCTGTGGCATGCGACTTCTGATGATGATGCTAATGCATTTGTTCCGAATTATCATGTTCTGGTTGAAGTAGATCTCTGGACTAGATTGATGTTGCATAAAGAAATATCATTGTTTATTGTAGGTAAATACTGTGAATGGAGTAGCTTATTTTCATTTCTGAGATTAGGACACCAAGGTCAAGCATCAATCCAAGTAGGCGGAAGAAATCTTCATCTTGATTCCAAAAAAGTGCCCATCTTATCTCTTACTCCGTATCTCTTATCTCTTATCTCGCCGCCGGAAACAAATTTTCTGCGGCCCAGCTTCGGCGACGGCCCCGTGTGGCCGTCCATCGGGGGCACGCGCGAGGGGGGGTATGATGTGTGAAATCAAGGAAGAGAAACGAAGGAAGCTGGCATCTGACCTGATGTCTGCGGATATGTATATAATCTATCAGTGTTCAGGTGACGCTGGTGTATTTTACGAGTAATCTAACACGTACGTGTGTTTGTGCATTAGTTAGGTGGTGTGAGCAGGATGTATGCTGAGTTTAAATTAACCTACGTAACTTATCTCTCCCTGTCCTTCCTTTTCCCATGCGCAAGTGGACTAAACTGCTAAAGTAATAATAACTGTAATCCATAACACGACGAACAATGCATACATTACCATTTCTACTTAACAAATCAAAGAAGCGTAGAAAAGAAAACTCTAATCTAAATCCTAACCCTACGACATAGGCTATCTAGAAAGCTGCGATCTGTGTGGAGATAGTCTTGTTTAATCGGCTAGTCCGCACTGCTCCTGCCCGCCCTTTTCTTGCCTTTCGCTCGAATCTTATCTCTGCTTCCGTCACGCGAAAAGAGGCGCCGGATAAGGACATCTCAAGGTCAGGCCAACCGTAGTAATGACCTCCGCGGTACAGCGACGAGTACGTCGGTGGTTGCCGTCATTGGCTGTTAGAGTATCTCCTGTATCAGCTTCTTATAATTGACTCCGACCATGACGCCGATTTGGACTCGGATGATAGCGAGGAGGACGCAAACCAGGCTAATGTTCCAACTGACGGACTTGTGTCATCAAAGGTGCCTTGCATAACATCGAGACTTGATGCCATCGCGGTGCGTTCGCTCGTACTGCCATAAGAAGAAGGGTCTCAGTGGAGGTTTGATGTCGACACTCTCTTCGTTGGGCAACACTTCCCTAGCAAGACGGCCGTGCAATAAGTTATAGCACGGTACGTCTTGTCCATCAGCCGTATGTACCGGGTGTACCGATCTAATCCAGGATATTACGTAGTGAAGTGCGTAGTGAAAGGCTGTCTTAGCAAGGTCAGCACTCACCAAGCAAAGTTCTTCGGCTCGGTGTCCTGGAGAGTAACCGTCATCTCACCCCGTTGAAAGTGGAAGGCGTTTGTCTTGGGCCTCCATCTATTGACAAGTGCCGACAGCAAACTGTCGTCCAGGGTGAAGTGGCATCCGACAAAGAGCAATCTCACAAAGGGCAACAAGCCCGTGTCTCAAAGCATTGGGACGTAGCGAGTGTCCAGCTGTCAGTAATCCCTCCCGGACCGAAGCATCAAGGGTGGAGAACCATCCGTGTCCCTGGCGATCCACGACTTGCACCGGTGATTCTCGTTGTAGTAGGGTTTCAGAAGCTCCGATAGAGACATAACTTGCAAGAGATGGAAGATATATATTATTAGTGAAAAAATTGATAATGACTAAAAATTTAAAATTACGACTAAATACAGATAACAAATTAATGTACACTAATTAACCACGACCAAATTGATTACGACTAGATAAGTACGACTAAATTAGTTGTGACTAAATTAATTAGAACTAATTAATTATCACAAATGAACCTATGTTACGCAATGACAACTGCATTATTCACGACTAAATTAATTACGATAAACTAAATAGCACAAAAAATTACGACAAATTTATTACCACAAGTTAATAACAACAAAAAATAATTACGACTTAATAAGGCCACTAAATTAATTATGACTAATTAATTACGTGTGATAAAATATGACTAATTAATGACGACTAATTAATTAAGACTTAATTCCAACTAACTATTTACGACTAATTAATTGAGTAAAACTAAGTAATTACAAAAAATAATTAAGTAACTAATTGACTTTGCCTGAATAATTACAAGTAATTAGTTATGTAAGATTAATTTAATTACGTCTAATTAATTACGACTAATAAACTCACACAAATTTAATTACAAAAAATTGAAAATGACTAATTTAAGTATGTCTAAATAATTACAACTAATTAACTACGAATATTTCACTGCGACTAATTTACTAACCACACAATTAATAAAGAAATTACGTACGAGGAAAAAATTACCTGTTAATATGGCTGCAAATAATACTTAATCGGCTGCGAAAACAAAATCGATAGAATGAGTGAGGATGAGAAAGCGAGCGAGCAAGAATGAGAAACGAAATCGTCATCTCCTCAGAATTTATAGCCGCTGTGGGAGGAATCGGATTACCTCCCGCACGCTACGCTTGCATGCATGCATCTACAGACAAGCATGTGACGGGAGGAGAATAAAGGGTAAAGGTGATGGCGATGGCGATGAAAAAAAATGATGGAGGTGACGGAGCGCGTGGGTGCATGCATGCATGTTCGAGCGGTGGCCGTGCGGATGAGGGGCGTTCGCACGGTGGGCGTGCGAAGGAGAGTGGGCTGGACGGTGGCAGTGCGGACGAGGGGCGTTCGGATGGTGGTCGTGTGGAATTACGCACGTAGCAACATGAGGTTCGTCCGAGCTGCTATTTTTACAAATACGGCGCGAGGAGAACAACATTCACAAATACGATGCGAAACGGTGTCATTTAAGCCGAAACCTCATTAGACATTTCACCAATATACGTCTGATGGGCTATCAGGTGGCAGTGCAGACGAGGGGTGTTTGGACGGTGGCCGTGTGGAATTACGCATGTGGTAGCGTAAGGCTCGTTTGAGCTGCTATTTTTACAAATGCGACACGAGGAGAACAACATTCGCAAGTACAATGCAGAACGGTGTCATTTAGGCCGAACGTCATTAGACATTTCACCAATATACGTCTGATGGACTATCAGTGGGCTTTGTTTTACAGTTGGGCTGAAACATATGACTTGGAAGTATCAGGGATTTTAGCGGCTAGGAGCCGGCGTGTCAGGATTTGTTGTTTAGCACCTAACATTAGACCCGAGACAGACAAACCGTGTGACTTTTTTTTAGGTGCGTGTGACCTGTGGCATGCGGCTTCTGATGATGGTGCTAATGCATTTGTTCTGAATTATCATGTTCTGGTTGAAGTAGATCTATGGACTAGATTGATGTTGCTCTGTTAAAGAAAGATCAATGATTATTGTAGGTAAATCCACGTGAGTGGAGTAGCGTATTTTCGTTTATGAGATTAGGACGGTCAAGCATCAGTCCTAGTAGGCGGAAGAGGAACCGTCACTGACGAGTTCAGTTCGAACGATCACCTCGTAGACAAACGTAGAATCACACATAAGAACATAATAGTAGATTGAACACAGAGATATAAGAGGACTTCTTTCTTCTCTTTAATTCTCTTCTCATGATCAGCCTTTTACAATATCTAGCACCCTATATTTATAGGCTATAGACCCTGCTAGGGTTTTGGATGGGGCGGCCACCTATAGGCCAGCTACTGGGCCAAGCTCATAGTTTTCTAACACTCCCCCTTGGGCACCCGTCCTCACATATTTCTGCCTCATCAAAACTCCATAAAAATCTAGTGGAAAAATTTAGAGAAAGAATACATGATACACGTTCTGCTGTGTTGCACGAATTGCCCCATCAAAAATCTTAGCCGAGAAACTTCAGGAAAGCTCGTCAAGGGGAGAAGAGTACAATCCACCCAATTTCATTTAATCTCCAGGATTTACTCTTTGGGTACTCGATCTTCGTGATCAAGTTTCAATAATGAGTTCGTAAAGATCCCTACCCCCGAATTATGCACCTCTCTAAGTCTCATCATTCCAATTACACATATGCACCTTTCAAAGCTAGATGCTAGAAGTGACTTAGTGAATAAATCTACAAGATTTTCACATGACTTAGTATGCAATACTTTAATTTTGTCCATCTTTTGCAATTCATGAGTATAGAAGAACTTGGGGTTGCTATGCTTTATGAGTTGACTCTTCACATAACTCATCTGTATTTGTGCAACACAAGCTGCATTATCTTCATATATAATAGTGGTGGTTTGCGTGGTATTCAATCCACATGACTACTGGATGGTGAATCATCCGCCGAAGCCAAGAATATTCTCGTGAGGCCTCGTACAGTGCTGTGATTTTTGAGTAATTCGTCGAAATTGATACAAGGCTTTGCTCACATGATTTTCATAGAATTGTCGTTCCACCACATAGGAATACATAGCATGTTTGCGACTTTGCTGTATGCGGGTTCGACAGGTACCCGATATCTGCATAGCCATTCATAGACATGTCTTGGTTTTTTCTGTAGAACAGACCAAGGTCTTTGCTTCCTTAGAGGTATCGGAAAATGTCCTTTATTCCCTACCAATGCCTTTTGGTAGGTTCTACACTATACTTTGCTAATAGGTTCACAACAAATGCGATGTTCAGTCTGAGTACAGTTTGTTAAATACATGAGTCCTCCTACTACACTCAAGTACGGGAATTCCGGTCCCAGTACTTCCTCCCCCTCTTCTTTAGGTCTATACGGGTCCTTATCTTGCTGCAAAGATCTCCCGACCATTGACATTTTCGAAGAATATGCATTTTCAAAGCTAAAGCTTTCTAACACCTTTTGAGTGTAGGTCGACTGACGCATTAATATCCCTTTAGGAGCATGCTCAAGCTGCAAGCCTAGGCAATATTTGGTTTTACCCTAATCTTTCATTTCGAACTCTGACTCCAGGTAAGAGCTTGCTTTCTTAATGCCTTTCAGGGTTCCAATGATGTTCAGATCATCTGCATACACTGATATGATACAAAATTCATCCTAGGATCGTCGTATAAATACACAGGGATTATTCTTATTGTTCGTATAGCCTTTCTTGCATAGAAAGTTGCTTCAAGCGATTATACCACATCCTGTCTGATTGTTTAAGTCCGTACAGTGACTTTTTGAGTTTCACAATGTACAGATTTCTATTTGCTCTGTCTTGGTTCGAGACAGGGATACATTTAGGTACCTTCATATAAATGTCCGAATCCAAATTTTCATAAGGTATGCAGTTACCACATCCATCAATTTCATTTCTAAATTCAAGTTTACTGCCATTGAGATTAAATATCTAAAGATAGGTTTCTTCATAATCAACTCCTGGACGTTGAGTGAAACATTGTGCAACGAGGCTTGCTTTATATCTTACAACTTCATTATTTTCATTTCTCTTTCGAACAAATACCCACTTATGCTCTACAGGGTGCACATAGGGAGGCGTGTGGCTTACAGGCCCAAACACTTCTCTTTTATTCAGAGGTAATAATTCTGCTTCTATTGCCTTCTTCCAATCTTCCCAATCTGATCTTTCCTTACATTCAGCGAGCGATGCACGTTCTGGACCAAGATCGATGATTGTGGCAATTTTCTTTGCAAAGTAAATATTGACATTGGCTATTGTTTTATTCATAGATTCTCCCGTGGTCACCAAGTTTATAGCTATTTCTTCATATGACGATTCTTATAATGCTTCTACTTGCTCATCGCTGCTTCCAATTATGGAGGCAAGTCCTTTTAGTTTTTCAGCTTCGATGTGTGCGCACACATCCATGCTGATATCTCCCTTCGTGGGAATGTTCAAATCCGGTATGCTTTTTCTGAATGTTCCATACTAGTGCTAGGTCTCAACTGGCTCTCCTTCTAGTTCTGTAGAACTTCGGTGATTAGCTGTGTCAAGTCTTTCTTATCCTTTTCCACCAGCCATCCCCGGTTACTTAGGATTCGAGGGGCAAGAGTTCTCGTCATTTTCTGAGGCCTTAGGACGGGATTAGGGATACCTTCATCGGTATTTCAACCCTCTCCGGTGCATTGCTTGCAGGCACATGCGACTTGATCATGCTCTTCAAATTACTAATTTGGTCAGGCAGTTGATTCGCTAATGCTTGCAAATCAATTATCTTCTAGACTTCAATTCTCTTCTGGACTTCAATTATCTTCTAGACTTCTTTTGTCTTCTTGACTTCAATTGTCTTCTAAACTTCAATTATTTTCTGAACTTCTCTATTTGCTTCACTAGTGTGTAGATCATGTGCATGGATTCCCTTGGCTTGCCACGTTATTTTTTGATATTTTTCATTAAGGGGTTGATTTCCTCCCCCTAATGACAGAAAACTATCCTTATCAAATATGTTATCGGTGAAGCGGGTGGTATGCAAATCTCCAGTCATAAGGTCCAAACACCTGATTATGGATGTTGTCTCATAACCAACGTATATCCCAGACTTTCGGAGAGAGCTCATTGCAGTTCGCTGCGATGGTGGTATAGGTACAAAAAGACTGTCAACGTGATTATAGGCGATGCCTCAACAAGAGGGTATGGTAATTCACCTATTATTTTTTTCAGCATGTCAATCCACTGATTGGTGGGTTGATACTAGAGCTGATGTTAACGTATGTTATGATATTTTCTTATTTTCTTCTTACTAGGCAACATGGGCTTCCTCTGTCCTAATGGAAAACGGTTTGCATGCTTCTATTCTTGTTGTTGGCACGGTGAATCTGAAGCTTAGTCAGGGAGGATTGTCCACTTGAAGAACGTGCAACATGCTCCTACAATAAACAAGAACCTCATTAGTGGTTCTGTCCTATGCAGGGATGGTTATAAGCTAGTATTTGAGTCAAATAAAATTGAAATATCTAAGTTCGGGAATTTTGTTGGTAAAGGCTATGAGAGCGGAGGCATGTTCCGCCTACGTACTTTAGAGTCTTGTTTTAATCTGAATGTTGCAACTGGTTTAAATAAATGTCAGGCGAATATTTGGCATTCTCGTTTCTGTCATATTGGTTTTGATAGTACTACTAGAATGTCCAGACTAGGTTTAATTCCAAAATGTGAAATTGTCGAAGGATCAAAGTTCCAGTCCGTGCAAGCAAAGCAGCCTCGCAAATCCTTTAAGGGATTAGAGGACGAAAAGAACTTGGCACCATTAGATCTTGTTCATTCAGATTTGTGTGAAAATGAACGAATTGTTGACAAAATGAGGAAAAAGATATTTTCTAAATTTTATTGATGATGCAACACGCTACTGCTATGTGTATTTGCTAAAAACTAAGGATGAAGCTTTAAAATACTTTAAGACTTATAAGGCCGAGGTTGAGGGCCAACTGGAGAAGAAAATAAAAAGACTGAGGTTTGATCGTGGAGGAGAGTACATCTCTCATGATTTTTTCTAATTTTTGTTCTGAGCATGGAATAGTCTATGAATTTACACCACCATATTCACCCCCAATCAAATGGGGTAGCTGAGAGAAAAAATCGGACACTGACAGACTTGGTCAATGCCATGTTAGAGAGTGTTGGTATGTCTAAGGCATGGTTGGGGGAAGCTATATTGACAGCAGCTTTCGTCCTAAACAGAGTAATCACTAAAAAGAGTGAGATTACTCCATATGAGGGATGGAAGGGGAGAAAACCTAATGTCAATTTTCTGCGAACTTGGAGGTGTTTGGCAAAGGTCAATATACCATTGTAGAAAAAGAGAAAGCTTGGACTTAAAACAATCAATTGTATTTTTCTAAGATATGCTCATAGTAGCACGACTAATAGATTTTTAGTAGTTAAATCAAAAACTCCTGAGATTATTGCTAACACAATAATGGAGTCTAGAGATGCTTCATTCTTCAAGGATTATTTTTTCCTATGAGAACTGTAGACAATACTTCACGAATCGAGAATGTTCAAACTGAAAATATTGAAAGTGAGAATAATCAAACTTCTGAACTTCCCACCATTTCTGAACCAATATGTGATATCCCGAAGGAGGATAACAATCTAGTCGCAGAAGCTCCTCGTAGGAGCAAGAGACAAAAGGTTGATAAAACCTTTGGTGATGACTTTATTGTATACCTCGTGGATGATGTGCCAAAGACCCTTTCAGAGGCTTATGCATCTTCTAATGCTAAGTATTGGAAAGAAGCAGTCTGTAGCGAGATGGACTCTATCATGGCTAACGGGACTTGGGAGATCACTGATCGTCCTATCGGGTGCAAACCTGTAGGATGTAAATGGGTCTTTAAAAAGAAACTAAGGCCTGATGGTACTATTAAGAAGTACAAAGCAAGACTTGTAGCCAAGGGTTACACCTAGAAAGAAGGAGAAGATTTCTTTGATACCTATTCTCCCGTCGCCAGACTAACCACCATCATAGTGCTCCTTGCGTTAGCATCTTCCTATGGTCTACATGTCCATCAAATGAACATAGACAACTTTTCTTAATGGAGAGTTGGAGGAAGAAATCTATATGGATCAACTAGATGGTTTTGTGATTTCCAGACAGGAAAATAAGGTATGCAGATTATTGAAATCCTTATATAGTCTAAAGCAAGCACTTAAACAATGGCACGAGAAGTTTAATAAAACTTTGACATCTGCTGGCTTTGTTGTGAATGAAGCTGATAAATGTGTATATTATCATTATGGTGGGGGGGTTAAGGAGTGATCTTGTGCCTGTATGTGGATGACATAGTTATATTTAGAACAAACACTACCGTAATTAACGAGGTCAAATCTTTCTTGTCTCGATGCTTTGATATGGAAGACTTAGGAGAGGCAGATGTCATTCTGAATATTAAATTGATCAAGAATGAGGATGGGATCACTTTGAACCAATCCCATTATGCTGAGAAAATCTTAAACCGTTTTGGTTGTGAGAATTGTAAAATTTCTCCAACGCCCTATGATGCGAGCATTAAGCTTCGAAAGAATCAAGGGCTAGAAAAAGATCAATTAAGATATTCGCAAATTATTGGGTCCCTTATGTATCTATCTGGTGCCACAAGACCTGACATATAATTTGTTGTGAGCAAATTAAGTCGGTTTACTTATAACCCAGGAGATGATCACTAGGAGGCACTTGAGATAGTGTTGCGCTACTTGAGAGGCACAACATTATATGGAATTCACTATACTAGGTATCCTTCAGTATTAGAATGATATAGTGATTCAAATGGGATCTCTGATGCAGATGAGATCAAAGCTACAAGTGGTTATGTCTTTACCCTAGCAGGTGGTGCAGTTTCATGGAGGTCGTGTAAACCATAGAAGCAGAACTTGTTGCACTAGACACAGCTACTGTTGAGGCTGAATGGATTAGAGAGCTTCTGTTGGACTTGCCATTGGTTGAGAAACCAATACTGGCAATCCTAATGTACTGTGATAACCAAACATTGTTGATTAAGGTTACAAGTACTAAGGATAACATGAAGTCCTCCAGACACGTGAAATCTAGGCTTAAATCTGTCAAAAAACTGAGAAACTCCGGAGTGATTACTGTGAATTATATTCGCACTGAAAAAAATCTGGCAAACCCTTTCACAAAGGGGCTAGCACGGAAGGCGATTTTCGTTGCGTTTATAGACATGGGAATGAGGCCCATTGGAGTTACAACTCAACAGTAACCCATACCTTTTTGATCAGAGATCCTGTAACTTTGGTAATGGGAAAAACAAGTTGATGTTTAAATAAGAGAGTACATTTTAATAATATATGTACTCGTGTCCTAATAGACAAAGTACTCTCAACTGTATGGAAGGATGGCTTAAAGCCTTAATGTATTCTAGCGTCCAATTAGGGAAAAGGGTATTAGCCTACAGGATACCTAAAATGAATACACCTACTTGAGCTTAACTATGAGATCGCAGTTCACGAGAATAGGGTATTCTTTGGAAAGCTCATGAGCAGATAAGGGAGCATGACCAAATAATGCTCCGTTTATGCGTGGTTCTTTGACTGCCTAGTATCAGTTGAGATTTCAAGTGAAATCTAATCACGAAAAGCTGTGAATTCAAGGCATAGTCCATTCATCAGCTGTGGGAAGATGAGTCTTGTCATTCTAGGTGCAAGTTCAACCCATACATGACTTATACTAAAAGACTAGTATATTAACAGTACTTCAGCACAATATCTTTGACATCTTTTTGCTTCTTGCTTTGGAATTGGTAGGGGATTATTGGAAATTGGCTCATATGAGTGAGACCCATTTTCTATAATTCCAAAGCATGTATGGTTTAGTACCATATTGCTAAGGCAAGGTAGAGGTAACCAAAATATAAGGTGGAGCCCTTGCCACTCTTTGAAACATGTGACACATGAATGAGGGTGGCATGAGGAAGGCCTTGGCTAAACACACACGCGCGTGCATATTCGTGTATTTTCGCGTGAAAAATCGTGTGACTTGCGACGCATGACTGTGACATGGCGCGCCACTTGGCAGACCAAGTCCACCTTATTTTTGCTGAACCATTCATCTCTCTCTCTCTCTCTCTCTGTTTGAATGAGATTCAAATGTTTGAATTTGAGTATTTATTAGGTGTTGATGACAGGCAGTTACCAGTGAGTAAATGACTGGTTAAATGTGTCAGTTATCAGTGAGTAAATATGCCTGGAGACATTCAGAGCATAGCGCATAGAACAACTGCATCCATTTCTTCTTTTCTTCATTCTACAAACTTGTGCTTTTGTATTGCGCTGTCTGTACCTCGTCAACTATTTTTCTTGGCGTGCACTGTGAAGAAGGGGAGTGGTATCTCCGAGCCGTTGCTGCCATGAAGACCTGGACAGGGGACGATAATAAGGTTTCTGGGCAGTGCACATCTGCGTGACCACTCGCTTTGCTGATTCATTTATGTTTCTGCGCTGCATCGAGTCTGCATCTGCGTTGCTTTTTGTTCTTCATCGGACCCATCAGAAAGTCTTTCGTGTGATTGATTGACTTATTTACATTCTGTTTCTGCATATATTATGAAATACAATGAGTTGCCTGCTGTTAGTATTGATTTATGCATCATTAGTCATTTACGATATTTGTCTTCTGTTAAAATCTGAAATTAAAATGTTACCCACATTTTCAACACTAACATGCGTAGAAAACACGTACATGTGTTTGTGCATGGGTTAGATGGTGTGAGTAGGATGTAAGAGTTTAAATTAAGGTAAATGCTATGGCTCAACCGTCCGACGTGAATACAAAAAATTTGACGCTACCGTCACGCACGTGACTCTTCTTGACTGCCCAACCACTTCACATTTACTCCATTTTCCCCCACCTGCACACCCTTGCCCATTCTTCTTTTGATTGCCCAACCACTTCACATTTACTCCCTAACCTTATCTCTTCTCTCTATTCCCCGCATACACACCTTTCTCTCTCTCTCCTCATCTTGCACCTTTAACCACGTCTCTCTCTCTCTCTCTCCGTTCCTAAGATATGTTGGTAGGTTGCTAGCCATGAAGCCGTCCTCCTCGACTGTTGTCGCCTTCTACGCGACGCTGGTGCGTAGGCTCGACGACCTCGATCGCTCGCTGGCGTCGGCGATGTTCCTCTCGCTGTCATCCCTCCGGGCTGCACTGGCCCTCCTCCGCCCAACGCGCGCGGAGCTCACATGCCTAGTCGGCTCGCTCCACCTCCTCGGCGGCGCTGCTTGGCTCACGCCTCTGCGACGCATGCTGTGTACACCGCCTCAGTGCGACCCGTGAGTAGTGTGTGTTGCGGGCGTTGATTTTTTTTTTGCGGGCATTGAAATTTTTTGTTGCGACCGTTGAAATTTTTTGTTGTGGTCGTTGAAATTTTTTGTTGCAGCGCGTGTTGTTGCAAGTTGTGTCCTTTTCCTTATGTTGCGCCCTCTTTTTTGATACATTGCATCAATCGAAAAAAAGGTTGCATCATCTTTTTCGATATGTTGCATCAAGTGAAAAAAATGTTGTATACTTTTTTTTGATATGTTCTTAATTTTGTTGGCCGTGATGATTGCAAGATGAGTTTTTAACGCATCCTTTTTCAGATGTTTGTTCCTCCTTTGAAATGTACATTCGAATTTTTGATATGTTGCACATGGTCTATATTTCTATTACATATAGCACATAGCAATACTGGCGCTCGGACTTTACGTCTGAGGGCTAGTTATGCCCTTAAATTAAACTACGTAACTTATCTCTCCCTGTCCTTCCTTTTCTCATGCGCAAGTGAACTAAACTACTAAAGTAATAATAACTGTAATCCATAACACGACGAACAATGCATACATTACCATTTCTACTTAACAAATCAAAGAAGTGTAGAAAAGAAAACTCTAATCTAAATCCTAAACCTACGACATAGGCTATCTAGAAAGCTGCGATGTGTGTGGAGATAGTCATGTTTAATCGGCTGCCGCCCTTTTCTTGCGCTTCGCTAGAATCTTATCTCTGCCTCCGTCACGCCAAAAGAGGCGCCGGATAAGGACATCTCGAGGTCAGGCTAACCGTTGTAATGACCTCCGCGGTACAGCGACGAGGAGTACGCCGGTGGTTGCCGCCATTGTGCGTGCATGTATTGGCGGGCCCGCTTAGAGCAGCACGACGGCGACGGCGAGGAGGAGGATTAGCTGCGATGTGTGGACGGCAATGGAGCTGCCGCCGCCGGTGGAGAGTTGCTCGGTGCCGAGGTAGACCATCGTGTCGTTCGTGAGCGGCACGCCGGCTGCCTGCGGGTTCTTGCCTGAGTACTTACCGCTGTTGTGCAAACACACAAGCAAGCGAAGCACGGTTAGAATACGGCATAAAATAAAGTTTCCTAACAGCGTACGGAGTACAAGATACTGGAGCATTGCAGCGCGTGCAGATATTTTGGGTAAGGCGTAAATGCGTATCCGACCGACGTATCTGCGCACGGGAACATGGTACGCAGTTGGGGATGCAGGGAAGAGGACAGATCAAATCAATGCCCACAGCATATGGTACGGACTCCCAGCAAATTTTATGCTACAGTACTCTCACTTATAAAAAACCGATCTAAATGGTCACGAAAGATTTCAAACAAATGTGCATAAAAAGGGTACAATATAATCTACTACGTTATAAAATTTCAAATCTAAATTTGATCTACGTTTTAAGAAACAAAAAGACAAATTATGCTAAAAAGATATCCAAAATAAAAAGGAAAACGATAAAGCTACTATTCACTGAATTTTGTTTTGCTTTTTGTTTTTTCAATGTGTAGATCGAATTTAGTTTTTGAATTTTTCTAACATGATAGATTATATTGTTCTGTCTATGCAAAAATCGGAATTTTTCATAACCATTTAGACATTTTTTATGAGTAGAAGCATCCGGCTCATGAAATACACCGAGGGCACTGGAAATGTTCTTTAATGGGACCGTATGCGCGAAACGGACAGAAGCCAGTTCGGAAAAGCTTCACACGCTACACATCCTATCCTTTTATTACCCAATCCTACCCATGATCTACAACAGCAACTTTTGATCTGCACCATCCAACCAGACGTTGTATTTGTACAACAAAAAAAAAAGTTGATGTGTATAGCATTGCCGAGCCAGTTCAGGCCAGGGCTGTGTCACCAGCTCGTTACCATGTGCTGTGCGTGCAAAGGGAGGCCCATCCACAACCCAGGGCATGGATTCCTAGACGTTGTTGCTGTGTTACTACGCATTTTGGCCGTCGAATGGTTCGCTACCGCCTCGTCTGAATCACCTCACACTTTTTGTCACAGGCACACGTATCCCTACACGTATGTAACCAGTCCAAGTATTCCTACCAGAATTTCGCTCAGAAAAGAACAAAAACTGATGGTTTTTTATACAAAAGAAAGGTAGTCGAGAGTCGTAACACGATTCAGATTTTTCACGGCGTGGACTGTGTTGCAACAGTGCATCACTGCAGTGTGCTGCTCAAGCCTCAAGCCAACTCCCCTGAGCTAGACACCACTAAACGAGATCGAGACCTAAGTTTTTTTTTTCCTTATGTGAAGTTGGTTTTTCCGTTCTATAGAGTGAATTATGTACCCTGTCAATTGACCGTTGGAGTACACCAGAAGTAGGTCTTCTTCCAACCACGACCTATCAAAATCCCATCTAATGTGTTGCAAAATTAAACACGAAATCGATTTTAATCTGCCCCGTTCTCCCGCACAGAGGCAATCCAATTTGAGTGCTTTTGTCAACTCACGGTAAATCTCCTTACCTATGACAGTACTACCACTCCCTAGCTAAAATGACTGGACGCGATCAATCGTCCCTGCCATATCTAAATTCTTAAACAAAGACTTCAACGTAGATTGGTTCCTGTCATCACCATAAAACATTGACTTGTCAAGGCAGTTCGAGCGTACATTTCGCGCCATTTTGGTGTAACTATTGACATATTGTGATGATGAAGCTCCAGGCAGGACTAAGCATTGGGGAAATAATTTACCTGGTGGTGCTTGGGCAGAAGGTGATGGCGTAGTTGGTGCCGGCGGCGCACGTAAACGTGGAGGTGGAGTCGTCGTACGCGTAGCTGTAGGCGCGGGGGCACGCGCTCTTGAAGAACTGCGAGTACGTCGACGGCCGGCACGTGTTCGGGCTCCCGTACGCGCCGCTGCAGCAGTACTGCGGGGACCCGAACGCCTCGCACGCGCTGCGGCACGCCACGGCACCCCCGTCAGCAGCGCCGGCACCAGCGGCCGCCGCGACGACCTTCAGGCCGGCCGGGCACGCGCCGTTGAGGTCGACGAGGCAGCCAGTGGCCATGCACTTGCCCCCGCCCGCGGAGGCGGCGGCGGCGCCGCCCCCGCCCTGCGGCACGACGAGCACGGGCAGGTTGTAGCCGTCGACGAGGCTGACGTCGAAGAAGTCCATTCCGCCGGCGCCGTCGAGCGTGAACTCCACCAGCGTGGCCGGCGGCGCGGCGCCGGCGCCGTTGCACTGGACGCCGCCCGAGCCGCAGTCGCCGGTGGAGCAGGTGAGCTTACCGGTGGCGTCCTCGGCGCAGAGCGTGCGCGCCCACATGCGCCCGGACCAGCTCGCCGGCGCGTCCACCGTCGCGGACGCGCCGTGCGCCAGCGTGAGCCCCGTCGTCGACAGCGGCGCCGTTCCGGCGCCCGACAGCAGCCCCGGCCACACCGTGTAGCCACAGTTGTTGGTCATCGTGAACGTCGCCGACCACGCAGCTGCAAGCACCCAAGAACTCAACCGATCAGCGCGCACACACCGAATAAACAAACATACATGCATTGCTCGACGCAAACAGAGTGTACTTGGACAAATGCAGAAGAGCAGAATCCATTACCTGGAAGCAGGAGGAGCAGAGCAAGCGACCGGAGAGCAACATGAGCTGGGCCCCGTGCCATTGTTTCCTCACTCTTGAGTACAGTCCACAAGGCCTCAACTCCGAGCTCTCCTCCAACTCTGCTCTCCTCTGGTGTAATGGGCCGGGAGGGTGACCAGGTGAGGACGGTCACTTATATAGATCACGAAGCCCAAGCAAGCGCGGAAAGGGGGTTGTATCTGCCCAATGTGCAGTAACGGACACTGCAGGTGGGGCCAGGAGGCTGTCTGCTTCTCCGCCTATGTCGGCTCCAATCCCCCTCGCCGACTTTGTATTTTGTTCGTGGCTGCTGTCCTACGTTCTGCTTCGGGTTCCGTGCTTAGTGTTGAACAAAGATGCCTGCTCAAATACCTAAGCAGGTGAGAACTGATGAGGGGTGATGTTGGGAAAGATTTGCTCGTTTAGTACTCCATTTATAGAGGTGGGTCGGGGGGCGGTGGGATGGGGACAGAGGTTAATGACGCGAGAAGAAACGGGGAAGTCGAGCAGGAAAAGAAAGCTCTCTGCCGCGAAGCTGTGCCTGTAGAGGTTTTCGGTTACGTGCTGTACTTGTTTCATCTTTGTGGGCTTTTTGCTACTTGGCGGAATTCTGATTACGTATTTCTCAAGGGGAAAATGTCGCCGCCCTTTCTCCTTGTTAACAAGGCACGGCAGTTATTTTTAGTGAAGTAGATATCGCATCACATATACTTGAGAACCACTCGGCCGGTCAGGTTTAGCATAAATGATAAAGTTTTTTTTTAAGGAATGACAGGAGAGCTGACATTATTCATTTGGGAGTGTTTATGCTTCAGGTGACTGAAATGTCTTTATCTATCAGTCACCTTTTCTTACCGTTGGATCAATATTCTATAGTCCAGATTGTCTTTTTTTTAAAATAGACAAAAGTATTACAAGAAAAATACAAAAAAATTCTAAACTAGACAAAAGTAAATCTAAGCGAACCCTACAACCCTACAAATACAAAAAAAAAATACAAAAACAAATAGAACTAAAAGTTACAGTAGAGTTATACTAAAATTGCACATCACTTGGTACTGTAATTTTAGATTTAGTATTGTGCAACTGTAAGTGACTGATGGATAAAAAAATTTCAGGCAACTGAAAATTAGCAAATCCGTATTCATTTCATTAAGATTGGACAATGATACATGTATACATCCCAAGCGAGAAGGAAAATCAGATGCCTTGCTCAATGCTCATGTGGACCGTAGAGACTAACTTCGGTCCAGCACCACATCTGCACGCACCAAAACGAGAGCCTCCTCGTCCACTCTTTCTCATCCCATCCATGAGGGTATGAGTTTCTCTCTCCCCTTCCTCAAGCCAAGTCACCAAAATTGAGCTCTCTAGCGAGCTATTTCTAAGCATCTCTCTCCTATAAGCAAGCACATGGTATTCTTCCTCTCTACTCTCTCCACGTACGGCAGCGGTGCATCCTGAGGCCATGCCGACGGCGTCCGTGCTGCAAGGCCGCCATCAGCTAGCTCCTCTTACTCCTTTATCTCTTCCTTCTCCGGCGACTGCAAGAGGGCATCACGGTGACAACAATCGGAAGGGCACCAGGTCGGCTTTGCCCCACCAGATCTGTCCCTCCCACCGACATTGAGACCCTGGGATTGGCCGCCACTACCTCCTACTTCAAGCTCGTGTTGTTGCCACTCGACAAGGCAGTTCACTGCAACCGGAGCTCGTGTGGAGGTCCCCTCTTGCAAGGAGTGACTGGAGCTCGTCAGATATGGTGAGGCCGAGGCTAGTGGAGGTGGCGAGGCCAATGGTGAGTGCATGACCGACAACGAAGCGACGTTGTGGGGAGGAGACGAGGCACCAAGTCACCTGCGTCGCGGCGGAGTGGTGGCGGCGAAGGGTGGAGTCAAAATGGGGAACATAGCAGTGGCGGAGCCAGAATTTTGACGATGGCGGTGCGAACTTAAGACACATCCGTTCCAACATAAGTTCAAATGACATAGTACATAAGTTCAAATATATCAAATTACATGTTCGCACTATAACCAACATCACAAAAAATATTTTTAAAAAATTACAACTTGATACGACGTTCATTCATGCTTTGAAAGCGATTGATGACAACATCATCACGAACTTGTAGAAAAAATTCACGCTCAATGTACGTAACTAAGCAATCATTCAAGTATTGTTCACCCATGCTATTTCTTAACTTGTTCTTTACATGATTCATTGCCGAAAATACCCTCTCTACACTTTCAGTAGCCACAAGAAGGATCAATACCAATTTGAGTAGCAAATAAACAAGTTTATAGCAATTATGTTTCTTTATCTCAACAAGTTTAATAGAGTGCTCACTGAGATTCTCCACTTCTCGAAACCTTGTATCTTGATACATGTCCTCGGGGTCGAGACTCGAGGGGCGCAACCGGCACGTCGAGACCAAGATTGTTGGCTCAGAAGCCAGAAGCGGTGCCAGAGCGCCGTGATGCGTCAATGCTTGATGAGTGCCGTTGCGCCCTAGCGTTCTTGCTAGGCGCTGAATGGGAGATGACACTTAGGCATAACGCCTCCTTGACTAGTTGAATTGGGCTTGATTCTCATATTCTGTTGGGCTTAATGCTAAATGGGCTGGCAGGAGTTGAGAAGTATGTATGTTAGTATATGTAGTGTATATTTTATGTATTAAGAGGGGTATAAATCAGTTTTTTGTGCAAAAATTTTGGGGGTGCAACTGCACCCCCATGCATCTATACTGCCTCCGCCACTGGAACATAGAGCAGAGGAGTGGGGGCGGTGCATGGAGAGCCTACGATGATATTCGGGAGCCTGAGGTCGAGCGTGTTATTGCCAACATCAAGGCCGACCCATGTGAGTCAAGTTTATGTTGCAGCTACAATTTTATATTGTTGGAAAAAGGTGATCTAAGATGATTTGATTTCTCAAATGTTGTCGAAAGATGTGTTTTTTTGTTGTAATTGAGTTTTTGATTGGTTGCACAAGAGTATTGTTTTTGCTGCAATATCACTTCTCAAATGTTGTCGTAAGAGGTATTTTTGTTGCAATTTTGTTTTTTATTTGTTGCACAAAAGTAATTTTTTGTTGCATTAAGGATGTATATTTGTTGTAGTGTTTGTAACAGAATATATTTGTTGCATCGGATGGTGATTTGTTACAGGCTTACTAAAAATTATTGTGCCCCACCAATTTTTTGTTGCGCTGGATCGGATGGTTGGGATCAACCCTTTTAAATCAAATCCTACAGCGCAGAAGGGCGTACGATGGGAAAGCTTCCATTGTACATCTAGACGATAGTCACCCCATTAAGATGGAGGGTAAAAACTATATAAACAAATAAAAAACAGAGAAAATTGTACAAGGGCAAAGCCCAGCCGAGAAAATAATGGACAACAACACCACAACACACACGGGGAGAACTTCATCTGGAACACCTAGCTAAGCATCACTAACATCGAAGCTAAAGGTAAGACACCACCTAGCACAACACCGCTGGCCCCAACTTGTCACGCACACTCGAGCTCAACAACAACAACACCACATGTCGAAGACGTCCCGGACGCAACACACCATCCCCCAGAGGGCGCAGAGCTTGCCGTCGTGAGACTTCCAACACCTTCACCATTACGAAGCACACTACACCGTCTCGACGTGCCGCCGGCCCATGCTAGCATCAATACCGCAACACACCACCGCCAGATGTGCTGCCGAGGGGTTTGACACCGGCGCCAACCGCCGACTCACCTCGCCCGCCGCAACGCACCACTATAGCGCTTGTGACACACACCTACACCGCTGTCGTGACCCTTTTGCCGTGGGAGCTGCCGCTGGCCAGAGCACCACACGCACCGCCCGCTGCAACACACTGTAAAGGGGGCGGCCGCCGGCCAGAAGCACGTGCCACCTGTGTAGGAACACCGCCTACCACGCTGCCTCGACAGGGCCGTGCCACTGCAACCGTTACGTTGCCCCAACTAACGTTGCCAACCCAGACCTCGTCGTACTTGCTTCGACCACCGAGCCACCACAACCCCGCATGCACCTCACGCGCAACCGCGAGAAACATCACCAGGCTCAGCCAAATCTAACAAGGAGAAGGGTAGATCCGGCCCGATCTAGCGGAAAAAAGCAGAGCCTAATCGGATCCAGGAGGATGCAACGCTGCCCCCTTGCCATCTGCCCACGACCGCATCGACACCAGACGCTGCAACAACCACCTCACTGACGCCATTGACCGTCGTGTCCCGGCTGCCAGCGCCCGACAACATGCACATCTTGAGGGGAACACCCCAGATCTGTGACTACAGTGCCTCAATCTTGCACCCTAGCCTGCACACGCAGTAATCCTCATGGAGCTTCACCACCGGCCATGCCATCTCCGCGGCGCGCCGCCACATGAACCCGAGCTCGATGGCCACGGTGGTAGCCTCCTCCTCGACGCTAACACACAGAACTGAGAGAGGGAAGGGAAGGGAGGGGGAGGAGAGGCTGCAGATGGAAGGCCCAGCCGCTGTCGCCGTGCCGATGGCGGCGGCAGCTAGGAGGGAAGCGCGGTGGCGATGGCCTTTGTTGGGGAAGTCGGGATTGCCCCCTGAGTCGCCCTTGGAGTGGCTCAGGAGGCCGTCAGTATTTGACCTAGCCTGATCAAGTTCGAACCTGACAAGGTCTAATCAACCTAGAGTCGGGTGAGGCAGAGGCTGAGCCATGACCAATTCGGTTCAAATTAAGCTTCTTTGACTTGCAGTACGTTTGTGAGTGGATTTGTGATTGCCATGCGAGCAAGCTGCGTGGGATTTGCCCATGAGGGGAGCAGGGCAACTAAAGTTTGGTGAGAGCCAGCCGGTTCGTTTACATGCATGTGCAGAACAATCATTCTGAGCCACGAACGGGCCAGCGTAACATGCCCCCAACCAAACACGATCCCCGGCATCCCGAAAGCTGCAATCATCGATCTTGTGGTTACATGCTACAACTACATTTAATTGGCAGATCAATCAATTGAGAGGGATGGTCACATACATGCATGCACATGCCATCTTATCCAAAAATTCATGCATGACGCATGTTGCACAAATTTGAAACCACGAGGCATGCGTCGCCACCAAAAGTTCGGCGACTGAAAAGGACGATTTACGAGCTAAAAAACATAGTAATCAAATAGCTTGCGCAAAGTAGGTACTCTGATCGGCAGGATATATAGGAGTCCAATTAAGGTATTGATCCTTGTTTGGATAAAACACTTCATGACTTGCACAACTTTTACCACTTTCCAATTTCCATTCCACATACATAGATTTGCTCTCTCTTTCTTTCACCCAAAAAAAAAAAGCTTGTGTGGCTCCAGCCAAGAATGACACATCTCACACCGCGCATGTTTTGTTTGCACGAATTTGTAAGCTTCAATAGATTTCAGGCACGCGAAGCATGCAAGCTTTTTTGATCGAGATGTTCACTTTAACAAAAATGAAAAAGAAGGTTGCAGTTGTGACCATTTTTTTTACTCATCCATTTCTAGGCTGACTTAATTATAGAGAAATTTTACGGTATATTCTACTAGTAGTCTGTGATGATAGTATAAATCAAATCTGACTGTTGATTTGTTAAGGACATAATAAACTTGTTGGTGATCTAGAACTGATCTTACGTATGATTGTTTGATTCAGGGGGTCTTTTAGACTGAAGCTATGTAGAGAATGGTACATAGATTTTATACAGGTTCAGGCCTTCTTCGGGGAGAATAACAACCCTACTCTTGTGTGGCTATATTGTGTATACTGATTACAATAAAGAGAAAGACTAGGGTTTGTGCTCCAGATTGCGCTTGTCTCCTGATTGATCTGCCCCTTCTGTCTTCTGACTTTAGCCTTATATAATATATGAAGAGGTGGCAGTTCCTTTAGGCGAAGAGGCGTCCCAACATTCCAATTGATGAACCGCTTAATGGAAGTTGTTGCTAGGGACGTGGCACCCCCACGTCGCTAGGTAGTTATTGTCAGAGACAGCGATGATTCATACGGTTATTCATAGATAATAACAGCGTATGTCAAATACCTCATATGTTAAACATGACACATAATACTCCCTAACCGATTAGGTCTACAGGTCAGCAAGCTTTATCAATTGGTTTGTTGAAACCAGGCTGGTCGAAGCCAAACGAGTCGTAAAAGATCTTGCAACTATATGATAGTCGTAGAGAAACTTACGACTATACTATGGTCGTAGAAAGACTTACGATCATAGAGTGGTTTATGATCAGACAGCTTGGCCTCTTCTTTATAAATATTTAAGAGATATACTTAAGTCTAGTATGGAGATATTAATATCTAAAATAGAAATTACAGATAAATAAATAAATAAAAATTATTAGATCCTCGTCATCTAACCCGCAGTTTCAACTTTAAGTGAAAGTAACTTTATGACTTGCACAACTTTTACCGCTTTCCAAGTTCCATTCCACATACATAGATTTGCGCTCCCTCTCTCTCTCACGGAAAAAAAAGCTCATGTGGCTTCAGCCAAGAATGACACATCTCACACCGTGCATGTTTTATTTGCACGAATTTGTAAGCTTCAATAGATTTCAGGCAAGCGATGGATGTAAGCTTTTTTGATAGAGATGTTCACTCTAACAAAAATGAAAAAGAAGGTTGCAGTTGTTACCATTTTTTTTACTCATCCATTTCTAGGCTGACTTAATTACGGAGAAATTTTACAGTACATTTTACTATTAAATATATGATGATAGTATAAATTAAATCTGATTATTAATTTGTTAAGGACATAATAAACTTTCCTTTATATTTTTTTTTAAGTAAGGGTATTATGAATTTTTCCAACTAAAATTAAAAATATTACTCTTGTGACATGTGATACCTACATAAGCAATTACAATTTTACCCTTTTGGGATTCTACTACTCATACTGCCAAGTGTAGTATAACTAAATCATAACTAATCTAAACCATTGGATCTTAAAGAATGGATGACCCGCATTAAATTAAGTGTACCGTAAAAAAAACTATAATTACATGGCTCTAGACATGAACTACTCCCAGCAAAGCATTGCATATGGCAATCTTGGGCGGAAGTCATTCAAAAGATGAAGTAACCCAAAAATCAGGATTTCAAAAGTTCTTCAAACTTTTGGCTTGAATTTTCTTTCTTTCCCAATTCGGAAGTCTTCCTCCAAAATCCGCTTTCCCCTTTCAGCTTTGTGCCTTCCTTAGCCGAAGATGCATTTGTCCCGAGTGCGCTTTCCCTGTCTTCTTCCTCCTCACAGCGCCAGCACCGCCTCATTTCCCCTTCGTCTCCGTCCCCGTCAATGCAGCCCTTGCATCGTGCCAAGAGCTTCAACACCTCACTTGCCACCTCACCCTTTTTTCCCCTTTTCGGTGCCGTTTAGCATAGCCACCTACGCCAAGTCGCTACTCACCCTCTACCGCAACCATCGTCTCCCTATTGCCACCGCCCAACTGCTCCCATCGCCTCTCAACCGGCTATAAAATCCCACCTCGTGCACGCCTTCACCTTCATCTCCAACAACAACACCTCCCCCACTGCCCTTTCCCCTCCAGCGCCGGTAATTTGCAAGGAATTCCGCCGCCCTCCTTTTCTTCTCCGACGAGCCAAAGGTGAAATTCGCATCTCCCTTATCTCCTTTTCCCTCCCAACCTCGGCACCAACTCCACCCCACTACCTCGCACCTTTTCCCCACGATCCCCACCCCTATCCTCGCCTCTAGCTCGTCAGGGCCGAGCTCCTCCTCCACGCCACCATAGCTCATGCCGCCACACCACCTCGGGCCACCCTGAGCTGCACCGTCACCACTCCCGAACTCACCTTGGCCCACTGGTGCTCTAGAACCGGCCATTTTGGTTGGAGTGTGGCGGGCGCTTGTTGTCTTGGTGCTCTGCTTGCCGTGCGCGCCCGCCGCCGTGCCCTCATTGAACCTCCTCCACCCAGGTGAAAACCGAAAATGGAATCCCCGTGCCTCACTGATGCTTCCCACACTCCCCCGCACCGCCGTCGGCCATCACCGCCGCCACAATCGTCGCCGCCGTGTCCATTTCTTTGCTCGGTCACCAGAGAGCGAGCTCCAGCTCGGTCGGAAATGAGTTGAGCCGTGCACAGTAGTAGGTCAAAATGACCTTTGGGCCTATCAAGGAATATGGGCCAGTCCAACACTGTTAACCCCTTTCAGCCCGATACTATTTCCCATTGTTCAAGGCCATCACTGTTCACAATCCGAAACAGTGAAATCCATTACTGTTCACAACCCAAACCCGACCCATTACTATTTAACCCAAATACTATTCCTGCCCAGCACTGTTCACTACAGTACATTACTGTTCACAAAACCCTAACCCAGTATGGATAGTACACTATTCATCGGGCATGACACTATTCACCCGAATCCAATTTCGACATACTATACCCATTTCGATCGTTTCGAACCCATGAATCCAATTGTCAACTCCGTTTCGCCGAATTATGCACCAAATAAATTCCTACCACTCCACACCACCTTTGTTTTCAATTCTTTTCTGAATTTTGTTTTGCTTGCATATTGTTCTCAGTTCATTCCTTGCCGAGCCCGGATATTTATTTTATTTTGCCTTAGGTCCCGACTTCGACAACCAAGCTCCGAAAGGCGCCGGACAAGACGAGTTAATAGAAGACTTTGAGCAAGGAGGCAAGTCACATTCCATTGATCATTTTGAGCTTATATTTCATGAAATTACTTTCATTATTGTATTTATGCCAATTATTTTAAAAATTGAAATAATACTTTCGAATGCCACGATGAATAGATAAATCCTATTACCCCACATACAAGACCACCTATTCTTTGTAAGCCATATTCACCTTGACAAGTTTACGTTACATAAAATAATAACTAGATATTTACCCTTGTCACAAAATGTGTTTTTAAATTCTAGAAAACAGTATTGGTTGACTGCCAATGGCTTTGGTGGAGAGTTGAGGGTTAAGACCAGGAGGTTGGACAACCCAATAGACTTGATAAAAGTGAGTTGAAGGTGAGATCTGGAGGTGAACAACCACGAATTGGCGTTGGTCTATCACCACACTATAAGACAGATAAGGACAAGAATCTTGTGCCAAGTAACAGACACAGAAATCGCTCAACCACAGGTTTTGATGAACCACGGAGGTCCTAATTTGGCCTGATCTTTCAATGAGAAGGTAAATTTGGTAGAAGTCACTCAACTCTCACGATCCTGGCTACGAACTCGCAAGGCTCGAAACCACGCAATCGTTGAACTGCACGATAAGTCATTATCAACCGTGCACAAATACCCGGATGACTTGATCACGAAGATCAATTCCCGCATACACCGAAGAAGCACACAAGAACAAGGTAAAACGCAATCTGATGTATTGAAAATATTGATGAAATACTGATGAGCAATCTCTAGGCAAGGTGGGATTCCGAATAAGGATCTAGACTGGGTGGTCTAGTCGACACACGTAGAAGATACAAGTTGCAACAAAGGCTAACTAAACAAAAACAAAATCCACCCAAACCCTAAGGGTTGCAGCCACTATGTATAGGAGGAAGAGAAGGGAGGGGCGACGGTACTATTCACATGTGAACAGTAATTATGTGAACAGTATGGGCCTAGGGTTGTCGGCCACTAGCTGGGCCAAGTCGTCGGCCAATACATTACATAGCCTGTGGGCCAACAATAGGTGATGCAGCACCATGGCATGTAGAAGTAGCTATGGCCCAATTGGAGTATATGGAATTGCCGTAGCCGAAAGTCCAATTAGAGAAGATGTGGTTGCATTAGAGGATGTAGTTCAGCATATCGAAATAGTGGTTGCATCCGTAGGGTTGATGTCCTCATCATCCTCTATTTCTTGAATTTGAGTCGTCCTCGACTTAATCATTTTCTCCAAGTCATCACTTTCCTACAAAAGGTTAGTGGCAACAGGAGGCAAAGAAACACACATATCTTCTAATGGACACAAAGATTCTTTGCAAATCATAGTATAGCATTCGGATTCATGTTTTTCCAAGTCAATGCAATCAGATTTTGTAGCTAACATAACAAGAGCTTTCAATTTAATTTCACTTGGAGTTATAATCTTATGATCAACTTTTGTCTTCTCCTTACTTGTTCTCTTAATTCTTCGTAATTCATCCTTTAATATGGCAACAGGAGACATTGGAAGCAAAGTGATTTTCTTTTCTTTATATGTGAAAGTATAATGTTTAGATCTACCATGATGTTCAGTATATCTATTATATTGCCAAGGTCTACCTAATAATAATGAGCATGCTTGCATAGGTGCGACATCACAATCAACATAATCATGATATGACCCAATAGAAAAAAAATGTACGCGCACAAGTTCAGTCACCTTTCACTTACCACAAGAATTCAACCATTGAATGTAGTAAGGATGAGGGTGTTGAGTTGTGGCCAAGCCAAGCTTCTCGACTATTTCTGTGCTAGCAAGGTTGTTGCAACTTTCATCATCGATGATGACTCTACATGAATAGTCCTTGATGACAAACTTTGATTGAAACAAGGTGTGACGTTGATTTTGTGCAGCATGCTCCATTTGAGCACTTAGCACACGCTGGACAACTAGGCTATTGTCCTTGATAAGTAAATCTCACTCACTTGGACAATTGCACATTAAGTGCTCAAATCCTTTGCAATGGTGACATTGTACATCTCTGGATCGCCCTGCAGAAGCAACGGAAGAAGCACTTTTTGTGGAGACTTATACCTTTGCTGATTTGCTTGCATCAAGAGTGGAAGGAGCAGTAGGGGCCACACGGCTTGATGAGGGTGCATCACGGCCAGAAGTAGAGGAAGGTGCCATGTGTTATTGCTGAATTGGCCGACCTGCAAGATATCCTCCAAAATTGCTCCTAGAGCGAGATTGTCGACTCTGCACTTCTCTTTTAGCATTGCAAGCAAGATGGAATAAATGGGTAATATAATTATATTTTTATAATCAAGTATGTCCTAAAATTTATGATTTAAACCTCCCAAAAATCTAGCCATCTTGGCATCTTCAGTTTCGTCTAAACCACAACGAAGTGCAGCAATTTGCAATTTCTGATAGTATTCCTCTACGACTTACTACCATGTCTTAATCATTACAGGTGATTAAGTAAATCACGAGAGTAATATGAAGGTACAAAACGAGATCTCATTATTCTTTTCAAATCATCCCAAATAATAGGTGCATTTTGACCTCTACTTATTTCACGCCACCAAATAGATGCAAAATCAGTAAACTCACTAGTAGCAGCTCGAACTCTTTTGTTTTCAGGGAAATCATAACACTCAAATTTATGTTCAACTGCTAACTCGCAATCAAGATATGTAGCAGGGTTGTATTTACCATCAAAAGAAAGTATGATGAACTTGATTTTGGCTAAAGAATCATCGCGTACCTCTCGCTGATCACGTTGTGGTCTTCCCATACCTTGGAGATTGAAACGGCGTCGACGATGATCACGATCGTTATTGGGATTGAATCCTCCATCAGACTCTGTATCAGCAACGTAGGCGGCATTCTCAGCGGCCTCATACACCTCACTTGCTACAGAACGAACAACACGTGGTGGACGGCCATTAGCAATAACCGCAGCAACAGGTGCAGGGGGTGGTGGTCCCTGCACTGCAGGGGGAACTTGCTCCAATGCTTCCACTCGTTGAGCGAGCCTGCCAACGAACTCTTCAATGCGGAACATCACCTCGTGTTGCTCATTGGTTTGAAGCCGGAGCAATCGCTCAAACTCCATCAAGATTGCCGTCGTACGAGGAGATTGTGGTTGAGTCCGCAAATCATCTTGAGAGCCTAACATGGTTAATTAGCAGCAAACAAGAAACTCAAGCCAAAGTATGTGAATCCTATCAACTACTAGGTGCTGGTCAGGTCAAATCAAGTCACTCTCTCACAACGCCTTACCAAGTTCTTACCAATGCAACAAGGAAGTGGTACAACCGATGGCTGGTTCGTGATACTCTCACTTGTGATTAGCCCAACGATTGTAAGGAACGGTACCTATTGAGTTAGATGAAAGTGGAGCTCGGAAGGCTAGTATGTAGCAAAGGAGCAGCAATTATTCAAATCAATATGCAAAGTTGAAAAGTAGTTCAAAGTACTAGTCACAAGTGCTGATCCTAGTCTAAAAAAAGCTAGCTACTCAAAGCCTATCAAGGGAAGTGTATGAATGCACACGCAACGATCAATGCGACTTGATGTAAGCAAAGGAAATTCTCACACCAAGTGCTAGGAGAGACACTAGCCAACTACTCAAACTTCTCTGTAGGGCACAAGAATATTCACACGATGTAGAGCACAAAAAACAGTATAACGTGCAATGTAAACAACCCTCTAGTTTAAGCAGAAACAACAGCTAGTCTCAAAAGATGAAAAAGCAAAGTTTTATATGGCTTATATATACTCATTTGAAATGTTTTGACAAGATATATAACTTTGCAGTTGAGGCAAACCCCAAATTCCAAAGGGAAGACCGAAAGAAACGGCAAAAATAGAAACAAAAAACTTGCGACGTGAATTCGGGGCCAAAGATGGCCAATTTTGGGGGTCTTAGAGGGCGACTAGTGCAATTAGGTCATTATTTTTGGATGCACCTTGTCGTTAGCTTTCCAACTAGTCTGAGAACGTCGAAAACGGACACCGTATGCAAAAGTTATGCCCGTTTTACTGAAGGTGTCTCGGAAACATAATCCAACTCGGACTCAAAACCGACTCGTGCTCAAATTGAAACTGCTATATCTTTCAAACCCGTGGTCCAAATTTGCTAAATTGTTTTGTGGAGACTTGTAGCTATATGTAGAAGGACTCCACCAATTTTCACTGATTTTGGCAAAGGTTTGATGCGCTTTCCAATTTTTGGGAAGATGGTCACTCTTTTTTTCTTCTGTTTTTTTATCCCTTCCCGAAACCAACTCTTTCCTTTTTTTTCTTTTAACTTGCTCCTCTCCGGAAAAAAATCAGCACTAGGGTTACCAAGGAGTGGCGGTGGCAGAACCGAATTGGTTAGAGTTCGGTTAGGGTTTTCTGGTTGCCGTGGTAGCGGAATTCAATGGCGGCAGCAGCGTTTGGATTGTCGCAGCAGGGTGTGGTGGGGTGGCTGCAGCAGCCAGATGGAAGTGGCGATAGGATGTGGTCGTTTGCCACGGCAAGGCGATGCAGCGGCGACATGCGATTTGGTGACCGCGGCAACGAATTGGTGGCGGCAGTAGGGCTCGGGTTGCTGCGGCAGAGGATGTGGTTGCCGTGGTAGAAGTTGTGGTTGCCGCGGCAGAGGATGGGGTTGCCACGGCAGAAGCCAGGGAGCTGTGACAGGGGATGTGGTGGCGCGGCAGGGAAGATTGGGTGGGCGCAGCAGCAAGCTGATGAAGCCCCTGTGGCAAGGATCAAGGTGATGACATGCGACAAAAACCGAAGCACAACAGATGCAAACTAGACAATAACTAGAGCTAGAAATCAGTAACTAGACACGACAATGCAACCAAAAATTCAATAAGGCAAAACTGAAAAGAAAAATTGCAAATGCACATATTGGTTTGGACGATGTACTACCCTATTGTTTTTTGTGATTTTCGTGGACTGTAGGTAAAACAAAAATTCTCACCAATCAACTATAGCTTTGATACCACTTGATGAACCACGGAGGTCCTGATTTGGCCTGATCTTTTGATGAGAAGGTAAATTCGGTAGAAGTCGCTCAACTCTCACGATCCTGGCTACGAACTCGCAATGCTTGAAACCACGCAATCACTGAACTGCATGACAAGTTGATATCTACCATGCACAAATACCTGGATGACCTGATCACGAAAATCAATTCCTACATACACCGAAGAAGAACGCGAGAACAAGGTAAAACGCAATCTGATGTATTGTAAATATTGACGAAATACTGATGAGCAATCTCTAGGCAAGGTGAGATTCCGAATAAGGATCTTGATCGGGTGGTCTAGTCGACGCACACAGAAAATACAAGTTGCAACGAAGGCTAACTAAACAAAAACGAAATCCACCCAAACCCTTGGGGTGGTAGCCACTATGTATAGGAGGAAGAGGAGAAGGGAGGCGGTGGTCTTTGTTCACACATGAGCGATGAATCGTGTGAAACGATGAGCAAGACGGGCCTAGGGTTGCCGGCCACCAAATGGGCCAAGTCGTCGGCCAATATATTACATAGCCCTTGGGCCAACAATAGGTGACACAGCACCATGGCATGTAGAAGTAGATCGGTCCAATTGGAGTATATGGAATTGCCGTAGCCGAAAGTCCAATTGGAGAAGATGTGGTTGTGGTAGAGGATGCAGTGCAGCGTGTCAAAGTAGTAGTTGCATCCATATGGTTGATGTCCTCATCCGGTTTGGTTATTCCAACCTAGCTTAGTACACTACTCTTCTAATTGAATATCTACATGGTGAACATCTGCTCTTGTGTGATAAAGTAGCCGCAGTTTTGGGGGTGGGACAGGGGTGGGGCTGAAGGGACACTCGTTGGTCTACACAACGGTATGCAGCATCAGCATCAGGCCGCGAGTTCCACTGTTGGTCGGTGGTCTCCTGAGGGCTGTATGGTCGAAGAACCTACTAGGTAGAGACTAGAAAGGTTGAGAAGTGAAAATGCCTTGTTTTATCAGCTCAGTCGCACGCTAACGTGTTGCGTGTATATGATCTGACAGTATGAACTTGAGGTATCTTGTGGGTAAAGTTGGACAACTCTGCAGAGTATAATCAATAGTATTCGGATAAGCCTTACTTCTGGTTAATGAAGCTGTGTTCATGGGTGATTCTAGTACATGAGGCATAAATAGAGATTTTGAGATGTTAAGATGGTAATTGCAATTGTTAAGTAAACCTCTGATGTTATATTTATTATTGTTTTACTGTTTTAAAGATAAACCATTTTAAACTCAAAATGCATCCACATATACCTGATATGGTAAACCCTAAACAATTCATTGAACTTCTAACATGTAATTAATTAGCTTTTCCATGGTTTGCTGAGTACGGTTGTGTACACATTTTTGCAATATTCAACTATAGAGGAAACCTAGTAAAATGCTGAGGATCTTAATGAGCAAGATTTTGGTGGACCTCCAGATGACGATGATTACTGTTACTAGGTCTCGACCGCGCTCAAGTGTGTATGTGGTTTTGAAGTTATTTTGTTATGTAATATATTAACTTTGGGCTTGGATGCCCATGTTAGTGTTAAAACCGGCCGATAAGCCTTAATCTTGTGTAATAAAAGTTTAGCTTTTGTTGTAATCAAAAATTTGCTTGAAATGCTACTTCACAACTGTATATTCTGAACGGTTGTGAAATATTTAACGGTAAAAAAAAGAAAAAAGAGGAGGCGTTACAAAAGATGTCTAAAAGAATCGATGGCTACTCCACTTCGATTCTCCAACTACCAGTCTACCAATGTACCATTAATCTGCAAAGTCTAATATGTGTGCCTCGGCCATCACCGATGACTCATATCCATTGAAACTAGTAGACTCATGTCTCCTTCCAACTCTTCCATCTGCTTTTGCCGGAAAGGGAACAACAGAACAGATCGGCATGGCACGAAAGCGCCCAATGAAGGAAACAGGACATGAACGCCACTCCGTTCTGACTGACCAAACCCAGTGGAAGATGACAAGCAAACGAGCTTTCTGCGAGGAAAGAGAGGGGAGTAACATGGCAGAAGCTAATGGAATTCATGGAATATCCATGGACATACAGTAACTCTGAGCGACAAACTGTATACCAACGTGGTTTTTTGGGGGGGAAAGGCGGTGGTTGGTAGCTGAGCGGCTTCGGTTCAGGCTTCTCTTTGGGACCTTTCCATGACAAAAGTTACTTGCAGAACGTGGCGACCATCTCGGGAAAGTTTGCAGTGGCAATCTTGTTTCGGCAGTTTTTACCCGATGAAATGAGATGACGCTGACAGGTTAGATTTAATAGTGTCAAAAAAACTGAGGATGCAGTACTCAGTGTACTGGAGAAGATTGAAACAGCACCGGCCGATCCGATCTCTAGTTGCTCTTTGCTGGTTGCTAACTTGTTATAGGCAGCTGGAATTTGGGCCTAAAATCCCGCGAGGCCACAGTATGGTTACTGCAGAAGATTTCTGATTCTCCTGCTTTAAAGGATACTAGAAACCCTCCCACACCTTGGCGCGTGGAGTCGAAGATGCGAGACTATGATTAGGACTAAAGAACAACTGACGTCATCTTTTTAGTGAATATGACGTGAGTTTAGCTAAACATACAGTAATAAAACATCTATATATTCACAGTGATAAACATATACATATACTTTAAGATCTTCTACATGAATTCAAGTAAACAATAAGCACACAAATTTGGCTGGTTCATCGTAAGAATTCTGCCCATCTTGGCTGACCTCACCATCCAAACCATGCTGCTTATTCGTGCAAACAGTATAGTCTGATCTTTCCTGCCCCTCCTCCGGACTCTGTGACATTGTGCTTGCCCTCCTCGTGTTCAGTCCGCAATATGTGAAAACAGAACACACACATCATGTCAGATAGGTATTGCACATCTACAGAGCAACATTTATCACATAATTTCAGCAATGCACTCAATTAAACATTTATTCAACTCTAAATAGGGGAAAAAACTTTACATAGAAGTAGAGAGTTCTACAATAAATAGACATAGTGCTACCAATAGCTCATCTGGTGCTAATATTTGATTTTCCTTGGTTGGAAAAGCCTAATTGTTTTAAGTCATGTTCTGTGTCATGCCTCAAGGAGCAGAACTCTCAGATCAAGGTTACATAACTTTACTAATGTATATAGGTTGCATGGTTCTATGGTTTCATGTATGTGCAATGGTGACTTAGTTATGGCACTAATTTTGTCTTAAAGATCTATGGCGTGGAACCGATAGAAAGTGCAGTTTCATCTGGAGGAAAAGCTGGTGAGATATTGTTCATTGCCCTCCATCGACACTCTCTACCAATGTCTATATAAACGATAAATATCTAGCAGAGCGTTTTTAAAATCTCTCCATGGCTTACTATGCTACGAGACAGAATAACAGAAAAGTAAAAAAAAAAATCAACCTTTGCAAATCATGGCGGATAGCATATCATTAATAAAACTCTTATCTGGGAATTCATCCGTCACAAGGCTTCTATATGTATCGAATTGATCGTCTGCTTCCTCCTTTTTGTCTAAAAGTGCATAAACAATGCCATGTAAAAAGAAACACCATAGACAGAGAGTTCATAGCCTGGACCAGAATAAAAGGAACTTGAAAACAACTGAAGACTCAAGAATACCTGACAAAGATGAGCCCGAAAATCTCGACGATCCTCATTGATAATATTCTGTGGTTTCTCTGATGCAACATCCAACTGATCTTGCGTGTCGAAACTTTCATTTATAAATCATAAAGCCACCATGGAATCAGAACTTGCATGTCAATTGTTACCTCGACAACATGCATTTGTGCAATCAAAATCTCTATGTTGTGCTCCTCGGGACCCTTTCAATCTGCGAGAGTGCGAGATGGTGCACGCAATGATGTCAAACAAATCAGGGCAAAGATTGTTTGACTCACAAATAAATCAGAATCAATCTAGCCTCATATAGCACAATCCCCGATCACTTGCAATCTAAAATTACCCAAATCATCTCTCTATACACAAAAACTAACACATATACCCAATTAAACACATTTGAACACATTTGTAGCAAAAATCCTAGAATCCCTTTAAAAAAATCCAACTCCATCTAAAACCTTTCAGAGTCCAAAACCATCCAAGTTCACTTTAACTCCACAAAAACCAACAAAGATACATCCACAAACCATGGAATCGACAATTTCACCAACTGTAAGCCCTAGACCGAAAAATTGTAGATGAAACCCTAAAACAATCTCAAAAGGACAACTCCCCACACTCCACAACAACCTAAATCAACACCATATCCATAGAACAAAATTCCTAGAAATCCCCTCAAAATTCTAGCTCCAAACCTTGCAATTCGCATCTCCTCAGGACCCACGACCACCAAATTAGCATCATGTCCTCGAAGACCAACAAACGGACTGACAACAACTCTGAACCTAACAAATAGCGCCAATTTTGAGAAATCGTGAGGACAAAACTGTAACAAAGACCCATAACCCCTCACAGATTCACCCACTGAACCTAATCACGCACAAACATAGAGAAGCTTCAGAAGGCAGCGTAACGGAGAGAGCAACGATGATGTGTGACCTGGCGCATGACGGTGATCTCGAGTGAGTCCTCATAGCCGTGCGAGGAGCGGGAGCGGTCGTTGCACTGCCGGCGGAAGCAGAAAGCAAGGACGGAATCAACACAGATCCGAGGCGGGGGGGGCTACCCAGCTCGGTACCTGGGGGTAGTGAGGTAGCGTACCAGGGCGGTGGATGCCGACGAGGAAGGTGAGGGATAGGAGGATGGAGCAGGCCAGTAGCGCCAGCACCGCGGTGACCAGAGCAGTGCAACGTCGCTTGGCGGAGGCTCCCTCTCCTGGGGGGATTTGGCCGGGCGTGGGAGAAGAAGGCGGTGGCAGCGCTGCTGTTGCCGCTGCCGCTACCCTCCATCTCGTGGTTCGGTGCCTCTGTGAAGGCCTCGATGTTGGAGCCCAAGCGCATGCCCACGTCCTGCGCAATCCCAACAACAAGAAACTGCCATCTAAATCATTTCCTTTCCCAAGAACGCAACGAAAATGGTAAGAAAGGCAGGGGAGGTCGGGGCCATCTCATTCCTTAGGGCGGACGGCTACGACGCGGTGCAGGGCCCCTCGATGGAGATCTTGTAGAGGCTGTAGGGCCTGAGCAGCACCTCCTCAGGGACACTCATACCGGAGGCAGCTGAGGCCTCGACGAAGGCGAAGGCGGAGCTGTACTCCTCGTCGAGCTTCGCACTCTCCACGCCCTTCCAATCGGTGTCACTAGCGCTCCGGTAGAGGCAGTGGCGGCCAGGTGGGATGAGACAAGGGCAGAAGAGAGGACGAGAGAGCAACGCGACGCGCGGGGAGAGGCAGCGGCAGATAGGAGGAGGCGAGGGAAGAAAGAGGAAAGAAGGCAGTGGGGACACGCGTCGTAGCCGAATGGAATGCGTGCGAACAAAGCACTGGAGGCAATCGGACGGCGGGAGCGAGGCGCGCTGGGAATCCAACGGCCAATGATTTCCTATCGACATAACACGTCTCCCTGCGCCTCAATTCAGCCTCCATTTAAACGGAACGATTCTACAAGATACATTCCCAGCCTGAACAACATGTTAATATGTTATTGACCTTATTTCTTTTCAGGTGCATAGGCATGCCACGCGGCTGATGTACTTGTATTTTTACATTCTATTCTGGATCACTATGAAAATTGGCACGTTTTAGTGCAGTCAAAAGACGGATTCCTTTCGGAGTCACGTAAGAGAACAAGGGACCATGAATGGCCTGTTAAGGCATTGTCCATGCGACCATGCATGTTTTCCTCATCCTGCAGCACAAGAGATTCGGCACTCCAAGTACGGATCGAATAAAAGCTAAGGCAGGCGTTTCACGTGGCTATTATAGATGTTTCCCCATCCATATCGCAACTGAAATTGGCTCGTTTTTGTGTCAGTTTGGACTTTGGGTGCGTGTTTCTGACATGCGGTGGCTGCAGAGGTGCACGGCATTCGGTTTTACCTGCAGTAGCGATTAGCATGGATTGCCTTAATTTTATTGGAATAATATTTGACAATGTGATTATTGATGGCTTCTGACCCTCATGTGCATGGTGCATACTCCTTATCTTTACTAGTAGCCTGCTGCGCGCATCTACGCGCCGAAGTATTTCCTCGGCGGAACTAAGGGCTCTCAATTGGAAAGATTTATGTTAATGGAGTTAAAATATTTTAACACTATAGGGTAGCTTTCTAATCCCTCATCAAGCCAACCTAGTAGTATGTAATACATAAACCACCTGACATCCAATTTTCCATTACAATAGAAGTGAAAACTTACATACCCTCCTTGAAAATTACACATCACTAAATGCAAGATCACACTCCTTCATACGACAATCATATCAGAAGCAAATGACAGAATTGTAACGTATCAGTGCCATAGAATAATACTCATAGAGTAGTTAGTTAACCAGGCAGTCCCGATAGACAACAATGTAAAGATCATTAAATTTAACCAAGCTTCCTTCTACCCTGCTCAACTGCTTTTAGCACAAAATAACGAAATATGCTATCACCTGTCGTAACCATTGTCTTCTAAAAAATGATATTACATGACAAATTAAACATCCACAAGTATACATATAATCTACAGATATTCATATATTGACCTAACTACAAAAGATGAGAAGCTTACATGAACAGAAGTAAAAAAACTTAATTGTCAAATGTAAACATATTGCCTGTCCCCTATCAGTTCATACTTGACAAATGGCAGGCAGATAGTTTGAGCCCTAAAATACAATGAGACTTGGAGTTTAATACATATAGAATCAGTGACAAAGCATACCTCAAGCCTTATAAGAACATTCCTATTTTGCAGAAATCTCCTATCCTATTCAGCCATAGAAGTGGCATGTTTTCGGAATTTTGCAGTACGGTCTTGAAGCTCATTGTTCCAGTCCCTAATAATCTACAATAGGTACTTTTATGATATTGTGTACAAACTGAAATGTTATTCCGCTATACTATGTTCAAGAAACCACAATAGAAGATCAATTCAACCTTAAACGCAGTGTCAATAAAAAAAGGAATGTGCTATACTGAAAACAAACCAACTGTAAGTGAAAAGATTAGTGCAATACCTCCTCAGCACCTTTAACAACAATAGTTCAAGCATCTGTACATCCTAGGATCGTTGTCACTTTCAATAGCAAAAGCAATACTATTTGAATGCACAATCATACTGCAAGACAAGCTACTTGGCAAAGACAAATAATAGGTGTGAAGAAATAAATAACACAAGCTATACAGTGAACTTGTTTGGAAAAAAGATAGGTTGATCTTCACCATTCACATGGTAGACACAAAACCTAAGAAAGCAGGAAAAATTAATGCAAGTCTGCACCTTGGATAGAGAACGCTGATTTGTTCTTGTTGGACCGAAAAGGCGACTAGAGGGGGGGTGAATAGGAGCACTATCTATTTTTCGTTTTGATCCGATTCAAACATAATATTGACTCCAATAGCTATGAGAACTATGAAGATCAATATATATAAGCATAGCGGAAGACTTGTACTCAATCCCCTTCAAAACCCCAAAAGAAACGACCAAAAACACAAAAATCAGCCTTATGAGCAGTCTTGATGAGCGATGTGATAGTTCGCATGAGCAGTAGAATCGCATTTAAAAAAGCGATGCTTGACTGAAAAAGCGAAATAAAAAATCGACCAAACTTTTAAACCGTAAGGCCAAACTCCACCAAATTTGGAACACACCTTCCTAAGGATATTAGGAACCTATTCCAATCAAGGATCGCAGAGATCCAAGCCAAAGTTCCTATCTTTTTCAGTTTGAGCGAAGTGTGCTTCAAAAGCAGAGCAAAAATCGAAATATGATCTAAAGACTTGCTCGTGGGTGATTGATGATCAAGATGATCCTAGATGGGTTCCCACATGTCACAGCAAGTTAGATCACGGCAAGAAACCAACCAAAAACTCGCGGATCAAAGAAAGACTCAAAATCATCAAATAGAGAAAAGAAAGCAAATGAACTCATCTTTGAGAGAACTTTCTTTGGATTGATTTGATATGGTATTGATTTCTGACCACTCCATCAATGGAGGACAAAGACTCAATACATGAGCACGAAATCAAATCCAACTCTCTAGAACCCTAACCTCCAACTATCAACTCCCTAAGCACAAAAGCAAAACTAGGGTTTACAATGCAATGAAAGGGTTGGGGTGGTCATCCAAAGACACCCCTATTTATAGTGGAGGCTTAGACCTTCTAGAAGAGTAACCCTAATGGGCTCCTGTTAAGGCCCAAAACAAACGGGACACATACGCACGCGTTTTAAAGCGCCGTCTTCATCTCTTGACCTAATCCGCTTCACCGTGAGTTGGCAAAAGGTCACCAAGGCGGTATTTGGTAAAATTACCAAAATACCCCTTCTCGATCTTTTTGCAAAGACCGAGTCCCATCTTCATGAAGCACCTCCATGCTTCGCCACGTGTGGGATTGATCCAATGACTCTCTTCATGTCGGCAAGTCTCTCCCATCCGGCTCCCACCGAAACCACCATGGCACTTGCACCGACCAGCGTCACTTGATCGAACCGTCGCGCCGAATCGCCTGATTCGGTCACCTTTGTCCTTCTTGCGCCATGCTTGACTCCATTGACCTCACCCAAGCATCCCGATCGTTACGGACCTCGGCTCTCCAAGCTTAGTCCCGATCATCTTCGCCGATTGACCGTCATTGACCTCCAAGCAACTTGCACATCAATAGACAAAGACATCGAATCCGGGAACAAGTTCTTCACAACTTGACCCACGTTAGTCAAAACATGCATCATGCAACACATATGCCATGAAACCCATGAACTTGACCTAACCCAAAAGCAATCCTCCAAGTTAAGCGAAATTGAAACCAAATCGGTACTACTGCCATGTTATGGCGGTACTACCGCCTTCTTGATAATCAAGCACCCATAATCTTGATCGTCACCGCTCCTCAGAAATCCAAAAATTCTCAAAAACACTTGTTACGGAAAAACCATACCGCTCACACGCGATCGTTCAAATCATCGGGTACTACAAGCAACCATAGCGCAGTACTACCGCTCTCGAAAATCCAAAACACAAGTTACACTCGTTACGGAAAAACCATACCGCTTTGCTAGCGGTAATACCGCCAATGGTACTACCGTAAACACAAGCGGTACTACCGCATCAGCGGTAGTACCCGCGCGATACACGCCGATACTACCGATTAACGACACTTGTTTGAAAGCGAGTTTCAACAAAACCGAAAGCGATCGTTTCGACAAACCAAGGAAGCTATTGCCAATTGTACCATCACATTAAGATCATGAGCATATCCCCATGATATTCACAATCTCCCCTTGATGAACACATTGGCAATTTCCCAAATGCAAAATTTGAGGTTTGAAAAAGTAAAAACTTCGGCGTTTTTAGTTCAAAGGCATAACTTGGTCCAAATGCAAGAAAAAGCAAAGGAAATGACCAAGCTAGCTCGAGAATAGTATCGACAAGTGAGATCTGACAAAAGAAAGCATAAAGCTTCAAAATCCAGAAAGGTGTCAAAATCTCACTTAAGGTCCATATGAAAGAACAATTGTTCGATATGACCTTTGATCATTGTGAGGATCAAGAATTGCAATTCTAGTTCAGAAATGATAATAAAACCATAAGAATGCAAATAACAAGTAACTCCCCTTTTTTCAAACATCTTCTCCCCAAACAACTTCTCCCCTTTTTAACATTTTTACAATATCTTCTCCCCCTTTGACAATGGAGTCATCAAGGAATCACGCCTTCCTCTCGTCCAGAGATGACAAATGCAGAATGAGGAAAAAGCATAAGAAGGAGCATGCATGAAATGCAATGGAGTGGTTTCAATTTTTTTTTTGTATTTTTCAATTTTTGAATACAAGAAGCTTTGAAGATTACCCAAAAGAACAAGTTAGCATTTCTAAAGTTGCACAAACAACATATCAAGCCCTAACGATTGCTAGCAAGATCATGATAGGACATATATAACAAAGCTAAGCAAGAAGGCTCAATATAAAGCAATGAGTTCTAGCATTTTAAGCAAAGCTTCAAATCTAGCAAGTTCATCAACAGGATCCTAAAATGATCTTGGCCATGTCAAAATGTCAGCGTGAGATCCAAAAGCTAACAAAGACCACATTAAGAGACAAATAGGTCTGAAATGAATCGTTTTGCTCATTTTTCTCAAAAACCCATTTTAATTGTTTTTCAATTGCAATGAATATTCAAGTTGATAAAGGTCTATCTTAGTAAAGAAGATCTGGACTAGGAGCCATCCACAATCTCTTCCTAAGCTTCAACCAATTTGACAATTTGCATTTTTAGCATTGTGCTAGATCTCAAGCCTCACTCTGACCATCCCAAGCAACAAAAGCTTAAGAGAGTGGTCTAGGTCATCCAAAACTCCCCACGAGTTCATGCCTAGTACCATGGCAAGCGTCTCATGAGAAAGAATTGGTGAGATCGGTTCTTTACGCACAAAAGAGATCATTTTTATTTTGCACAAGAGCGGTTTTAGATTCTCAAGAACACAAAAAGCTCAAGTAATGATCAAAGCTAGATTCAAGAGCTAACAAAGCAATTTTGACAGGCCAATGTCATAAAAGGAGCACTAATTATGGCCCATTTGAACAATTCACAAATTGCTAATTTCTTAGTTCAAGTTGTTTTTCAAGTTCTAGCTCATACAGCAAAGACTTAGCTACACATGTGAAGGCATGATAATTCTAGCAAGTCAAAGAACTAGACATGGCATTGAGCAAGAATTTGAAACACTAAAGCTCCAAAGGGTAATAAGCAAAGCTTCATCAATTTAAAAGATAAGCAGAAAAGCTTATATTACAATGCATCTTTTTGGATTTTTCATATGAATGCAATATGATACAATGAGATGCAAGAAAAGCTCAAAAAGCCTAAAAAAAAATCAAAAAGATCAACAAGCTCAAAAAGAAAATCAAGAAAAGATCAAATGAACAGGAAAGATCAGAAAAGATCCAACTCCCCCTCAAACCAACCCATAGGGATAAATTACCCCTAACTCACTCCTCAAGGTGGCAAACCTTGTTGGGTCTAAAGGCTTGGTGAGGATATCATAAGCGAGCCTCGGACTCCACAAAATCTGACACAATATCACCCTTCTCAACGTGGTCTCTAAGGAAGTGATAGCGAATGTCTATGTGCTTGGTCCTAGAATGTTGCCTTTGGGTTCTTAGCAATGTTAATAGCGAAGTGTTGTCACGAGAAAGAGGAACACTAGCAAAAGTTAACCCAAAATCCTTAAGAGTGGAAACCATCCACAAAATCGACTCTGACAACTAGCAAAGACTACATATTGAACTTGATGGATTGTGCAATGTAAGACCGCTTCCTAGATGACCAAGAGACAAGAGAAGTGCCTAAGAAATGACATGTGCGGAAGTGCTCTTTCTATCTAGCCTCTGACTGCAAAATCGAATCTGAAAACCCCGAATGGACGAATAAGAAGAACAAGAATACCAAATGCCATCTTGAAGGGTAGAGTGTAAATACGAAAATGCGCTTAACGGCTTGGCGATGTGAAGTCCTCGGTGGCGCTGAAACCTCGCCTGAGAGGCGCATCGCGAAGTGGATGTCCGGTCTTGAGGCCGTCAGTCTGAAGGGAGCCGATCATCTTTGCGGTACTCGCGTTGATCCACGGCTTCTCCTTCCTCATCTGGATCCAAAGCGATCGAAATCGCCATGGGAGTGGCGATAAACTTGCGATCACCCATATCAAAACGCTTGAGCAAATCCTTGGTGTGCCGTTTGATGGATGAAGATCCCTTCCTTGCATTGCTTGATTTGTAGCCCCAGAAAGTAATTGAGTCTCCCATCATGCTCATCTCAAATTCCCCGGACATAGGCTCCGAAAAACTGGAAACAAGAGCATTAGAGGAACCACCAAAGATAATATCATCAACATATATCTGAACAAGCAGGAAATCATTGCCATGCCTAAGAATGAAAAGAGTCTTATCTACCTTTCCCATTTCAAAATCATTCTTAAGCAAGAAGGTCTTAAGTCTATCATACCAGGCTCTAGGGGCTTGTTTAAGACCATACAAGGCTTTGGATAGCTTAAAAACATGATCGAGGTGCTTGGGATTCTCAAAGCCGGGGGTTGCCTAACATACACTTCCTCCTCTATAAAACCATTGAGAAGGCACTCTTAACATCCATTTGATGCAACCTAAAACCTTTAGATGCAGCAAATGCAAGTAAGATCTTGAATGGCTTCTAATCTAGCAACAGAGCAAAGGTCTCATCAAAATCTAACCCCTCAACTTTGGCTAAAGCCTGAGCTACCAATCTAGCCTTGTTTCTAACCACATAACCATCCTCATTTTGTTTATTTTTGAACACCCAGCAGGTTCCTATAACATTATGTCCACTAGGAGGTTCTACAAGGTTCCAAACTTTATTTCTTTCAAAATTCTCTAACTCCTCATGCATGGCATTGACCCAACTAGCATCGAGACAAAGCATGTGATATATCTTTGGGTTCAAAAGAAGCTACAAATGCAGAGTGAGGAAAAGACTCGGATCATGATACAGAGCGAGTGACTCGCTCATGGAGATTACCAATCATCGATCCGGAGGTGTTGCTTCGAATGTGCAAAGGCGCTGGAGGAGATAGCGTTTCCTCGACCTCCATGAGTCACTGGCGGCAGCGAAGATCTGGCGAGAGCCTCAATTGGAGGTGAAGCGATCGTTCTTGGTTCAGAGCTTGGGCGCTTGGGCGGGAACATCGACAGCAGGTGGAGGAGTAGTATCAAGTTCATCCTCATCTTCTTCAACAAAAATGCTCTCTGTCACTGTAAGTCACGAAACATCGGATCTAGCTCGAGGCTAGTCTCATCAAAAGTGACATTGCATGTCTCTGGACAATGTTAGTTTCAACATTAAAACCGAAAACCCCTCGAATGAGCGGGATAACCCGAAATAAACCATCACAAGTCCTTGATTCAAATTTATCTAGGTTCCCTATCTTGAGAATAAAACACTTGATCCAAATACTCGAAAGTGAGAAAGCAGAGGGTTTTCTACCAAAACGAAGCTCATATGAAGTCTTGCCCAAAGCGGTCTCAAAAAGACACGGTTTGAAATATGGCAAGTCAGTAGCAATAGCCGACCCAAAACCTCCTCGGTGTGCTATACTCATCGACATCGTTCTAGCCATCTCAACTAGAGTCTGTTCTTCCTTTCCTAGCGCCATTTCTTTGAGGGGCGTGTGGAGAAGAGCGATGCTCAAAACCTTCGGCACAAAAGAGGCAAAAGCATTCTTGAACTCCGTGCCATTGTCATGCGGATCGCTCTCAAGGCACCGGGAAGTTCGAAGCCAAGCGAAGAACAAGGTCATGAAAATGATCAAAAGCCTCATCCTTGAAGCAAGAAAGAACACCCAAGAGTATCTCGAAAAATCATCGACTATGACAAGAATGTACCAATTGCCACCGATCCAGAACCCTAGCGGGACCAGCGGTATCCATATGAAATAACTGTCCCGGTCCGTCAGTTATGACCATAGTCAATGATGGGTGTGAGGCGGCAACTTGCTTGCCATGCCTACAGAGCGCACATCTGACATCCTTGACGACTTTGAGTTTAGGCAAACCTCTCATGAGATCAAGGCCGCTAACTCGTGTCAGATGATCAAAACCAATGTGCCCCAAACGTCGGTGCCAAAGCTAGATATCAGAAGAAGATGCAATCAAACACTTAAGAGATCCGACAAGCGATTCAGAAAAGTCAGCTCCAAAAATTCTACCAACTCTAGAAATCCCAAAAACGAGCTCACCAAAAGAATCAAGCACACGTCAGGCATTCTTCTTAAAACGAGTCTCATAGCCATCATCGAGAAGCTGTGAGACAGAAAGGAGATTGTACCTTAGCTTAGACACAAGTGTGACGTTCTTGAGAATGAACTTGTCGTTCACCCTAATCATTCCAGTTCCTTCAATGCGCCCTTGTGTATCATCTCCAAAGGTGATGAAGGCATCACTGTTGATCGCGTGAAGGAGGTGAACCATCTTGAGTCTCCGGTCATGTGGCGTGAACACGGTCGGCGAACCATGTGTTCTTCCCCTTCCGCGCCAATCACGAAAATCAAGGAACAAAAAGCGATGTGTCTCAATCTGGGGTTAGTTAAAAGCGACTTGGGAACCCGATCTTGAGACATTAAATCTCATGAGTAGTATGCAAAGCGGATGTGCTATCCTTGACTTTATTAGCAGTTCTATTTTGAGCAATGGTAACGAGAACATGAGATGCATCTGTCTAGGAACATGGTGATGAGCATGTGCAACAAATCCTAAATTTGGGGTTCTTCTTTTATGCGTGACCATGTCTCATAAAAGCTCTAGGTTGATTAGATGACATTCTAGCAAAATTTTTCTTAGCATTCTTCAACCTCATGTGAACTCAACCAAATGTCCACTCTTCTTGCAATAGGTGCAATGGTATTTTGTACCACTGGGAGAAGCACCTTTTGGCTTAAAGAAGGTTGGACAAACCTACAGATTTAAAAGCAGTTTTTGCGAGGTTGGGTTTTGAATTCAACTAAGCCATTTTCCAAGACACGAATGACATTAGGCTTGGACATGTCTGAAGCGAGTTGTATCCTAAACCTTGCTTCTTAAAAGGAGTTTTAGATTTATCTAGAATCATGTTTAACTGTTTTTCACCATTAGAGAATCTTTCTAAAGTATCCTTGAGATATGCATTCTCTTTTTCAATATTAGCACATGATTCACAAGTCTTGCCCTTAATGGCTCTAGCATGTTTCTCCTTAAGATGAGCAACTTCAAGCTTATAGGCGGCACAAGAGGCACAAGATGTAGAATCAATTGAATCCTTAAGCTTGGCAAACTTAGCTCTAACTGCTTCTAGAATATCCTTAACTTCATGTTCGCGCTCTAAGCAGAAAGAGCAAAAGCTAGATTTCACATTACGAAGCATCAACTTGCTAGAATCTAAGCATTTTTCACATGGAGCAGATTTAACATTAATTAGCTCAGTTCTAGCATTTTCAAGTTGATGCAAAGCAATATCATGAGCAGATTGCGGTTTAGGCAGTTCGAGTGCAAAGCATGGCGGGATGAACATTCATCAACATCTAGACTCTTAGCATTCACAATCTCTAATGTCAAATTCTCGACTTGTGATTCTAGATCCTTGTTCCTAGCCATGGTGAACTTTAAAGCCTTATCTGACTAAGCAATTGCTCATACATGTTATCGCATCTAGCGGAAAGGACATCATAGGATGGAAGTACCTCATCGTTGTCATCGGCGTCGTAGTCGACCATGAAGCTTATCTTGGGTGAAGTCCTTGGCCTTCCCTTTCTTGTCTTGAGGATCTCCTCCTCCTTGTCCTCCTCGCTCCGGAGTCCACATCGCTCATGGATTGATCTCCAGCGGCAAGGACCCTGGCGACCTTCATGAGCTTGGCGACATCATACTTGGACTTGCCCCTTGAGGCTTCTTCGAGCGAGCTTCTCAATCTTGTGGTTGCCCTTACCCTTGACTTAGGGCGATTGGCGGATGTGATATAGCTCTCCACACTCATAGCATGTCACAGGGGCCACCTCTCTTTACATTTCGACATTGTTATATGCAGTGTGACTTTCTTGGCTAAAAGAGCTAAATCAGCCTCGGAAGACTCTCAAACTCTTCTTCTTGAATAGCGAGATAAACACGCAAGAGAAAACCGAGAAGAAGACTCGGAAGAACCATCGAGTCCCTTGAAAGGATCGACCACCAAAGCCATGTTATCCTTCTTAAGATTACCGCCTCTCTTGATCTCATGAGTCTTTAGCTTCCTATAAAGCAGCTCCAAAGTGAGATTAGAGATCGGCGTTCTCCTCTATGGTAGTTGCCTTCATCTCCCACTCCTTGGTGTTGATTGCACCCAAGAGGTGGGTGGCATTCTCGATTGAGAGTACTCAATGTCAACAGACTTTCATCGATTGATCACCTTGTTAAAGCGAGTAAAGGCGTCATCGATGCTCTCACGGGGCGCATCTCGAATTTGTTGTACTCTCGCTTGTAGACATTCTCGCGCACTTGCTTGATCAGGGGCGATCCCTCATGGTAAGTTTCGGTGTGCCAAATCTCATGTCTTGATCGCATAGATTGCAAATCTATCGTACTCTTGCCTACCAAGCCCGGCATATAGAAGGTTCTTTGCCTTGTTGTTGTTAGCCAAGAGAAATTTCTTTGAAGCCGGCGTAGTAACCGAACAAAAGCAATGAGATCGAACAACCTCCCATATAGCTTGTCCTTCGCTCTCAAGGAAGACTCGCATGCGATTCTTCCAATAGGCATAGTCGAGCCCATCGAAGACATGCGGCTTGTCGAGTACTTATCCATCGCCAAGTTCGGTGACGGTTAAGATCAAGATTGAACTAACAGACTCGATACCACTGTTGGACCGAAAAGCGCGACTAGAGGGGGTGAATAGGAGCACTATCTATTTTTCGTTTTGATCCGATTCAAACATAATATTGACTCCAATAGCTATGAGAACTATGAAGATCAATATATATAAGCATAGCGGAAGACTTGTACTCAATCCTTCAAAACCCCAAAAGCGACCAAAAACACAAAATCAGCCTTATGAGCAGTCTTGATGAGCAAGATGTGATAGTTAGGATGAGCGATGGCGGTAGTTCATGAGCAGTAGAATCGAACGAAAAAGCGATGCAATGACTGAAAAGCGAAATCAAAAATCGACCAAACTTTTAAACCGTAAGCCAAACTCCACCAAATTTGGAACACACCTTCCTAAGGATATTAGGAACCTATTCCAATCAAGGATCGCAGAGATCCAAGCCAAAGTTCCTATCTTTTTCAGTTTGAGCGAAGTGTGCTTCAAAAGCAAGCAAAAATCGAAATATGATCTAAAGACTTGCTCGTGGGTGATTGATGATCAAGATGATCCTAGATGGGTTCCCACATGTCACAGCAAGTTAGATCACGGCAAGAAACCAACCAAAAACTTCATGGATCAAAGAAAGACTCAAAATCATCAAATAGAGAAAAAAAGCAAATGAACTCATCTTTGAGAGAACTTTCTTTGGATTGATTTGATATGGTATTGGTTTACTGACCACTCCATCAATGGAGGACAAAGACTCAATACATGAGCACGAAATCAAATCCAACTCTCTAGAACCCTAACCTCCAACTATCAACTCCCTAAGCACAAAAGCAAAACTAGGGTTTACAATGCAATGAAAGGGTTGGGGTGGTGTCGGCACACCCCTATTTATAGTGGAGGCTTAGACCTTCTAGAAGAGTAACCTAATGGGCTCCGTTAAGGCCCAAAACAAACGGGACACATACGCCGCAGCGTTTTAAAGCGCCGTCTTCATCTCTTGACCTAATCCGCTTCACCGTGAGTTGGCAAAAGGTCACCAAAGGCGGTGTTGGTAAAATTACCAAAATACCCTTCTCGATCTTTTGCAAAGACCGAGTCCCATCTTCATGAAGCACCTCCATGCTTCGCCACGTGTAGGTTGATCCAATGGCTCTCTTCATGTCGGCAAGTCTCTCCCATCCGGCTCCCACCGAAACCACCATGGCACTTGCAAACCCGCGTCACTTGATCGAACCGTCGCCCCGAATGCCCTGTTCGGTCACCTTTATCCTTCTTCGCCATGCTTGACTCCATTGACCTCACGGCATCCCGATCGTTACGGACCTCGGCTCTCCAAGCTTAGTCCCGATCATCTTCGCCGATTGACCGTCATTGACCTCCAAGCAACACGCACATCAATAGACAAAGACATCGAATCAGGAACAAGTTCTTCACAACTTGACCCACGTTAGTCAAAACATGCATCATGCAACACATATGCCATGAAACCCATGAACTTGACCTAACCCAAAAGCAATCCTCCAAGTTAAACGAAATTCAGAAACCAAATCGGTACTACCGCCATGTTATGGCCGGTACTACCGCTTCTTGATAATCTCAAGACCCATAACTTCTTGATCGTCTGCTCCTCAAGAAATCCAAAATTCTCAAAAACACTTGTTCGGAAAAACCATACCGCTCACAGCGATGCGTTCAAATCATCTTGGTACTCTCAAGCAACCATAGCGCGGTACTACCGCTCCTCGAAAATCAAAACACAAGTTACACTCGTTACGGAAAAACCATACCGCTTTGCTAGCGGTAATACCGCCAATGCAGTACTACCGTAAACACAAGCCGGTACTACCGCATCAGCGGTAGTACCGCCGCATACACGCCGGTACTACCGATTAACGACACTTCTTTGAAAAGAGATTTCAACAAAACCGAAAACGATCGTTTCGACAAACCAAGGAAGCTATTGCCAATTGTACCATCACATTAAGATCATGAGCATATCCCCATGATATCCACAGTTCTCCACCTTTCGTATACTCCTGCAGTATCTGTGGATGATATTCCAAAATCTGTTTGATTTCCATGAATAAGCAATTTTCAATCGACACAAGTATATTATTAAACAAAAAAGGAAACCCAAACTATTGCTCTCTACCTCTCGATAAATCAATTCTCTAACATCATCTTATGTCAGCTTCCGTCTCTCAAATTCAAACTCGAGTTTTGAAATTGGCTATGGAGCACACCTCAAGTTAACGAAAGGAAAGAACAAATCTGTTCCCCTAACAATAACGTACGTTTTTTTGTTGTTGATTTAGTTCATTTTTAAAATATGGAAATTTGTCAATGCACCGTGCAAGTCAAGTTCCTCCTCTACTTACGAAAGAAGCCATGTTCTTCCCTCGTTACCCTGCAGAAAATTGTTCAAAAGAAATAAAAACATTCGTTGATTGGGGGAAAAAAACTTTTTTTAACCGGTAGGAGGACTGCCTTTAATTAATAGAGTAGATCAAAAAACAGGTTTTGCAGGGCCGAAACCCTGATAAACAAACTACAAGACCCTAATTACATGGAAATTAATTGCTCCAAACATTCCCCCCTACAAGAGTCCATGCTCTTCCTTCTTTCTTAATCTTAGAGACCAGCTCCATAGGTGAGGACAATCTTCTGTTTAAAATTCTAGCATTGTGCTCTTTCAAAATCTCCTAGGTGATTAGGATTACCACCGAGGCCGTTGCCCTCCTCGGCTGATGGCCAGTGTGGCAAAATTTCCTCCACCATTCCTCGATGTCGTGACTGACCGGCCAAGAAGATGGTCTAAGCGAAGCACTGCCCACCCAGTCTACTATAGATTGTCATACTCGGTGAGAGTACCTACACTCTGACAAAAGGTGGATAGCTGATTCTAACGTTTGTCTACAGAAGGGGCAAAGGGCTTGGTTTGGCCAACCTCGCGCTTGTAGTCTATCAGAGGTCCATAGTCTGTTTTGAATTGCTAGCCACATGAACTATTTGCATTTAGGTGGCGCCACGGTTTTCCAGATGAGGCTTTGAAACTCCGTTGCAGTTGATCCTAGAAATTGCAAATTGTAAGTTGATTTTGCTGAATATTCACCCTTTGAGGAATGCTTCTAAGTGATCTCATCCGAGGCCGATGGATCTAGGGTGATTTGGTGGACACTTTCCCAGAGGCCTAGAAATTGACGGACTAGCCCATCTGAGATCTCACCTTGTAGGTTTATGTTCTGTATCCAACAGTTGTCCTGCTGCGTCGCGGAGATTGTTCTATTTTTTTGGATGGAAAGGCGGTAGATCTCCGGTGCGACGTCCTGAGGGGAAGTCCCGTTGAGCCAAGCTGAAATCCAGAACTTTGTTTTTTCCTGTTGTCTAAAATGATTGAGGTGGCTGTCGCAAATAGGCTTCTGTCGGTCTCATCGCAAGGTATGTCCATGCCAAACCCAAAGTTTATTTTCGGCTTTCCATTCTTGCCAGAGCCAACGAACTGCCCTTGCAAACTTAGAGAGATTGAGAATCCCCAGACCGCCTAGCTCTTTTGGTCGACATACTCTTTCCCAATTTACCTTGCATTTGCCACCTGTTAACATTTTTGCCCCCGCCGAAAGGTACCTCCTCCTTGATCGGTCTAGGGCACGAAGGATGGATTTTGGGGCATTGAAGGCCGTGAGGTAGTAGATCGGCATCGAGGAGAGCACCGATTTTACCAAGGTAGAGCGACCAGCAGGGGAGAGCAGTCTGCCCTGCCAGCCTGCTAGCCTTCGCCCGACTTTATCCAGCAGCGGCTGAAAATCCACCTTCTTGAGTTTTTTATGATGTAGCGGAAGCCCCAAGTATTTGACAGGAAAGTTAGAGCGCTAGGCCGTGAACTTTTCAAGATGCGTGTCGAGGTCGATGTGATCACACCCTATAGGCACCACCGAGCTTTTGTGGACGTTGGTCTGAAGGCCCGAGGCGTTCCCAAAGAGCTGCAAAATGTTGGTTGTCGATTGCACATCTCTTGCGGTAGGACAGATGAATACAACAGTGTCGTCTGCGTATAGCGATGTCTTGAGCATGTGTAGATGGCTGCAGTGGGGTTCCAAATGACCCATCTCTGTTGCTCTTTCAAACAGCTTTTGAAGAGGGTCGATTGCCTGGATGAAAAGGAAAGGGGACAGCAGGTCTCCTTGCTGCAAACCCCTACCGTGGTTGATGTTGCCTCCGAGGATGCCATTGAGGAGGCCGTCGACCACAAGGCCGCAATCCAATCTCTCCATCTGGAGGGGAAGCCCCTTCTTTGGAGGAAATTCAAGAGGTATGTCTAACTTAAGAAATAGCGTTGGTGTTTTAGATTTGTATAGCCTCATTGTAACATTTTTGACGTATAGGAAGTTGTCCTGGATGCTTCTTTTTTTTCCAAAAGAGCTTTGATTTATGGATACCAGCCTTTGGAAGTGCGGGGCTAGCCGTAATGCCAATGTCTTGGTAATCCATTTCCCTACCCTGTGGATGAGGCTAATGGGTCTGTAGTCTGTCGTACTTTCTACCCCTTCTTTCTGTGTTCAGCAAGTGGAGGCTCGTCGTTCTAAGGCTATAGAAGCTTTGGAAGACCTCCATGATTTCCGCCTTGATGATAGGCCAGCAAGTTTTGTAAAACATGAGCATAAAACCATCAGGGCCTGGTGCCTTGTCGATTGGGATTTGTGCTAATGCGGAAGCGACCTCCTGCTCTGAAAAGGGTGCATCGAGGCAGTCCAAGTTTTGTGGGGTGAAGCCCAACTCGTCCTACTGCAGGTCATAGCTTCTTCTAATTGGTGTGGACAAGACGTCCTGAAAGTGCATGTGTAAGGATTCCTGTTTTTCATCATGCGTGTGCGTCCATCCCTGCCCAACGCGTAGCCTCCGAATGTGGTTTTTTCGCCTCCTTGAATTTGCTTTCAGGTGGAAGAAATTTGTGTTTGCGTCGCCTTCTTTTAAGTTTGTGATGCATGAATTTTTTTCTTCTCTTGGAGCGTTCTATCACTGCTAGCCCCATCACTCTTTTCTTGAGTCCCGCTCTTAGACCCCTTTCTGGTAGCGATAGTGTTCTACTTTCCTGGGCTATATCAAGTCGTAGAATTACTTCCAGAGCCATAAGGAGTTGTAGCTTTGCCTACAAGAAGAGCTTCCTGCTCCAAGCCTGTAACTTCGTCGTTGTCTTGCCCAGTTTGTGGTTAAGCCTATTGACAAGGATTAAAATCTCTATGTATTACTTTAATACATAACAAAGGATTATACGTCTTCATGGTCGTAACCCCTAAGGCTAATGACCTCACTGGTCGTAAGGATTCCAGAGGTTATATAATGGGTACCCTGGTCGGACAAGGTCCTGTACCTAGTCTCCGACCAGGTAGCTGCTTGTAGGTTTTATGAACTGGTATCCAGATTTAATTCTAAGTATATTTTTTACCTTGTGATGAATGGAACACGTGTTGTATACTCCATGCCACGTGACGTTATATAATCCTAAGACACTGACAAACAACCGCCATACGGTTGAGTATCTCACGGACACTTAACTGCAAAGCGGTTGATACTTTATCAATCATCACCTCGCTCCGACCAGCCGCAACGCTTCACAATGGACGTCTTCTCCAGGAGCAACTGCCACCTCTTCAGAAGTTATATAAGGATGGAGCACGGACGAAAGGATCATATGGCATCAGATTAGGGCATCAAAGCAGTGTAATCAGCCTTAGATTCATACTCTAAATCTAATTCAATAGTATAGCAAGCATCATATTTAGTGTAACTAGGATTAGTCCACTGCCTGGTCGTAGGCACCCCCTGTAATAGCCAGTTCATATCAATAAAGAGCAGTCACATTCTCTTCCAAGAAATCTGTGCCATTTTCCTCTATTTTATTTCGTAAGATCGGCGACTCGATCGTCAACACCTATAGCACGGCTCCGTGTGGTGGTTGTTTAATGTCCACACTTGTTGGACAATTTCCTTGAAGCCAGGCACCTTGACCCAAAAATTCTCAAAGCGAAAGTGAGGTAGAAGAGGACAGTGGTCCGAAAGTGAGGTAGACAGAGCGTGCAAAATGTGGTTTTCGAAGTGGACATCCCAAGCCTGATTGCAGAAGACCCTATCTAGCTTAACGAGTGTCAGGTTCTCCCATCCGTTGCTCCACGTGTACTTTCTATTTTGCAAGTGTATCTCTTTGAGCTCACAAACGTCTAGGGTGGTCTTAAATTGACCCTTCCTTGCTCGGTTTATGTTGCCCTTGTTTTTATCACTTGCCTTGTAGATCAAGTTGAAATCACCGAGTACCATCCATCTAGTGGCCAACGGCAGGCGAACGGACTGAAGTTCTTCTAAGAACGCTGGCTTATCACTATCTCGGGATGGGCCATAGACCACCGTGAGGCGGAATACTGTGTCGCAATCCTCAATTTGTGCCGATGCCGACAGACTGTGTTCTTCTAGCTGGATGGCGTCAACCACAATGTGGTGGTCTTTCTATAGAAGTAGGATGCCGCCACGTGTCCCAGAGGCTGGCCTCTACGCAAATTTGTGCAACAAGTGTCCTCCCAAATAGTATGCTAGCGCTTGGTCCACCGCTTGAAGATTCGTTTCTTGCAGATAGGCAAGGTGGCAGGTGGTGGATGAAAGAGTCTCATGAACCGTCATTCGTTTAGCTGGTGTGTTCAGACCGCATACGTTCCAACAGATGATATTGAGGTTTGGGCATGTCATGATTGTATGGCACCGAACTTTGTAGTTTCTCTCGGTCCCCTGTGTTCTAACTGCTAGGAACCTCGCCAATGATCATGAAGGAAGGAGGAGGAGGCCGGTGTTGGTGTTGGTATTGGTGGCGGTGGTTAGTCCCAAGCGTGGGGGCATTCCTGTCTAATCCAACTAGAGTTGATGAAGCGAATTCGAACCGAAGAAGGGGTTGGAATGGCGCTTTGCAGCCGATCGAGGTGGCGGGTATACCGATGGAGGCCCAAAGAGCGGGGCCGAGAAGTAGTCTCACAGAAGCACTTGCAGCAAATATTGCACACTTTTTTGCTGGTACCAATGTTCTTACTAGAACGCCAGCTAGGCAACCTAGGACGAAAACACAAATAAGCGTAGACGATAGTTGAGCAAAAGCGGTTGGTCTGTGTTTGTGGACCCCAGGAGTGAAGGATCCCGGATTCCCTGTGAAACACACACTAGTCCAAGAACAGCTAGTGTACACAGTCAACAAAAGTGGATAATTTAACCATAAAACATCATTCATTGAAATACTTAAAGTCTTTTACAAAAGGGGCATAAAGCCGAAGAACAAAATATAGCGGAAGTAAAGCGGTAAGGTAGACCAGACGATTCGCCACAGGAAATTGTCTAGAGGGCGTAGCCTAGTCGTTCAAGTTCTCATTCCCCCCCCCGTAGTACTCTTCTCCTGATCAACAATTTATAAAGCAAAGTGAGTACAAATGAATGTACTCCGCAAGTTACACCCAATTAACAGATTATAATGCATGCACGAATTCAAGGAAAGGAGGCTTATATGGCTCAATTTGCATAAAGTGACAATTTTCATTTGAATACTCATACTAAGTTTCAAAGCAGTTTATTCTACACTAAAATTTATTTTCTAAATCTCAAGTTTTATAGTCAGATAACATTCATCAACAAGTGGTGAGGGATATCCTCCTATCACATGGCTACCCACCCAATTTTTCTATTTGGATAGAAATCCAAAATCATTTAACAAGCCTTTTGAAATCAAAACCAAAAATCTAACTTGGAGTGGCTTTGCTAGCATGCCCTTGACCGTGGACATAGCTATTCGACCCTTGACCGTGGACATAGCTATTCGAATAGTTTTACACTCTGCAGAGGTTGTACAGCTTTACCCACAAGAGATAATTAATTATACTGTTCGCTCACACACTTCTGTAGGTGTGCAACTAAGTAATTATCACAAGGCCTTTACAATGCATCATCCCACCGTAGTCCCACCTCGCTAAGGTTTCTCCCCTTTTAGATAGAAACCTGTTGGGTTCAGGCCCCCTCTTGTGCTAGGTGGGAATACATAAAAGTAGATCATAAAAGATACCCACGTAATCGGATGGCACGACCACGGTGAAAGAATGCAAAATAGTTAGTCAGGTCCTGCCCATTCATGACATATGGTAGGACTGCCCATTCATGCACCATCCAAACATCCATTTCGCCCAAGTCCAAACCAATTTTCATTTTATTTAATAAGTTAAATCATTTCAAAGATTTCTATGGTATAGATATACCAAAGCGTTGTTTAAATCATAGTTGAGTTTTTGGCTAAATTCCCCAAAGTAAACATTTTGGTCTAAGCTTTGTCTAAGCATAGTGTTTTACAACATGGTCTAGCTCATACTAATGTATCAACTAGATTTTAACTAAGGTATCAAGGAATGATTGATTTACTAGCAAAGTTGGCTATAGGAAGGAATATGGAATAACTATAAAGCTTGAAACTGGAATTTAAATTACTTGAATTTAAATAAGCATGAGATAATAATTGAAAATGGAATTTAAATAATTTAAAATATTGGGATTCAATATGATCAATGATGTAACTTGCCTTGCTCAAATGCTTGAGGGTCTACTTCTTCGCAATATTCGGTTTCTCGGAGCCGTCGAGATCTACACGCGAAAAGGAACCAAATTCAAATAATACCCAAATGAATTCAAATGAACTCTAAATCAAATAATTTTAGTATAGATAGGTAGGTTTTGATTTTAGATGAATTTAGAAATTTGAATCATTGGAATCAGGGCTCGTATGAAGGAGAACAAGTCCTCGGAAGGGGACTTAACGACAAGTGGTCGGAAGGTGTTTCAACGACCTGGTCGAAATAAGGATTCAACTGGTCGTAAGAAGGATCGACTACTCAACGTGGTCATAAGAAGGATACAACTACTCAACATGGTCGTAAGAACACGAGGGAGAACAGGGCATGAGGAACTCACCAGGACCGAGAGAGAGATTGGAGGAGGAGCCTGGTGGAGGACTGTGAACGGCGAACAGCGCCCTGGCGAACTCTACGGCGGTGAGAAGGTTGAAGACGGCGTGGACTCCAGCGAACTCTCTGGTGGCGAGGAGGAGAGAAGGGAATAGCTGAGAGGAAAATAAGAGGAGGCAAAGGGCTTCCTGGTGCTCCATTTATAGAGGAAGGAAGGGAACCGTGCGTCAACATGGAGCAGCGGGACATGCGGCGGCGTGGCATGGGCGCACTGCCGGCAGGTGAAAGAGGGGATGGGATAGGTAAGGGAGGAGACAAGAGAGGGAACAGGTGCGATGGAGGCGACATCATTTAATGCGCGGAGACTTTTGCAACAGCATTTAATGTGCACCGCGCTGCAGAAAAAGAGGGAGAGAGAGAGAGAGAGAGACGGACGCACCAAGGCGAGGGTGGTCAAAAATGAGAGGGTGGTCGTGACCAAGAGGCTGATCGAAACCAAGAGGTGGTCGTGACCAAGAGGCAGGTGCGGCGGGGTTTGCAAGGAAAGGGACAATGAATGAAATCGGAACGAATCGTGAAAGGAATTTTGAAATACCGGGAACTCAATAAAATCGGATAAACCAAATTCACATTAATTGAAGTTTGCTTAATTCATATTAAATCGCTTTTAGTTTCCAAAATCTCCAAGTTAAGCTTTAGCAATGCAACAAAACCAAATGGTTATTTTTATTTTGAAAATTTTCAAATAGCCCTGAAAATCAGGATGTTACAAACCTACCCCCCCCTAAGGGAATCTCAACCCCGAGATTCAGACTTGATTAGCAAAAAGGTGGGGATACTCTGCTTTCAGATCCTCTTCTTGTTCCCAGGTGGCTTCTTCTTCTGAGTGGTTACTCCATTGGACTTTGCATGAACGAATGACCATGCTTCTGGTAACGCGCTCTGCGACATCAAGTATCTTTATCGGCTGCTCCACGTAGGTGAGATCTTTTTGAAGATCGATGCTCTCTAGCGGTGTTTGCTCTGTTGGAACTTGAAGACACTTCTTTAGTTGTGACATGTGGAAGACATTATGAACTGCGGATAGAGATGCCGGCAGTTCTAATTGATAGGCGACTCTACCTCTTCTTCCCAAAATCCTGTATGGTCCAACAAATATTGGTGCGAGTTTTCCTTTGGTCTGAAACATTTTCACTCCTTTGAGTGGAGTTACTCTGAGATAGACGAAATCTCCTGTCTCAAAGGACAAGTCTCTGCGACGATTGTCAGCATAACTCTTTTGTCGGGATTGAGCCACTCTTAATTGTTCTCTTATCAGTTTTACTTTACTTTCAGCATCCTTAATCAACTCAGTCCCAAAGAACTGATGTTCTCCGACTTGATCCCAAAGGAGAGGGGTTCTACACTGTCTGTCATACAATGCTTCAAATGGAGACATTTGCAGGCTAACTTGATAGCTGTTGTTGTACGAGAATTCTGCATTAGGAAGATTCTGATCCCAGCTCTTCCCGTAATCTATAGCACAAGCTCGGAGCATGTCTTCCAAAATTTGATTTACTCATTCCGTTTGTCCATTTGTTTGGGGATGATAAGTTGTACTGAAGTTGAGTATGATTCCCAGGGCATCATGTAAGCTCTTACAAAATCTGGATGTAAATTGTGAACCTTTGTCGGATACAATACTCTTGGGTACTCCATGTAGACAGACGATTCTGGATATGTACAACTCTGCTAGTATACTACTTTAGTAAGTGGTCTTGACTGGAATAAAGTGTGTCACTTTAGTCAAACGATCAATCATGACCCAGATTATTGGGATTCAACACGATCAATGATGTAACTTGCCTTGCTCAAATGCTTGAGGATCTACTTCTTCGCAATATTCGGTTTTCCCGGAGTCGCCGAGATCTATACGTGAAAAGGAACCAAATTCAAATAATGCTCATATGAATTCAAATGAACTCTAAATCAAATAATTTTGGTATAGATAGGTAGGTTTTGATTTTAGATGAATTTAGAAATTTGAATCATTGGAATCGGGGCTCGCATGAAGGAGAACGTGTCCTCGGAAGGGGACTTAACGGTAGGTGGTCGGAAGGAGGTTCAACGACCTGATCGAAATTAGACTCCGACTGGTCGTATGAAGGATACGACTACTCAACGTGGTCGTAAGAACACGAGGGAGAACAGGGCATGAGGAACTCACCAGGACCGAGAGAGAGACTGGAGGAGGAGGCTGGTGGAGGACGGTGAATGACGAACGGCGCTCTGGCGAACTCTACGGCAGCGAGGAGGTTGAAGATGGTGTGGACTCCAGCGAACTCTTCGGTGGCGAGGAGGAGAGAAGGGAAAAGTTGAGGATAAACAAGAGGAGGCAAAGGGCTTCTTGGTGCTCCATTTATAGAGGAAGGAAGGGAACCGGGTGTCAAGATGGAGCAGCAGGATTTGCGATGGCGTGGCATGGGCGCACGGCCGGCAGGTGAAAGAGGGGATGGGGGCAGGTAAGGGAGGAGACAAGGGAGGGAACGGGTGCATCGGAAGCGACATCATTTAATGCGTGGAGAATTTTGCAATAGCATTTAATGCACACCACGCTGCGGAAAAGAGGGAGAGAGAGAGACGGATGCACCGAGGCGAGGGTGGTCAAAAATGAGAGGGTGGTCGTGACCAAGAGGCTGGTCAAAACCAAGAGGTGGTCGTGACCAAGAGGCTGGTCGAAACTAAGAGGTGGTCGTGACCAAGAGGCTGGTGCGGCGAGGTTTGCAGGGAAAGGGACGGCCAACGGAAATCGAAACGAATCAGCGAAAGGGGATTTTGAAATACCAGGGAACTCCAATAAAATCCAGATAAACCAAATTCGCATTAATTGAAGTTTGCTTAATTCATATTAAATCGCTTTTAGTTTCTAAAATCTCCAAGTTAAGCTTTAGCAATGCAACAAAACCAATTGGTTAATTTTATTTTGAAAATTTTCAAATAACCCTAAAAATCAGGATGTTACAGTGTTTGACCATGGCAGTGGTGGTCATCATCGTCGAGGTCTGTTGTCGGCTCTCCTAGGCTCCCGCAAGGTCGACCGTAGGGACACCTGGGCTGTCGCTGGCCCGAGGTGGAGCGTTGTGTAGGCCTTCCCCTCCCAGCATGGCAAGGCCTCCATGATCGGCAAGGGCGTCATCCACTTGTGTTGTAAGGTGATAGTCTAGCTTGAATAGACTGGAGAGAGCCACTATGGCCTGCTGGTTCAGTGGACCTTCGAAGGCCTTCATGTAGTCTGCCAGGGCGTCTCCTGTGAGGCTTGCTCCTTCCGGCAGCGTCCCCATCTTGTGGGCAAGAGTCTTCTGCGCCCTTTGAAGCATGGTCCCAGTACGCCTTTTTTGAGCTAAGCGCACACTGCGTCAAACAGCCGTGAGCTCGAATGCAGCGCCTCGCTTGCTTGATTGTTTGAGCCCTGCACCCACGGGGCCACCAATTATGATGGTTGCTTGGTCAGAGCATGCTTGTGCTACCCTCGTGCCCTGCATGGGGTGCAAAGCTGTGGCCAGCCTAGCCTAACCTCTGTCTTGGCCCCAAAGGGGCCTGCCTGCCGACTCGTTGCACTCCTTGTCATGCTCCTCCCCATCTGAGCAGCTGTCAAAGGTGGGCATCATGCTGGTCTGCACCTGCGACAAGGGTGTGGGGGTTCGCTTTGCACTTGCTTGGGGGGGGGGTGTTGACGGCCAGCCCACCCAACCCCGGGATGCTCATGTGTCGGCGTGGCGAGTAGGGGGATCCGGCTGAGCCTGATGGGGCTAGACCAAGCCTGGTGGCCTATGCACTTGACGCCTTGCTGATCTAGTCTTCCCTCTCCTCGTGCCGCTGGTTCGGACTTGAAGGGGCTGGGCTGCCGAGAACTTGATGGAGTGCCTCCCATAGCTGCTTAGCGTAGGAAGAGAAGAGGTCTTGTAGGGTCCTGTCGACTTTATCTTTGATCTCCGCTAGAGATGGTTTGGGAGCGGGCGAAGCATTCTGGGCCTGCTGGAAAAGGCCCCACATGGATCACCCCTCCCGACAGGTCTGCACGACGGCGGCGGCACCCGTTGTCTCTGTAGTAGCCATCTACGCGCCTGCGATAGGGTGACCGATCACGTTCATGGCCCGAACAACCCCTTAGCTTGTCACCTTTCGAGCTGGGCTGCCTGAGCATGTGACGGCTCCCCCGGTTATGGCTCTTGTTGTGATCGTCGTCTCTGTCTTCTTTGCGCCTTGGGGTGAAGCGCGTGGGGTGCTCGTCGCCGTCCGAGCAGCGTGGAGGTTGAGGCCGGCTCCGAGCACGGTCCTTCTAGTTCCCTCCTCCCTCCTCCGGCTTCTGGTTCCCAAGCTTGGACTCCGGCATGCCGTACACCACCCCTAGGCACCAGGGGAGCCTGGTGGTGATCGGTTCATAAGGGACCATGTCTGCAGCAGATATGAAGTAGTTGAGGGGCGCAGTAGTATGATCCTCGATGTAGTCTAGGTGGATGATGACCTGGAAGGAGAGACCGCACCGCCACCGGTTCAGGAGACTGGAGGGCACCTTCGCCATGGGGTGACTGGCCTCATCACTTCGGTTGGCGAGGGTGACCCACACCACTTTGGCAATGGTGCTCGGATTTGCCGTCCAAGCCTAAACATTGAGAGTTCTAGTGTCCTCCTTGCCCTCTGAGATGCCTTTGAGGCACTGGAGGGAGCACTTCCGGCCAATGACGCGCTCCACTAGCTCCGGTCGCCAACCATGTACCGAGACGCCCTCTAGGCAGAGGCACACTCGGAAGAACAGCCACACCAAAAAACCTTTGAAATGTACTGATGCACCTAATTGCAGAGATATGGGAAATTAAGTATGAGAATCGAAAATTGACCATCTACCCATCAGCTTGTACTGGTAGGCGTATATCAGACCACCATTAGGCGATAACAAATCCTTCAGCCGTCATCCTTGAACTCCCTGGTTAGCCAATCCAAAGCACAAAACCATCATATATCTCCTTTGTTTGAAGCTACATCGTGACTACTATTATTTGCAGAGTCGTTTAGCCAAAAATTCCTTTGTTGAAGCTACATATAGAATGCTTCTCTTCTCATGAAGCATCGAAGGGAAGGTCCCACGTGATAGAATCATATCAAAGCATGATTTCATTTGCTAAATCAACAATGGTGCTCATAAGTTGTTTACAAAATCAAATATAGTTATCAATCATAAAAGGGGGGTGGTTAAGAACAGATGTGTATATGCATAAAAAAACTTTGGAGAAAAGCATATACCTACGATCAAGATAACGTGGTTGAATTCCAGTGCCTTGGCATGTGGTGCATGTCAACGAGCCAACACCCTCACAGTTGACACACTTCTTCTTCTTCTTTGTTTTTTTGAAACAGGTAGGAGAGCTACCTTTTAATTTAATAAAGCAGATCGAACAACAAGTATTCGAGGGCCGAAACCCTAAAGGACAATCTAGATACTAATTACTAATTACACGGGTATTAATTTCTCCAAACATTTCCCCCTGCCAAGGTACAAGTTCTTCCTTCTTCCTTGATCTTGGAGACCAACTCCATGGGCGAGGAGAATCTTCGGTTGAAGATTTTGGCATTCGCTCTTTCCAAATCTCCCAAGTGACTAAGATGACCACTGAGGCCATTGCCCTCTGCGTCAGATGGCCAATGTGGCAAATTGTCCTCCAGCATTCCTCGATGCCATGACTGATCGACTAAACGATGGCTTGAGCAGCGCACAGCCCACCCAGTCTGCCATAGATTGCCATACTCGACGAGAGTACCTACACTTATCCCAAAGGTGTATGGCCGATTCTGGGGCTTGTTTGCATATGGGGGCAAAGGGCCTGGTTTGGTCAACCCCGCGCTTGCAGTCTGCCAGAGGTCCAGAGTCTGTTTTGAATTGCTAGCCACACGAACTATTTGCATTTAGGTGGCGTCGAGGTTTCCAGATAAAACTTTGAAACTCCATTATCGTTGATCCTAGGAATTGCAGATCGTAAGCTGATTTTGCTTAATATTCGGCCTTTGAGGATTGCTTCTAGATGATCTCATCTGTGGTCGATGGATCCAGGGTGATTTGGTGTACTCTTTCCCAGAGTCCTAGGAATTTATGGATTAGCCCATCTGAGATATTGCCTTGTACGTTTATCTCCTGTATCTAGCAATTTGTGTCTGAGCTGCCATGAACGCTCCAAAATTCTGCAAGTCAATTGAAGGTGCTTGCGGCGGGACTGCTCCTACTGGTGTCTATTCATTCTCTTCGGACCCAGGGGTTCCAAATCCACTAGCAACGGCATGATGAGTTTGAACCATCTGGCGAATGCTCCATGGGTTAGATAAGGTAGCAAGCACAAGATAAGTTAAGAACTAATCGAGGGGTAGATTAAACCCAACAAACACAGCTTCAAGAACTCCACTGAAATACTTATATTAATAGGGTCTTGGTATGACTACAACAAATGCCTAAGGGCCTTTGCAGCTCATACTCGCACACAAGAAAACAACAAACCTAACACACAAACTACTGCCTAAAGGGTGACACTCCTAATCTTAAACTGACGCGGCTCGAACACTCTGAACCTCGACTGACTTAACCTAAACTTGAATGAGCTACTCGAGGAGAAAACCTCCACAGGCACGACGATGCTCCCGCCTATTGTAGACCTAAAACGGCGCTGGCATCCTTGCAAACTGATCTTGGTGCCCCAGAACTGGTGCAGCAGGAACAGGCATCCCTAGTGCAGGCACAACTAGCTCCTCCGGTGCTTCAGACTCTGTTGGCTCCTCAGCCTCTTCTTGGTCTTCCTCTGGATCTTCTTCTTCAAGGTCTTCCTCTTCATGATTTTCCTCATACTCGTGCTAGCCATAGAGAGCTTCTTCTAGTGTGGCGATCCTTTCTTCCACCATCTGCAGGGTTTCGTAGACGCACTCCAACTCCGTGGCGGCAACCACTAGGGATTCTTCCTAAGCAGCTGCGAACTGGGCCAGGTGCACCACGGTAGTGTTGCACTCTCTATCTGTAGATGGGTAACGTGCAGGAAGGTCCACTGCGGAGGCACGGGGGTGGTAGCAGAAGACGGTGTCCTGAAGCTCGTGGGCGCAGATGTTGCAGATCCTCAATATAGTCAGGCGTGAAGACTCTTGAATTGCTTCGGTCCAGACCATCCTCTGGACAGAGATATTCAGAGGACGACTTGCTTTAGTGTCCCTCCGAGCATAGATGGTCAAACGACAAAGAACTCCACGGCTTCGGCCGTTCACCACCCAGTCGATGCCCTTGTACATCGATCGGTCGAACCCTCCAAGTTCTTGCAGCAGCTTCCACAGCTCTGCGGCAAGTCCTCCCTTGCACTCATCATAGTTCTAGAAACGAAGCATCTGTCAAGACAGACAAGAGATAAGAACTAAATTAAAACAGCGGGGAGAGGAAAATTTCAGCAATAGTTGAGTCAAGAGAGACATAAGGGAAGTTAAGCAGTCCAATTAATCTTGCAAGTTAATTTTGCTTTAGAAATAGTTTGGACACTCTAAGACGGCCGATCTAACTAAGGTCAAAACCCGCAGTCAGTATGGCTCTGATACCACCTCTGTCGGGACCCAAAAATACAATTATGGACCCTCTGTGTATAATGCACTAGTCTAGGATCACGCTAGTGCACACAGTGTCAACATATATGGATATCGATCCACACAAGATGAAATAATAGCATAAATGAGTAATTTGAATAACAAATAACCATTTTGACCTTATGGTCGAGTTTTATATTTATTAAGCCTTACAGGGCTAGCAATAATGAAATAAGCAAGAGCAGAACAAATAACTTCAGTAGAATCCCATCAACTCACCACAGGCAACTGACTGCGATCAAGACCTAACGATCTGCACCTTCGTAGAACCCCTCCTCAAAAGCAGGCAAAGAATCCTCCACTTCTGTTGATTGATTATAGCAAGCATAAGTACACAACCGTACTCGCAAGTCATACCATAGAATGCAATGTATATATGATGCCTTATTCCAAAGGAATGGCATCTATGGTTCTTTTGTAGAAATGCAACATTTGCAATTTCAATACGAATAATAGATAAAACACAATGTAAAGCAAATAAACCATATTAATTTAATAATTGTTTTCACAAAGAATGCAAAGTCTAATCAATTATTCACACAGCCATATGACTTAGCTCACACAGCTCCCTTCCCAAGTGTTATATAAAAATCTAACCCTCGTGTGAAATCCCCGAGCATGTCCATGACCGCGGACGCGGCTATTCGAATAGATTGTTTAACACTCCGCAGAGGTTGTACACTTTACCCACACGATATAACCAGTGTAGCTAGCACTAATCATAACAAAACCTTTTAAAAACTTCATCTTAAACATTGACACTCCCGATGTGCTTTACCGCCGATACTAACCCACTGAGAAAGTTAGTCTGACACACACCGTTGGACAGGGAAGCGGTGAACCGTCCCGCGATGTGATCTACTTGGTAGTACACACCTACACCCTTGCACAGAGCCTAGCCTACTACCTGAGTAATCAATGTCGAGACTCTGTAACCTACTAAGTTAGGCCCGTCCCATCAGGCATGTGGTTGTACGGAAGGCCCATTTCAATGGCGCACAAAGTTAAATCCTTAACTGACCAATGCAAGACTTCCAACATTCTAGCTAAGTAACCATTCTTTTTAAAATCCCACACACTGAGCTCCACCATATCACTTAGTGTCCACCACTTGCCTCAGTCTAAATCCTTTCCCACCCTGTTGATTAAGTGCAACACATGCCACCAACGAGTAATGACACACATCACACAGTTTTAGCACAAAGTTCCATAATCACTTAGTAAAAATTATATTTGCAACTCACATGAAATAATGACTCGTGGCATGGCTAAGCAATCTACTCGTATCTAACCAACCCACGTTGGTGCTACGATAATACTAACCAAATAATGAACCAATCTAAGGTGACAAAATATTATGACATAACAATAGACAAGGTGGATATAACAATTAGGATTAATAACTACACCCAAAAGCATTTAAATAAATACTTAAAGTAAAATGCAGTAATTTGAATCAAGGTAGCTTTTGAAAACTGGGTTCAATATGATCAAAAGTATAACTTGCCTTGGAATAGATCTAGGTACTGGTCTTGATCTTGAGGCACTCCTTCTTCTTCAAAGTTCCCCGAGGTATCAACGTCTACTCTCAAACGAAGTAAATAAATAAAACAAATAAATAATAAAGATAAAAAACTCCAAAAATTCAATAAAAATCTTAGATAAATAGATCTCGAATTTAGATGAATTTAGAAATTTGAATGGACTCAATCGGAGTTCGGATGAAGAAGATATGGCCTTTGGAAGTTTAAATCTAAAGAAATAACCTAAATAGGATTTATTGGAATTTCATTATTTATCTTTCTACTGGAAAATAGGATTATGACGCCATCATGACATCAGCCCTCAGAATTTTGGCCGAAAAAGAAATAAAAGAAAAACCTGACATGAGGGACTCACATGGTAGTGACACGGCCTTTGGTGGACTGGGTCTACAGACTTTTGGATCTGGGTTTAGGTGGACCGGACACGCAAGCAAGCACGTGGCCGCTGACGTAGCGCCACGCAGGACATCACGTATGCACGAAAGCTGAACTAGCTGCGAACGTGGACGAACACGTCAGATCGACGGCGGTGAAGCTCAGGAACCGAGGGTTCTAGCGAACAGCGGCTCCTTGCTAGAGGTGGGTGGTACTAGGAGGTAGATGACGCAAAGGGGAGCTCGTAGGTGTGCTCACGGGTGGTCGAGGGCGTCTAAGGTTGCCGGCGTCAAGCGTTGAGCGGCAGAGAAGACACGGGCTCGTTAGAAGTAGAGTTATGGCGACACTCCGGCGAAGTGAAGGCGACCAGGATGAAGCCCTCGCTCTGACGATGCTTAAGATGCAGACGACGAGGTTCGAGCGGCTCCAGTTGCGGTGGAAACGCTCGTCGAAGTTGCGGCGGCGAGGTTGGTTCTTCGAGCTCCTGCAACGGCTAGGGTTAGGCGCTGAGGCTTTGGCAGCTGCGAAAAGGATGCAGAGCTCGAGGGCTTGATTCCCTTTTATACGCTGCCGGCTAGGAGAGTCTGAGGTGCGCACATCAAGGGAGGATCACGCAGCGGTGGAAGCAAATCCCTAATGGATTCGGGAACAAAGCACAGGAGATACGGGGACCCACACGTTAGTGGCAGAGACTCGCGCGAGTTTGCGTGGCAAACGACTCAGTGGTGGAGACTCGCTTCGGTTGGTGAGGGTGATCCACACCGCTTTGGCAATGGTGCTCGGGTTTGTCGTCCAAGCCAAGCGTTGAGCATCCTGGTGTCCTCCTTGGCCTCTGAGATGCCTTCGAGGCACTAGAGGGAGTACTTCCGGCCGATGATGCGCTCCACTAGCTCCAGTCGCCAAGCGTGTACCGGGACACCCTCTAGGAAGAGGCGCACCCAGAAGAACATGGCCGCACCGAAGGCATGGCTGATGGAGCGCCATGATCGAACGTGGAGCTCCAGCCCTTTGTGACAAAATTTGCGAGCTTCGAGCACCTGTCCCAGTGAGTCTTCCTGTCAAACTTGACAAGGAACTCCTCCGGGTGGTGATGAGAGACTGCCAGGTCGGTGTGGCGAAGGTCGAACCATCGGCAGAAGGCTTCAGCGACCTAGCTGTCTTCGATGGCCGAGCCCCCCTCCAGGACCCAAGCCACCAGCACAGTCGCTTCCCAGTCAGCCCGGTCCCCGACAAGCTAGGGAGTGTTGTTGGTGACGCAGTAATCCTCCTCTGGCCTGGTGTCGGGAGCACTGAGGAACGCCATGGTCACTGATTGACCTTGATTGGGCGTAGGTTGGCTGGCTGGTGAAGGTGACTTGCCGCTCAGAGAGGGAGGTTGGGGTGACCAACGTGGGCAGACAGCAGCTCTATGGCCGCTTCTGAGGTAGGAGAGACACTTAATAGGGTCTCGACAAGAGGATGCTTTGTGGTCGGGTGCAAGGCAGATGAAACACTTACCTCTCATTTTATTGAGGAACGAGAGATGTGTTGCGGAGGAGGGATACTTGGGGAAATGGTGCTGGCGCGATCCTCGAGGCCACTGAGAGACTGCGGGGCGCCACCAGTAAGGATTCATCACTCTTTGCCACCCATCTTCCTCCCTGCAACTGGCGACTTTGGTCGACGCGGTGTAAGGCAGGAGAGGGCCTTTAGCGACATGCGGATGGGACAGGCACCGAGCTATGGTTGCAGCAGTAGAGGAATGGGGTGACGACTGGGAGCGTTGAAGCTTTTTCCCCTTTTATGCTCTAGCATTGAAAGCCGGTTTGTTGAGGATAGTGGAGTAGAGCTGCCTCGAGAGATGGTCTTGCTGGTGGGGGGTGCAGTTGAGGGCGTGTTGCGGGCTTCACTCCTTGAACCACATAGCAAGAGGTGTAGCTGAGGGGAGATGGTCTTGATGGTGGGAGGGTGGAGTTGGTTGGGGAGTAATGGATGGTTGGAGTAACTCACCTGCTGCTAAGTATGAGCATCCTGAAGGTGACCCGCGCGATCCACCATGCCAGGTGAAGCCGCACCCGCCGCTCCCGCCGAGAGGAGAGCGCTGACCTGGGGGGTCTCTGGAACCTCCGCCACCTCCCTTGAGGGCCGCTTGCATCGAAATGGAGGCGATGGCGTCGGCCCCTCCCATGGATCGGAGGGAGGGGTGCGGCGTGCTGACGGCGAAGGTCTCCAGGTCTTGATGGCGACGGGACTCCTAGAAGGGTGGAGGGAGGACAAGGGGTGGGTGATGGTGGTAAGGGGCGGCTGGATGAGGCAGAGGAAGGGGAAGGGCGGTAGGGGAGGCAGAGTCGCCCGAGGCCCCATGGCACTCCCTCTTCCGCAGGCGTGGCCAAGGGGAGATGGTCATTGACACACTTCGATACTTCAGTCTCACCTCCGCCAATTACTACAGTTAAGTGCCCTTTCCGCTGCAAAACCTGCACACCTCTGGAAAATCAACAATTTCTGTTCAATATTCTGATCTACTAGAGTCTATACGCTGTCACAAAGAAAAGAAAAAAAAAAGAGAGAATCTCTAAAGCCACGACCTAATGTATGCGCTGCTCAAGTGTTTCCATTTTGTCTAACCAATGAGTACAGACTAAATTATACATGCAGTCTAACTTGTTGAAGCTCATATAAGGGGATCTTTTCAGTTTGAAGCTTTCAGTAAGACATAGCTATTTCAAATGGATGAAGGCTTGTCAACTGTCATCGTACATTCATACTGTTTAGCATTAACAGCTTTGCTGTTTGTACCTTCAAAAACAGAGTTAAAGAAAGTACCAAAATATCCTCATTAAGTCAATGAATAACTGTTTTTTTCCGAATGTAATTGGATTTTAGTATCACCACCACAGAACTAGCAGGAAACAATACTTATCCAAGGAAGATGAAAGTCGTGGTAATAAAGCATGACTACAGGTCTGGTTCTAATTGACTACAAATTTCCTCGATTTTATTTTATTTTTTGAATTTGGCCAGGAGCTTTGACATTCACTAAAGAAAGATAGGCACCTGGGTTCTAGTCTGGGTGGGTGGGGCTTTCGACACCCTCCACCAACCGAGCTTGGTTCCTTTCTCGAAATAATATTACAGTTCTATGCTTGCACTACTACACTACACCACGTAAGTGCATAGGCCAATTAAGAAGAGCACTTTTACGGTACACTCAATTTAATATGCACATTTATTCTTTTTGATGCAATGGTTCAGATTAATAAGGATTTAGTTATACTATATCTGTAGTACGAGTAATAAAATCCTGAGGAGTAGAATTGTAAATACTACAAGAGTAATATTTAATTTATACTACCATAATATACCACTGGCAGGATGTACCATAAAATTTCAAAGGGGCAATTTGCACAGTAACACTGTTCAGATATCACAAGTTGCAAAATGACATCAATATGGGTATTACATGTGGGCCAATGGCCCACTTGTCATCCATATATCAGATGTTATTTTCTAATTTGCACATGAATATAATGTTACTGGACAAATTAATCCAATTTTGAAAGGTCAAACTAGGACATTAGCCAACAGGGGCAAAGTCACATACGAGTGCCAGAGACGCTGCAGGGGAAGCACGGCTGTGTGTTCTCCCTCTTTGCTTGCATCCACAAAAAAAAGTAAAAAAAAAATGCAACCTTTACAGCATCTGGAGTAAAGTCAATCGAGCTTGGCTCTTTCAGTTTCAGTCAACCTGTTTCTAAGCAGCTAACTCGTAAATTCACTTCACAAAGGTTAATTGTTCAACATCTGCTTGTGGACGGGAATCAATTCGCAGCGAACTGAATCAAGGAAGGAGGATTCACGGCATTGTCGATTTGCGTCTCGTAGAACACCGGGATACCGATCCAGACGGCAATGCTGACGACGCCGACAGATATCACCACAATCTGAAGTCACCAAGAAACCGTGCGTTAAACTCTGCGCAGATCAAGAACTAACCTCCAAGAACTGGTCGAGCCCCGCGTGTAGCCTTCGGCGTACCGTGTTCTGGTCGAGGTCGATGACCTGGATACGAGGGTACCGCGAGCCGGGCCTTCGCCTCCGGGGCAACGCCGCCATGGCCCATGGAGGGCGAAGGAGTGGAGGAGAGGAAGGAGTAGTACAGGGCGGTCAGCGGCGAGGAGGAGGTGGCCATGTCTGAATTCGAACGGCTAGAAAATTAAACTTGAACAAAGCGAGCTATACATGCATATAACAAAAACCAAGAGACGATGCATGCATGGCCGGCTAGCTACTCAGGCTAACCTTAAAAGAGAAAAAAATCTCTCCCGATCTATACATCAAAGATGCACACAATCTATTTTATTAAAAAGACAAGAGTATCAAAATAACCAATACTGTTAAAATCGGCTTGAAGCCTTACAACTATCAGACGAATGAAAATTAAACTCAATCATTGCAAATTCTGTGACTAAGTTGCCACCTATGAGCAGTGGCGGAGCCACGGGGGGCAAGCCGGGGCGACTGCCTCGGGTCTCCCGAGAGCCCCCGGCGGGGCGCCACCAAACCTCCATCACCATCACCATCTTCATGCTTGAGCAAGCAACAGCTGACTGCAAGGCTGCCTGTGTGCCGTCGTCAGGCCGAGACGCCGGGTCAAGCGAGGAAGGCGGCCCAACTGCCCAAGGCCCAAGCCAACAAGGCAACAACCCTAAAGGAGTGTGAGCACCCGGATTTATTAGGCTCATAATACTTAGTCATCCAATTGACCCTAGTATTATCAACCAAATAAACCAGTCTCGAGATGTATACCCCGAATGCAAGATACATACCTCACAACAAAAGAATGTATCAATTCCATACAACACATAGTACATAAGCAACAAACCAGAAGTTAATATTAATAAGGAATAGGTTAATACAAAAGAGGGGCCTTCTGGCCAAATAACAACAAGAACTACAAGATAACAACGGAAGCAAAAGTGCTATAAAGATGGCTATAACACAAAGCCAATCAGTGTGCCTTAACCCCTAGGCATCTGACTGGACCGCCAAGCTAGTCGTCGAAGAAGGCGCAACACGTAGCACAAAAGAGAGGCTCTAGGAGCTCCCTTCTTCCTCTGCAACAAAAGCCACAAAATGCCACAACTACGGCGATGAGTACATAAAGTACTCCATAAGACTTACGTGTGAGATAACAGAACTATAAATAGCTACATGCAAGCTTTATTTAAGTGGATGAGGCTTTGGACTCATTTTAGCATAAAGCAAGTTTCATTTGCAATAACATAATAGATTGAAGGCAATTTGGCAAAACATTTTAATTGTTGAAATAACAACGAGGTAGTAACATAGTAACAACAACAATAACAACCTGGAAGTGACTAACCCAAGTCACCACAACAATAGCATGAACTCCCCGTTCATACCAACCATGTCAAGTTTTAATTAAAAGTTGTAGTCTAGTTCTTGAACGACCTTACCAAGCATGTCCATAACCTAGGACGAGGCTATTCGAATAGTTTTAACCCTGAAGGGGTGTACCAATGTACCCACACGCTAGACCGCCTTTCCTTTAAGCACACTACCTTTGGTATGCCAAAGACGCTAAGTCCTACGAGACATTTCCAATGGACGACGCTAATTACGAGCCGCTTCCCACGGGACAAGGACACATTAGACAGCCTAACCGGTCTCGCTAATGCTCCTCCCACACCACACACACACATTTTCTTGTAAAACATACCAACCGACCAGCTCATAATTAACACCTCCCAAAGTACTTAGTCAAGAGAGGTCCCATATCCCCTCGTGTGGTTAGCACGCAAAAGCGCTTGGCTTAGTGACCCAAGTACTCGGTCCTTAGGGACCTGCATACCACCACATTCCAAAAACCGCACTATCCATCCAATATGCCCAAGTCTAAATCAATCCTTTTATTTTCAGTTTTTGATTTTACAATTAATCAAAGCACAAGTCTTTGGACATATAGGAGTAATAATCGCTTTTGAGTGATCAAGACCATCGACTAAGTCGATGATCGCCCATTTCTACCGATAACTAAGCATGTCTAAGCAATTTAAATCGAAACTACTAAGTGATAAGAGCTCATCCAACGAGCTCAAACCACAGCAAAATAACCTAGGCTCATGGTAGTAGAGGATAAACAATTCCTACAGATTATGCAACTATAGGATTACTAGCGACATTTAACACAAAGTAGCATGCATACATAGAAGTAAAATAATATATTAAGCTTTAAAGTAATAGGACAATGATGGAAATGATCAAACTGCTTGCCTTGATGTTGCTGGCCAAGTTGTGGCAGAGGGTCACTCTCGGATCGCCACAAATGTCGGGCTTCAACGGAAAAGCGATAAAGAATCGATAAGAGCGACGAAAAACCAAAAAGACGCAACAGAGAAACTCTCCGAAAGCTATGAAAATTTTACAGCTGCAAGACAATGATTTATCATGAATTTAGCAACAAGAACCAATTGATTTGGATTCTTAATGCAAAAGATATGATGAAATCAATTCGCTCGACTGAAAATACCAAACCGCACTATTCACTAATTTAATTATGAGGCAACATTTTCTAGAAAAGTGGTGACACTGAGATTTTTACTGTAAAACCAGCACCTTATGAGATGAATAACACAATTGAGTTCATCTCATTTGGAGTTATATTGCACCTTCTACCATTTTTCAAAAACAAGAACTTGAACAAAATTATAATGCACAAGTCCTCATTTTCATAACAGCAACATGCTCAAAACTAATTTTCATAGTAATTTTGCTAATAGAGGAAGCCAACAAAGTTGGATTCACTCAAAAATAATCTACAGAGCATTAGTTATGTATTTTACAAGTTAGACATTATTTTGAGTGTACTTTTAAAGTTAGTTTTAAAACCTAAAGGCAAAACTGTGCTCTGGGGCTGAACTCAACTTACAATCATTTTTGGATTAAAGTCAAGTTCAATATAGAGCTAACACAATTTGAATGACCTTATTTGGGTTTAGAATGAAAAAGATATGCAATTCTAAAGCTATACCTTATTTCAGTTTATACTTAGGAGTTCACTGGAATTTATAAAACCAGAAATACAAGGGAGGACGTGAGCCACAGATCATAGATCTAACGGCTCAGGACCTCCCAGGAGAACAACGCACACGCGCTCACGAGGTCCAGAGGTCCTGGACCTCCTAGCAACGCACATACGCGAGGCGAGGGAGGTCGTGGCCGTAGATGGAGAATCCAACGGACCACAACGATGAGGGAGGTCCGGACGGACCAGATCTAAAGGGAGGTCCTCAACGGTGAGATGACCTCGAGGAGGTCCCACGCAGATCTAGCGTCCACAGACCTCCGGGAGGTCCAGACGGCCACGATCGCGCAGGGAGGTCTTGGGCGCTCGCATCTCCTCGGAGGAGGTCATGGACGTCCCAGATCTCGCGACCACATGCTTGCGCGCACACACGTGCTCGAACAAGAGTTTAATGCGCGCGGGACACGAGGAGGTCCGCGCGCGGGAGGCCTTAATTGCGCGCGATAAAGGGCGGATTTAAGGACATCAAGACACAACCAATGATTGCGAGATTGAGCAATTGATGACCGCATTAAACACGGCGGATCTCGTCCTAAAACGACAACGGTGCCGCCGTGTCCGACAAAGACCCGAGCTCAAGGATTTGGTTCTCGCCGCGATGTAGACCTCGCCAACGACATCGATATGGTACCGCGGTCCGCAATAACCATGCGCACCCAACGGACCTCCTCTCAACGGCGGCGACGGTTTTGAACGCCGGGCGGCCGAGAGGGCAAAATGAAGGCCAACACGGCCAAAACCGAAATGCATAATCAAGCTCCGCGCGACATTCAAGCGTGTGCCAAGAAAAGCTCCGCGACATCATTCAAGCGGGTGCCAGCAGCTAAGGGACTAACAGGAGGAGTACATGGAGGTCCTAAGGTCTTTGAGGAGGTCGAGAAGGAAGGACCGGTCTTGGGAGGAAAGGTGCTCCACGGCCAAAGCTCGACTCAGATTCCACTTTGTCCACCTCTGTAAATGCCCAAACCAAAACAAGTTAGGTCTTGGTCCCAGAGGAAGGCACAAATGGAAGCAAGGAGAGGAGAAGAAATCTCAATGACCCTTGCCCACCGAGGGGCTTCAAGCTCCAAAGAATGGCGGCCAAGGAAACTTTGGTGGTCTAGAGCTCACAAGCACAGGAGAGCGAGCAAGGAACAATGGCGTGTAAAGGAAGCCGAGAAACCGTGGGGTGGTTTTATCCTAAGGGCAAGGAGGTCATGGACCACCGGCTAAGCTCATGGTGAGCTTGGCCCATGGCACGGTCTAGGGCATTGGACAAGATGTAAAGTTGACACGATGGCGGTCCGAGTGACCAGAGAGAAGCGAAAAGTCGACCAAGCATTAAATCGGGTCGCAAGAGTCGTTATAATGTACCCCATGGACGGACATGCATTAATTCACCGCCGAAGCTCGCAGCATGACCAAGGAAGGAAAAGAACAGGAGGTCTTTATGACCGTTGGATAGGACCATGGGAGGTCCTAACCATCGGATGACAATTTTGAACCGTTATGTTTTAAGTGGTCATGAGGAGGTCCCACCACACGATCGAGGACGGGGAGGTCGTGGCCCTCCGATTTCCTTAATGTGTAAGCGCACGTGGGAAAATGGGACAGAGGTCCAAAGCGTTGATTTCAATCCAACGGTGCGGACCTCCTGTGAGGTCTTAACCGCACGCGAACATAAAAGCATGAGGGGGAGGTCATGGCCTTTGGATTAAAATCCAAGGGCACTGACGTGATGGGGAGGTCTGACACGCACGAAGCGAAGGGGGAGGTCGTGAGCGGTGATGATTTGCAGCGGAGGTCGTGGCCTTTGGATCTGAATCCAACGGCTACGACCTCAACCGCGTTAAAAAGGGAGATCTGATAGTTAGGTTGAGAGGAGGAGGTCGCGACTATGGATTTTTTTGATCCAGTGGCTGTGACCTCAACAAGGTGGGAGGTTTGCTTAGCTTAACAGTGAGGGGAGGTCAGGAGCGGTTGGATGTAAATCCAACAGCTATGACCTCGCCAAGGTGGAAGGTGGTTTTTGAGGTTTGATAACAAGGGGAGGTTAGGGCCGGTTGGATCTTAATCCAAGGGCTATGACATGGACCAGGTGAGGAGGTCTTTGGGATTTAACACACAGGGGAGGTCATGACCGTGGATCTTTGATCCAACGACTATGACCTGATGAGGTGGGAAAGGAGGTCAGATGGGGTTGAAATTTGGACCACTTTGCACAAATGGCTAGCCCAAGGAACGAGCCATGTTTTAAGTTTAATTTCTAACAATTTGAGACTTTGCAAAATTGTTTGGGATAGCAATTCAACTCCAAAATTCATGAAATTTTTACAGGAGCTTGTTGACAATGAGATTAACCTGACATAAAATTTCCAAAGGTTATTATGCAATGCATTTTTCTCAGGAAATTCATTAAGGTTGTTTAAAGGATTGTTTTACCTCCAAAATTTATCAAACTAGTTTTACAACTTGTGATATTTTTCAGAGGGGTCCCACATCAACTTTAGGACCAAGGGAAATATTTCCAAATGATTGGCACAAGATTTAAGATAATTGGAAAATGAGTTTGACTTTTGGTCAACAAGAGCTTTGTGTTTTTGGATTACACAACTCTTGGACCAGAATTACATGAATGTTTAGGGGTTTTCAAGGTGTGAGAAAAAGTTTTAATTTCTACACCTTAATTATATTTGAACAAGCCCTAATTATACAGTTGGGATGTTACAAGGAGGCAACTCAGGCAAGGAGCTAAACCCTAATCCCCAGTTCCCCATTTCAGATTTGGCATTTCTGATTTCTTCCCCCAATCCTCTTCTTCGGTTCTTCCTCTTCCTCACGTCAGGCGGTCAGCTCATGGCCTTGTATGTGGCAATGAGCAGAGGTCAGGCGCCATGCCAGCGGGTCAGTCTTGTGAGGCATGTACAATTGTGGCAGAAGTCACAGGGCAATGAGAGAAAGCAAGCAAGAATGTAAGGCGGCAAAGCAGAGTGGCGAGGCGGCAGGCCAAGACTCCCAAGACTAGAGAAGGTCGAGAGGAAGGAGGCGGTGGGCGACGATGGCCGAGTAAGAACAGTACTAGCCACACGAGTTACTCCTCCTCATAGAAATCCTCTTTCTCTGTATTTTTATTTTTGCAATTTTCGTTTGTTCATTTGATGTCTTCGTCGAAGCCATCTTTTATCTTGACAAGCGGCAAGCCCGCTTGTCCTTGTCTTGATGAGACATGGATTGCTTAATCGATTAATCGTAATATCGATCCATCTATAAGAAAAGCAATGAGGCGGTATAGCGAAGATTTTTCAAGCAGAGGTTTTGTTAGATTGTTGTCATTTACTATTGTTTGTCATGTTCACATTGTTCAACATGCGTGCTCACGCGATTACATACGATTCATCAGGAGCCTTTGTTAGTATTTTTTTTAAGTATAACTCCGCCCCGGGTCTTTCGAATTCCTGGCTCCGCCACTGCCTATGAGAATTGAGGATTTGTTTCGCCACAAACTCCAACCTTAGGCTTACATCCAACATGTACTCTTTCTGAACCGATTTCTGTAAATTTGCCCAAACACTCAGCCATAACCCACATAAAAAGATAGTTTGCAAGGGATTTGTGACAATTTTTTTTGGTTAAAAACAACATCATTCCGATATAATCAAATAGACCAACATAGCGCACTAGCTCCCACCAGGAGTTGTGACTTTAAATTTGTTGGAATATCGGCTAGCCAATTCCCAAACATGTTTGTTATGCTCACGGAGAAAGATAAATTAAACACACATTGAATAACCCACTATGCAAAAGGATGGTCCATAAAAAGATGTTGAATTATTTCCTCTTTAATACAGAAACAATATTGTTTGCTTCTCCTCTAATTTTTTTTAAGCAGATTATTTTTAGTTAATATTATCCCTCTTTTGATATACCAATGAAAATTTTTCTCTTTTAATGAAATTTTAATTAGCCAAAATAAATTCATAGTGGGGTTAGGCTAACCTCTTTGTGTAAATGAACTAACTACTGCTTCAGATCTCAAGAACTCCTACAATAAAGACGAATAGCTCCTGTTGCACAGCAGAAGTATCAGATGCTTCGGCAATCCTACCGGTTAAATGATGGGAGGTTTGGGGCGAGCTCAGCTATGCCATGTCGCCTCGATTCTTCTTCGTCGCCAGATCGAGCGCCTCTGTCCTTCGCGCCCGTCCGTTTTTTCCTTGCCTAGCGCTCGCAGCCGATTCCTTCGCGTCGTCCTCCTCTGGATGCTTCGCTTGCCTTCCAGATCATCCCCGCGAGTCTTCGTTCCCTCCGCTTCTTCCCCTCTCCTCCCTGCCCCCCGTTGCTTCATCCTCGTCGCCTCCTCCTCCTTGCTTCCACACGCTCTGCGCCCCCCCCCCCTCCCCTTCCCCCGCCCCGCGCTTCCCCCTCCCCTGTCTGCTCTTTTCCCCGTCGCCTCCTTTTTCTTTGCTGCCGCCGCCGCCCCACCAGGCTCCTTCTTCTTCCCCGGCCCCTGGCCCCATTCCCTCCACCTTCCCCTCCGCCCCCGCGCTCGCTCTCCAATCCCCTCCCCTCCATCCGATCCATCAATGCTTTCTCCGCCGCCGCTCCTCCCCTTCCTCTCCCCCGGCCCCCGCCTCAATCCCCTCCGCCTTCCTCTCCCCCGGCTATCTTTGGATGGTTTCAATCGATCCAGGACCAAAACCACCATGTCTCGGGCTTTTTGCGAAGAGTTCGTGGTTCCTGCTGCGGTGGATCCATGGCCGGAGAGAAGGCGTCGCGCGCTTTCTCGATGGAAGAGCTGCCGACCCACCTCATTGAGGAGGTCCTGACCTCCGGTAGGCTCACAGCGGGCGACCTGGCGCGGCTCGAGGCCATGTGCCGCGCGCTCCAGGCGCTGGTCGAGCACGCGGCGTCCACGCTGTGCGCCGCGCGGACGGCGTTCGCGGCCATGGGGTCTGCGGCGCGCAAGGAGCTTTGGAGAGGTGCGGCGTCAGCTGGAGGAAGGTGCTCAGGTTACTGCAGTCCGTGAAGCAGTCCTACGGCACCATCGAGCCCTCCTCCGGTGAAGTGAGGATTCTTCCTTCACTTATCAGATAATAAAAACGCGATCTTGATAGGTTTTATGTGCTGACCACAACTAGAAAGAAATGTCTGTGTAAATGATTGGGCTTAGGTCACAGTTCCAGACTTGTTTTGGATTGAATACATGCTATTGCTAGGCTATTGTACAACAGTTGTGCTTGTTTCGAAGTTAGTTGGAGTTAAGAACTAATCTATGATGGACAAACTTATTAGTATCTCTGTTATCTTTACATGCTGATATGCATTCTTACGACAAAAAAAACTACTATGACCATGGTGCAGAAGGAGACTACGCTGAAATTATTTATTATAGTGGAGAACTCAAGGTAACTGTACTGGTATTGTTCTGTACATGTCTTGATTATTTTAAAACTCACCAGTGCCTTAGTTTTGTACATTGTGATTGAATTTGCAATTTGTCATTGAATTTGCAGTTTGTGAATGAATGTGCCATTCTTTAGGCTATGACCATGGTGCAGAAGGAGACTACGCTGAAATTATTTATTATAATGGAGAACTCTAGGTAAACTGTACTGATATTGTTCTGTACATGTCTTAATTATTTTAAAACTCGCCAGTGCCTTAGTTTTGTACATTGTGATTGAATTTGCGGTTTGTGAATGAATGTGCCCTTCTTTATACTGTTTTGGACTACGGTGGCCTATCAAAGGAGCTCTTTAATTGATCTGTCTAATGCTGCCTTCAGTCCACAGTACAGCTACTGTAAAAATAGGTGCTAATAAAGAGCTTAGGCTATGTTTTAATTCCAAGTTACAGTATAGTATGTCCGAACCACATCTTTCTAGATCTGCTTCCAGGCACTGAAGAAACAGGAGGTCAATTTTGTGCTGAGCTCAACAAGGGAAGTGGTGTCGTCAAACACTAGGATACACGTGGTTGATACATTAGGTTCGTGTAATCTATCGTGCTTAAAGTTTCTGCATTCTTTCTGTGCAAATTATGTGTATCATTTTGCACCATCAGTTAATGGACGAAATATCATGGGAAGCAGGGGAGTTAAGAATGCTCTACAGGGCCGGTCCAGTAGCAGTTGTTGGGGGTTCTTTTTTATCTACCTTAGCTGGATATAATATTTCTTAGGCTGCTGCAGCTGGTTGTGCTGTTCTGACTGGTAAGGCAAATGTGTCTGCCTATTTTTATTTGCATCATTTCTTTGACAATCAGAATATCTAGAGTTTCATGATTTGCATTGGCTTTCAGGTCCCCATGTTGGACACTTCTATCAGATGCTGGCTGAAATGTGGCAAATAAATCCTTTAGCTGTCAAGCAGGTGACAAGTTGTTCTGTAGTTTGTTGTTTATTTAAACAACATAACTATGGTACATCATTTGCATTGTTTTTTTTATAGCTGTCTCTTGCACATAACTAATCGATGTCATGGTTAGTTGATTAACAAGTGGTAGTATTTTGTTGGTTCTGTACTTGGCTTTCTTCCTAATTCTTCCAGAAATTAGTTAGGACGGTAGTATAAATGTTTGACAGGGTGAGTTGGCCCCTACCATACTTTCACAGATTATTCTTTTGAACAAAGATGCTTGTGATGTGGCCTTCCTGGGAGGATGGGTTCTTTTACATCTGAACATCATGAGGAGCTACTACTTTTTGTTTCATTGTATAAGAGGACTGATGCTAATGTTTTCTTCAGGTGACAGGAGAATTACAACTTTTGGAAACGCTAAAAGAACTGTTTGGTGACTCTAAAGCTTTGGGTGCATGACAAAGAGCTGCAAAAGATACATTTTCGGTTATGTCAGATGGAGTTGTGAACCGTGTATGGAATTTAATCTGCACGTTCGCTATCGATTCCCAAACAGATACTTGGTATAGTTGATTGAGCCTCTGTAAGTCACCACAGTGTGCACATGGAACAAAATGTTTTCTTATTACCAACATCTAACACATTGACAACCCATTTAGTGAAACTATATACATATACTGTTTGGATAACAGAATACCTACTACAGAGTTTAATTTCAAACTCCATGGCCGTCACTAAACAACTAGGACCGGATGAATCACCCTTCAGAGAAAATTTCCTTCATGTTCAATTTGAACAGACTTCAAGAGCATGCATCTGTAGCTGATATATGCTTGATGTCGCTCGTCAGCTTGCAAAAGCTAGCTTGTGCTGATTTGGGGGCCTGAATTTTCTCAGAAGCATTATTTAAGTCATAGGCTCTTCATGCATGGTTTATCATTTATGTTATTACGCAGCTTATGCTTCACATGAAGCATATGCCCTCGAAGTCTTGGTTGCAAAAGTTTTTCTTTTAGTTACCGTGTTCTTAATTTTGTAAACTAATTCACATGACTTAGTTTGCATACTTTTTGACCGACAACAATTCCCACAGCTCCCAATGATGCTTGATATTGTCTATGTTTCGGTTTTTCTTTACTCTTTATGTGCCATATGACATGCTGCAACTAACATCGTTATTATTATGCACGCCAACATTCAAACTATATTAAACTCTCTAATACAATTAACATACAAACTGTCCAGATTTTCTAATTCTAAAAACCATTATTTTTCATATCAAACTGTTTATACTATGTAGCAAAAAATTACTCTCTTTGGTGTGCCATGTGACGCTCACAGGCTGCTAGTAGAGATCAGAGGAAGCAGCAGAGACACACTCCTCACTCTCCCCGCCACTGCCAACAGTCTGCATGAAATGGCAAGCTACCTGCGGGTAAGAATAGATGAAAGAGGAGATCCGGTAGAGCGGGCACTCGTGGAGGCATGGTATTTTCGGATGTGGATATCATCCATTGTGGAAGTCCGGTAGCCCCTCAAAATTCTACGCTTAGTGCCTGTTTGGCAATGTTGCGGCTCTCAGCTTCTGGAGAGAAGCCGGAGCCGTATGGCCAAACACTTTTGGCTCCAGGCGCTTTTGGAGCTAGAGCTAAAGAAACTGGAGCTTAATTTGTACTAGGAGGATGGAGCTAGCCAGGGGTAGCTCCACTGGTTCCATAAGCTTTAAAGTGTGAAGCCAGCTTCTGAAGCCTAAAATGTGGAGCCAGATCGATCCATCACCGGGAAATCTAGATCTGCCGCATGGTCGCGTGTGGGTTTCAGGAACACTATTAGTTATTGAACACTGCTCATCATTCATGAAAAGAAATCTAAAATTCTCAAAACGATCAAAATTTCAGATTTAACAACACCTCAAATTAACAGAGTTTCAGAACTAACGGCAATGGGTTGTAACATGCATGATATGAGAAAGAGGACGGTGGGATATATACATGAAAGCACTGAAAATTCAGTAGTAAACCCCACCTTCCATCACCTAAAAAAACTCTACTTTCCATCAGATAGTGGTATTCAAGATTTTTTTTTTCTTATAAATGATGAATTGCTAGTCTATCACAAGGGAATCCGGGTAGTTTCTCCAGTAGCCTTGCTTTTGAGTTTTGATGCTCCACCTGCACTAGACCACCACAGCAACGTGGTGAAATTTTTGCATTTTTCAATTGAAATTTGGGCTTCTCTGTTTTTTAAACTTCTCCTCTCCTCTCACTTTTTATTTTTACAATTACTTTCCATATTTTTTTTAATTCCAACACAGATTATTGGTTGATCCGCCGTTGCCCCCAGCTCAGATTGACAGAATGCTTGCTCTGAAAATACATTGCAAGATGCTTGTATGTCTCGTAGACCAGAGGCGGAGTTGGACCTCGGACCGCTGGAGCAATGGCCAGTGGTCTAGGATCAAAAACCTATGAAAATCTCTTGAAAATCACCAAAATACGAGTTCGGCCAGAACAGATGGCTCAGCCCGAGGCTTGGGTTGTGGCTTGCTCCGTCCCCGTCGTAGACTGCACACGAATAGGAGAAATCAAAATGGAACTTGTAAGAGCTTACTCGAATTTACTAGACAGTGACGATACTGAAAGTAATAACGTATTGACAAATGTGACTTGAACCGAAGTTATGAATGTATCGACAATGCCTTCAAATATATGCCAATACCCTCACCCTCTTCCTTCTTTCAGACTGTCATTTTTATCTGGATGCTAACACTTTGGCACATATGCATCTTTCGTTTCACAATGTGGTCACAGTGTACGCTTAACAGCGAGCCATCCATTTTTTTCAGTCTTTTCTTTGTGCTGCTAAATTACTTCAGTTTTTTCACGTAAGCAAGTCAGAATGTATACATACACCAACGAAATATCGCAGTCAAATCGTTTTAGGAAGCAGTACACTTATGTTGGGTAGCTGATTGTCAGCACTTGCCATCTCGGTTCTTCAGTTTCCATTTCTCTTTCAAGACCTTTACTGCTCACTTCAGAAATCAGACGAACCAACCACCTTATTATCGACTGCACATGCAAGTACTGACTACTGAGCCTTCGAAGATTAGCATAGATGCATTTACCCAACAAAAAGATTTTTGGCAAAGCAAGCCAAAAACCAGGCTACATTTCATTATGTTATCCCCTAATCCCCACGATTGTTGGTTAAGCCATACCTATCATTCTTCCACTAAATCTCATCGCACAAGGCACAATCCACACCTTTCTGCAAAAAGATACAGACATCACAAGGCACCAAACCTCAATACATTCCCCATCCATCATGGAAATTGCACAGAGCAATTAGCCCTAGGCTTCCTAATGCAAATTGCAGAGAAAAAGGAATCTGAATCCAATCAAGCCTCATTCCATGCTTTCACTTTGCTGAAGAAAACATGATTAAACCGGGCCACAAGCTAGTTAGTAAACAGCCTCTCTTGTGTTATAAGTAGAGTCCTGGAGGGAGAGCTCAGATTCCCCCCCGCCGCCCAAGACATTTATCTATCTTTCATCCTAATCTTGATAGTTTATGGTTGGCGGCTCTTCCCTCCAAGTCCAAGACTTCTCTCCCTCTCCTCGCCCACTCCTCTCTAACCACTGTACTAAACTAGTACTGGAGCTGGACTGCTCCTACTAATACTGACAGCTAGTACCTACACTGTTGTGACATTATATACCTCTTCTTGCCCTTGTCATTACTAATCACCAACCGGAGCTACATTGCTTCAAGAACATGGGACAAAGAGTTTACGTTGTTCTTGCGCTGCTTTGCGTATTTCTGAGAGGTAATTCGATCGTCTTAGAGTTGTTCTGTGTTGGCAATTAAGTGAAGCTGCACGAGTTCTTGTAATGGTGAGCTGAATTGACATCGTCTCTGTCTTTGATTGTTTCTTGGGTGCAGAGGGTGGAGCTGTTACATTCACGTTCGTGAACCGGTGCACGGGGACGGTGTGGCCGGGCATCCTGTCGAACGCCGGGAGCGCCAGGCTTGATCCGACAGGCTTCGAGCTGCCGCCCGGCGCGGCGCGCATGGTGCCGGCGCCGACCGGCTGGTCCGGCCGGCTGTGGGCGCGCACTGGCTGCGCGGAGGACGCCACCGGGAAGGTCGTGTGCGCCACGGGTGACTGCGGCTCCGGCACGTTGGAGTGCGCCGGCCGCGGCGCGGCGCCCCCCGCCACGCTGGCCGAGTTCACGCTCGATGGCAGCGGCCGCAACGACTTCTACGACGTCAGCCTCGTGGACGGGTACAACCTGCCGATGCTCGTGGAGCCCGCGGGCGGCAGTGGCAGCACCGGCACGACGTGCGCGGCGGCCGGCTGCGTGGCCGACCTGAACGCGCGGTGCCCCGCGGAGCTCCGGTCCGTGGGCGGCGCGGCGTGCCGGAGCGCGTGCGACGCCTTCGGCAAGCCCGAGTACTGCTGCAGCGGCGCGTACGCCAACCCCAACACCTGCCGCCCCACCGCCTACTCGCAGGTGTTCAAATCGGCGTGCCCGCAGTCGTACAGCTACGCGTTCGACGACCCGACCAGCACCTTCACCTGCGCTGGCGGCCGCGACTACACCATCACCTTCTGCCCCGTCGCCACCCCAAGGTCCGTTCGCTCGCTTCACACGTCCACCGCGCTTAACCACTGCACTAATTACTATAACTCGCTTCAATAATAGTAAACGTTTGCTTTGGCGGGACGTTTTATTTAGTGCGCGGTTAGTCGTAAGTGTGTGAGATTTGCATGCACAGTTTGGTGAGCATGCGTCTGCTTCGGGACACGATAATAAATTGGCAATTTGGCATGGAGACATGGAGTGCTACTCCTACTAGTATTATGGATTTATAGTTGGTGCCTGAGCGACTGAACAATTAGCACTCCATATCACCTTATCTCATATTTAAATGTACATTAAAAATGCGTGCAAGTGTGGTATTCAAATATGTAATGCTTCTGAAATAGATGAGGACAGTGAGAGTGAGAGGTTTGAAAGATAATATGATGTAATGATTAGCCTGGAGTTAGTATATTAGTTGGTAGATGTGTAATTCATCTGGCACTTTTAGTGCCCTTTTTTAACTGCCGTCGGTTTGCATATCAACATCATGGCAGTGCAGGCCAGTCGGTTTCTTATCTTGTGAAGTCAGAAAAGAGAAAGGTACATACGACGGCTGAGGTCACGCGACAGTAGTAATATTTCAGCAGAATGGATAAAAAGAGAAGTGCAAAGATTACTTTCAGTGACACGGGGCTTTTAGATTACTTGGCGAGTAGGCATTCTTTTTCGTTGTTTCTCTCTCACTTTTTTTTTTTTGACTGAACTCGAGTCTTTACCAGTTGGAGCTTGCGAACTGATACCCCGCTATTCTTTTGTGACAACGTGAGCAGCCTGAAATCGGCGGGTGGAGCGACGACGACAGTGCCGGGGGCGACCACGGACGCGCCTCCGGAGATGCCGAGGCCAACAGGCGGCCAGGCCGGCGGCGGTGGGGTCGACGGCCAAGGCGTGATGCTGGGGGACAACTCTTGGCTCGCCAGCCTCGCCACCGGCGACGCGTCGCCCGCGCCGTCAAGGCTGGCCCTCCGGGCCGCGCCACTCGCACTGTTCATGCTACAGTTGCTGCTATAGGATTACGGGAACCACCCAAACCAATCAGACAAACAGAAAAACGATTTTTTATTAATTAACCCATTTTTTTTAATTTTTTTTATTGTTAACCTCTCATAAACTTTATTTCTAATTTTGACATTTTTTGTCACACCACCACCCATGACGTGACAAAACAATATTATCACGCCAGTATTGTATCTTGTCACGCTATCACCAGTGGCATGACAGTGTTGTTTGGTCATACTATCACCAATGGTGTGACAAAAAGTGCTATTTAGCTAGAATTATCCTATGGTATGACAATATTGTTTTGTCAAGTGGTGGCGTGACTAAAATGGTCATAATTAGAAATAAAAGTTGCGAGAGGTTAACAATAAAAATAAATTAAAATAGGTTAATTAATAAAAAAAATCCAGAAAAATAGACGGAAATTTTGGTCAAAAGAAACGATGGGGCTGGGGGCGCGTCGCACGTTGGCACGGTCCACTAGAAGCGAGATGGTTCGCTCCGGTGCTGCGCTGCTGCCGCGGTGCTCGCTAAACTCGCTGAAAGGAGGCTGTTGGTGGTGTTGTGCAAGGCGGGGTCGAGCAAGGCAGGGAATGATTTGATTTGACCAATAACGCATCATGCCATTGTAAAATGCATCATCTTTTTTCTCTTTCTCGCATCACGCCAATGTAAAATCCATCATTTTTTCTCTTTCTTTCTGGTTTGTGCCGTTGTGTTCTACAAAAGAAATGTACAGGATCATTTCACAAATTCGAATGGAAGCTTTAGATGAGTCTGATAGCAATGATTATGTGCGCACTAGCAGTCCGGTTTCCCGGCCGATAGTGGCAAACCAACTAACATATATGAACGCGACGATGGATTAGGCTTAGTGGTTAGGGGTGCAAGTGGGAGAGGTCACTTCGCTAAGCTGCAAGCCTATCCCGAAAATGAGCCCACTAAAATCGGCCCGCTAACCTACCATCTAAAAGTAGAGGCATGCGGTCCAGCCCGCATTGGCCGCATCGCCCGCGGCCCCGCGCTCACAAGCTCCTCCTCACGCAGGTAGGGGCTATATCTCGTAGGACATGCCGACCTTGAGCAGCTGGCTCCTCAGGATGGCGAGCATCTTTCCCGTCGTGAGTAACCTCCCTGCCGCCGTCGCGAGTGTCCTCTCATGTGGCTGCCGTGGCCACGACGCCGGAGCCAGCGATCTCGAAGGACTTCATCAACTTCGAGTTTAGTCTTAGCGGCTCCGCCACCATCCCGGCGGACAAGCTCTTTGCGGATGGGAAGCTTCTCCCGCTTCGGAAGGTGTCTGTGCCAAAGACGGAAGCCGCAGTGCCCCCGCCACCATAGTCGTCGGAGACAATGTCGGCGCCTGCGGAGCCAATGAAGCCACTCCACGCTGCCGCCGTGTAACATCCTGATTTTCTAAAAAAAAAATTAAATGTGTAAAATAAATTAAAACTATTTTATTTTAATGAGAATTCAAAGTTTGGTTCTGATGGAAGGGTTTGAGTTGTTTATACCTCCTTGCTGGTAAGCTCGGCAATCCTCCTTTAACCTATCTCTTTTGGATATGTAGGTTTAGACCCTCTCTGTGGCCTAGACCTCCCTAGTGGTTCTTGAGGTTAGACCTCCCTTGAGGCTTGGACCTTTTCTCACCTGGACAAACCCTTATGTCCAGGCCTTTTTCCTTTGAGTTTGGTCACTTAGACCTCTTTGTTGGTTCGAATCTCTTTGGTTCAGACCTCTTTTCTGTTCAGACTTCTCTTAAGTCAAGACCCCTTGTTGCCTGGGCACTTTCCTTATGCCCAGTCCTCTTTTCAGCCAGGACATCATGGTAGTTCATCGGGTCTTTTGGGTGCCTTTGAACCACCTTGATATTTCTTCCTGACCGAAAGGACTTTCTGTGGGTTCATCCTGACCTCACCTCGTCGGATTGAAGATCTCCCTTGAGTTACCTTGACCTTGGCGACTCCATCTGGAACTACTATGGGTGGAACTCCTTTGTGAGATCCCTCTTCTTGGAACCCCTCCGCAAGGGACCTCCCCTTTGTTTTGAATCTAACGGTTGGACCTCTCCTCACTTCCGATCCAAAGGCCCAGACCTCCCCTGCACGTTTGATCTTGGCTGTTGGACCTCCCTCTCGGAGATCCAACCGCCCGGACCTCAACTTGCCTTTAATCTCAACCACGGAACCTTCTTGTAGTTCTCTAGACCTCCTGTCCAAGACCTCTCCGTGGCCTTTTACATTTGGCTCTGGACCTCCTCGCCCGACCTCCCCTGATGAGATCCTAACCGTCAGGACCTCCTTTTGTTGATCCTGACCGTCAGGACCTCCGCATGTCCAGACCTCCTTTGTATGTCTGGACCTCCTCAACCTTTAGACCTCCCGGTCCTTCGGGCCTAGGACCTCCTAAGCCTCTCGGACCTCCTCAAAGACCTCTCCTGCGGGGGCAAGACCTCCCCTCTTGACTCGACTGTTTCTAAAGTGGCTGGCCCCACTTGCCAGTCTTGGTCATTCTTATTCCCTCCGCCACGTAAGTATCTTGGGCATTTAATGCATGTCTTGTCACATTAAATGCATCCACATACGTGGAGTTTACTCTGAATCGGGTCACTTAGCTGTACTCTAACATCCTTCTTTGTTCCTTCCCATAGCAACGTACGTTATCCTTCCTCGTACCTTTTACCCAGGGTGGTAGTGACACTTGTCCTGCCACTCACCTACCTTTGACCCATTTCTATACTTATCCTTGGTACGTATGCTTCTAGTTTTCTTCACCCACTTTGACTATAATCAGCCCAGGGAACTTTGCCATATTACCTTCTTCACATTCACCATCTTGGCTCTCGTTCAGTGGCTCCCAGGGAAGACCTTGTTGCCCACGATCTCCCCTCCATCCATTGGTTCCTTCTTGTCCCTGGTAAGTCCCTTGGTGATCTGCTCCACTCTTGTTCTTGCCACTGCATTGAGTTGGTCGTGTCTTTCACAGGACCTCCCCTTGTGGGCTCCTTTTTGGATTTCTATGGCCGTTATGTGAAGACCTCCTCTCTGGACTTTATGCAAGAATCATTTCTCAGGGCCTCTCTGTTGTATTACTTAAATCACTCCTTTGGGGTCTTTTGCTAAAGACCACCTCCTCCTGGTAAGTTTAGACCTCTCCTATAAGAACCTATTCTAAAATATGGACCTCTCCTGTTGGCTGAGTTCTGGACTCCCTCTGGGGTTCATTTGGTTTTCTTGTTGATCTCAATTGGATCTTTATTTGAGTCTTCTTTGAATTTGCTCTTTTACACGTGTAGATTGCGAAGACTCTAGGGAGTCTGAGGGTTCTGAAGAGGAAGATTCTCAGGATAGTGAGCAAGGCAAGTTACACTCTTGATCATATTGCACCCAATAATTCAATTTATTTATGTTCAGTTTCAAAGTATAATGCATGCCTATTTCTACCAAGTTATTTCAATACCTGTTTTAAATTCATAGTTATGCCTACTTCCTTTGTATGGCCACTGTTGACTTTGGACTGAACATGTTGTCACCTTTAGATCAAACTTGGGTCATGCAGTAGTGTGAGCCAAGACCATTTGAAAAACTTATGCTTACTCAAGCTTAGACCAATATGACCAAACATTGCTTAAAATGTTTTGACCATGACATTGGGTTGTCATGGGAATATGGAAGTATTGCTGGGGAAGCAAAGACAATGAAAATGGATTTGGATTGGGGCGAATTGGTTTGCTTGGCTGGTGCAATGTTTGTGCACGGACTCTATCCTGGGTAAGGTGGAGGTCCAGGGGTTTGTGAAAGTCGCCCTAGTCATTTGAGGACCGGTCTTTGAGCGACCAATGCCATGCCTATAATGGGCTATGCCACAATCGTGCAACCACATGTCTCCAGAATGGGGTGTGGGACCTGGCTGAGTAATTTGCAAAACTCTACCATAAGCTGCTCCATTGGAGGTGTGGGAGGTCTTGTATGGCTAATGGTCTTTTATGACCTACTGTTCCCACTGGTGCAAGAGGGGGCTTTCCGCCGGATTGCGATCCATAGAAAAGTGAAACCTTAGCAAGGAAAGGATGTGGTGGGGCAATGCATTGTAAAGGCCTTGTCATGAGCTCTAGACCTCTTGCCTTTGGTAGTGAGAGGTGGCATTGACGAATGCCGGACAGACTAGAGGACTCATGTCGTGTGGGTAAAGTGCACAACCTCTGCAGAGTTAAATCTATTCGAATAGCCGTGTCCACGGTCATGGACGTGCTGGCAAAGGCTACTCAGAGTTAGATGTTGGTTTTGGGTTTCCAGAAATATTTTCAAATCTGTTTTGGGATTTCTATCCCATGGGTTTGGGCAGGGAGCCTGGTGTCAGGAGGGTATCCTTCACCAACTTGTTGATGAATGCTATCCAACTGAAAATCAAGATTAGAAAATGAATTTTATCTACTGAACACCTGCTTTGGAACTTAGTAATGGTATTTGAAAGAAAATTGGCTTTGTGCAAATTAACCATATTATGCCATCCTTTGATTATCCATATATGCATGTCATTTTGCTAACCCACGGGTGTAACTTGCGAGCACGGTTGTGTGCTCACTCTTGCTCATTACAAATTTTGCCAAGAGAGGACCTTGGCAGTGATGAAGACCAAAGCGAATAGGTTGTGCCTTCCAGTCAGTTGCCTGTGGCGTGCTGATGGACCCTTTGATCTTTTGCTCTTGTGTATTTATGCTTAGCCAAGGCCACCTTGTAACCAAACTCTGTAGATATTTTGCTTTAATAAAGATGCGTTCTGGATGTTACCACCATTGTATTATTACTGTGATGAGCTAGCCATGATCCTTGGGACTAGCTCGGGATTCACAGGGAACCCTAGAGCTTGCCCAGTCCTCCACGTCCACCCCATGGCTGGGTCGTGTGTGGTTCTGTGGTGGCCTCAATCCTCCACGACCTCCCCTGGTGGTCGCGGGTGGACTTGAGATGCTCACGGACCCCCGCGACCTCCCCTGGTCTGGCCGTGGCAGGTCTTCGGGTGCTCCCTGGCTCCAAGACCCTCTTGCGTTATGTTCTCCTGGACTTCCAGGAGGTCTTGTTGGACCTCCTGGGAGGCCTTGGTGGACTATTCGAGAGATCCTTTGTGGACCTCCTGGGAGGTCCTGATGGACTTTCCAAGAGTTCTTGCTGGACCTCTCGGGTGCCCTAAGGTTGGGTCGTTACACGCCGACCCGTACGTGTTCTCCCCAAAGGCGCCCAAATGCCGAGCCGATGGCGCGAGTGCTTGGGCTCAAGAGAGTACCGCCGAGTTCAAGCCCTCGCCGTCGCCAACAGAACGCGAACTCGACGGCAATGAGGTCCTGAAGCTCATACTCCAACAAAAGCGTAAGTGTCGCTGTCCCAAGACCGCAGTTGTCGGACCTCTCTTTGTTAGTTTTAATCATGTTACTGTCATGCTTTTTTCGTGTAGTGCGTGTTCGCACGTACCGACGTGGGCAGTACGAGTTTTTGTTTAGCAGTTAGATTTAGTCGAGCGCACTACAAGTTTGTTAGCAGTTCAACTGCATGTAATCTATCTCTTCTATTAGTTAGAACTGCACACGCGTGGAGTTTGTTGGTAGGCTGTACCTGTACGCAACTAAGAGATAAAAGGGGAAAGCAAAACTGAAAATTGCTGAGAAGTTTAGCAGCGGCAAAACAAGACTCTCGTCTCTTTCTCCTACTTGGTTTTCTTCTTCGTTGTTGTTTGCGTGTGTGTCCAGGAAAGGTGTGCGTGCACTCTAAGAGCGAGATTGCAACAACACTCCTCGGCACCGCTCCTCCGCGACAACTCCGACTCAGAGGCATCCCTCTCCCTCGCCTCCTCCTACTTCTCGCTCTCCTCCTCGTCGTCATCCTCCCGCCACGACCACGACGACATCCCCGACTCTCCTCGACTCACGATCCCAATCCTCCCCGCGATCCGCCTCGTCCTCTATTCCCACCATCACTCCACATCCACCACGCGTCTGCCGCCCATCGCCACCTCCGTCGCTTTGGTGTCTCTCCGTCGACTCACAGATGAACTCCTCCGGCAAGATCGTGTTCCAGGGCCTGGAGCGCAACTCCAGCTCCCCATGCAGCTTCCACGCCGCGTCAAAGTCCTGTTCGCGTGCAGTCGACCGGTCGTACTTTTGTTTTTGTTTCCTGCGTCCCTCGAGAGTTGCGAGCAGCTGCCAAGACCACGTACGATTGTACATGTTGCACTTGCGGGCAAGCGGAAGCTGCAAATGGCTCAGCAAGCAGCGCGGGTGGGCGCGGGCTGTCTGCAGCCCGCACCACTTGTCATCTCAGCTCTATAGTGCGTATATGAACTATTCATGCTACAACTGCTGCTATAGGATTACGGGAACCACCCAAACCTAGTTTAGGCTAAGTTGACATCGTTATGGACGGGCAAAACAGATACATGTCATCTCAGCTCCGTAGTGGCACAGACGCATAGGGTGTGTTTGGTTGGGTGCATAAGCTTAAGTCAAGCTCCTCAGATGCAGAATCTTTTTTGTTTCGCTTGTTTGGATGGCTACACGTGTAAAGCAACCTGGCTGAGCAGATGCAAAAAATACCTTTGGGCCAGGCTGGGCAGAAACTTCCAATTTCTCCGTTTCTCTAGATACAGGCTCAGCTAATGACGTTATTAAGAGGTGATCAGTGCATATTAGGTAGTATTAGAGTGGATTAAAGTGGGTTAAGGTGAAATGAGGGCTATTAGAATATATTAAGACAAAATTAAAGCTATGCTAACATTTTCTTTCCACCGTCTCTTGCATCTATACTTGTGGTCAACGTCCTTATGCACCTAACCAAACAACATCTCAGTACAGCCTGACCCAATAGAAATAGCCAACCAAACAACCCATATTACATCCACACAGTCTGGCTCGTTTCAGCCTGAGTGACTCGTACAGGCCAGGCTAGGTGTATGCAGGAAACCAAACACACCCTTAGTGCATACCCTACAGTTTTTGCTGTGACTGATTTGCCATTCTCAGAGACGGGGCAATCCCATTATTACTCACAGTCTAGCTACCAAATACTCCAAGTTTTTTTGGCAGTGGATGATCATACTCTCTCCGGTTCACAAAAACAAATCATTTTTAAATACGTACAATCAAAATTTAAAAACTTTAGCTATCAATATATTTTAAAAAAATATTTATATTAGATACATAAAAATCATATGTGTAGATTCGCCTCTAAAAGTACTTTCATAATATTTAATTTTATTAGATTTTACAAATATATTATAATAATAATTAGTAGTCAAAGTTGCATTTTAAAGTCCGTGTCAATAAAATGACTTATTTAGCTAGCCACGTGAGTGCCCCAATCAACAACTAAAGTTATGTACAATGGGTTTACATCAGCTGTCTTTAACTTTTGTCACGTAGGATTTAAGTTGACGTGGATGAAAGAGAATGAAGAGAGAGAAATGTGATGTCAACTCAGAATCGATCGTACTTCACTGTAACCAAGAAAAGATTAAAAGATTGTGTGTTGTCTACAATCACGAATGATCAGATCACCACAACCCATCAGATGAAATTGCCTTTAAGATTATCTACGATAATATGAAGAAATATATAAACAAAGAATCTGTTTGTCTTATTGTGTGCCCTGAAGAAAAACTAATGGCCTGATAATGGCTGAGGTGTCCGCATGGACTAAAATACTATACCACTACTACTACTAAATGTCTACTACTTTTTAGTCTATAGTGTACACTGTACAGTTGATGAAGCAAGCCTTGGTGGTTGGCACATGGGATGTGTCATCCGTGTGGATCAAATGAGATGCTGCAAGGGCGGGCGTGGTGGGGAGGACATGGACATGGTGACGGCCATTCGTTTGGTCCACTGCTTTTGAGTGAAGCGAAAGGAAGGATCAGAGCACACGTACCCTAGTGTTCTTCTGCCTGTGATTAATGAACTGCGTATCAGCAGTCTATCAGATCACCTTCTGGTGTCAACGTAATGGAACCATGTATCAGATCTCGACGATTTCTCAAGAGTTACGTATCCTCCGTTATAAATGAGGGGAAGTTTCACGCGCAATGAGATAGGCCACGCCATCGTTGTTTTGAGACGTCCGATGCAGCCCTCTCCGCGGGCCCCACGCGCGCCGCGCCTTCGCACGCAGTTTTCTCGCGGGCGTGGCTTCCACCCTTTTCTCGTTCTCGCGGGCCCCACCAGGCCTCGACTCATGGGCACGGCAAGCGCGCCGCAGGTCTACTAGTTCACTGAACTTGTCCGCACGACTGCAGAGTCGTCAGTTTGTCAATTACTAGTAGTCTAGTACTAACACAGACTTTAATAGAGGGCGTTAGAATCCAATGATTGCCTTCAACTGCACGAACTAGACATAATGGCAAACGTGTGTAAAAGCATCTACGATAGTATAAATAGCTGTTGTTTATAGTAACTATTTATATTATCTATAGATAGTGATAAAGATAGCTTATACAATGGTATAAATAACTACTATCTTTTTTGTTGTCTTTATAGAACACATAAATATTTAATGTTTTTCTTGTTTCTAGTGCTATAGTCGACTACAGGAATGTAGATATCATCTTTCTCTCTCCTCATTCTCTTTCATCTACGTCAATAAAAATTCTACGTGACAATAACTATAGACGACTGACATAAGCCTATTGTACATGTCCTAACTAGTCTCGTAGATCTTTCTGTCAATGCTTGTCTTCTTGGTTAGGTTTATCAACACGTACATTTTTAATCGTGCTGCGCGAATCTGATACCTAGCCCATTTGACTTCTCTCCTATAGAATCATATTAATTGCTGACGTACTGATCTTGCTCAGGCATCTCTAATAGTTAGAGATTACATTATTTCTAATATATACTACATTATCTTTAGAGATAATGTCTTCAATAGATAGTCTATAACACACTCTCCAATATTTATATTTTATAATTTTTTTTAAAACGGGTCTACATGTTAACTATAGTAGATTAATGTATTATGTTTTGTTTCGCGTGCACGGCCGTCTCTTCCTGAAGAGACGACATGTGCTCTCTCCTTTCCCTCTCTACTCCACGTAAAGTTTTGTTAACGTAACATAACTGAGAGACGATAATAAATACACTATTAAAGATATCCTTAGAAAGTTAGGATAAAGGCAATTAGTTGATTGCTGGGAAGCTCATACCTAACATCCTACATTTAAGAACCACCATTCGCCAAACTCTTATATAGAGACTTCTCTTTCAGTTCTCCGATCCATGCGATGCGACACCTACAGCCTTGATCACTGAAACTGGCGGAAATTTGACTTGCCTCACGCAAGGTCACACGTTACTTTCAGATACCAGTCGAGATGAAATGAGGTGATGCCGTCACATGAGTCTGTCCGGTAACCGTGACAAGGATCGGCCACCGACCGGTCGTTTTCTTGCTCACAAGGAACTGACAATTCCGATATGTGACTCAAAATCTATCTATCTTTCTATATAAATAACAACAACAGGTGAGATTCAAGCTACCTTCTTCTTCGTTTTGAGGCCAAAAAAATTCCACAATAATCTAAAAAAGAAAGTACTCTAAAAATTCTCTCATTAATCGATAAAAAGAGAAGTATCTACATCTTTTATTTCGGTGAGGCCAAATTATAACGGTGCAGATTAATTATAGATAGATGCTAGAGTTGTGTAATAAATATAATTGTATTTTCAATCATAAACATTAGAGTTGTATAACAAAGACAATTGTATCATAATATCTAGCCGTGTAATTGCGGGGCAATTCCACTAGTTATCTCATTAAAGCAAAGTCAAAAGAAGCCACCAAGTTCACTTTAAAATGCTAGAAATTTTCACATTAATTGGTGGAAAAATATAAAGATCTACACTATCGATCGTGTCTGATCCAGACTATAACGGTATAGATAAAACTGAAATTTAGAATAAAAATAAAATAAAATCAGCAATTTGATTTCTATACAAATTACCAAGTAAAAGAGTTCATATTAAGTACAATAAAACTAAACTCGTAATAAAAATAAAATAAAATTAGCAATTTGATTTTCATACGAAATCCTAAGTAAAATCCTCAATAATTACAATTTGTCATATAAAAAATTGCAATTAGATTTGTATATGAAATCCAACTAAAAATAACTGAAATTAGGAATAAAAAATAAAATAAAATAAAATAAGCAATTTGATTTCAATACTAATTCTAAAAATTATAATTCGATAAAATTAAAAATAATTAACAATTAGATTTGTAGGCAAATCCAACAAAAAATCAAAATAAAAATATATAATTAACAATTTTATTTCAATACTAATTCTAAACTAAAATCTCTAAATAACTGTAATTCGTAATAAAAAACAAAGAAAAATAAGCAATTAGATTCAGATACTTAATTCCAAGAAAAAACTGAAATTGAAATAAAAAAAGAAACTTTGTACTTTGATTTCCATACGAATTTCAAAATAAAATCCCTAAATAACTAAAATTCAGAATAAATTAAATAAATTTAGCGTATACGAACTCCAATAAAAATAACAAAATATTGAACAAAAATAAAAGTTATAATAAGGATAGCACGAATATTGTCGGAGGAGACACAACAAAAGTCACCGCGTTCGCTCTCACGTTCACACATTTCTATTGTTGCTTCCTATGGAATAAAAAAAAATAACTAAAATTTTGAATACAAAATAAAGGTTACAATGAAGATAGCACGAATGGTGTCGGAGAAGACCAAGAAAGAGTGCAATGGCATTGGTATGTCCTACAAAAAGACATTGACTCATGTGGAAGTAAAGAGTCGAGGCAGCGGTGACGACGGAGATGAGAACAATGTCGTGTTGCTCACCTTAGTTGTTCAATAAGGATAATGTCATGCTGCTCGCCGGAGCCACTAAAGAGAAAGTCCAAAGTTGAAGGATCCAAGGGCCGCGATGACAAGTGGTGAGCATCGACGTTGTTGAAAAAGTTATTGGCTAAAGAAGCTCGATAATGGGGAAGCCCTATCAGAGATGAGATGAAGCTTTGTATTGAAGATGAGCTATGGATGATATGGGGCCATCAGGTAGCTAGAAGATGGCGAAAAGATTCTCCATATCGTTAGACAACGACTAAAGGATACATGTTAGCGTCTGTGGAGATAGAAGGCCGCCGCAATTAGTGAGCAAGCCACAATGTTGAGTTGACCAACGTCGAAGAAGAGGGGCGACCGACACGAGAGAGGATGGCATCGAGCATGTATAACATCATGCATACGTATGTACATGCATGCATCCATATGAATAGAAGCACGGGCGTATAGAGGTCATCTGCAAAAAGCTTGGAGTAGAGATGGCACAGCCGTAGGGAATATACTCAGGGTCACTGGAGAGAGCGTGACACGTGTCCCCGGTTAGGGTCGGCGATAGTTCCATGTGTATGCGTGTTGATGTCACAATGGTTAGCATTAAGTAATAATTAAAGAGAAGTAGAATGTAACTATGTGATAAAATATTACAATGAAAGGGGTAGTAACTAAGAGAGATCGATCGAGATTTGGGCTTACTGTTGGAGGTTGAAGTAAAAAAGTTGTGACAATGAGAAGAGATAGAAGATACATAGTTCAGTAGGACAACCGATGTGTGAGGGAAGATATGTTCAAGGCAGGTTGTCCATGGTGCATCGGTGTATGCATGAGCAAGGTACTATAATACCATGTGAACTAATAAAATAATTTGCCGCACACATAATCATTGCATTGCTTGAGATTAAATAGAGATACATGTGTATGCATACAATTTAGGGGAAAAAAAAAGTAACTAATAGAGTGTGAATAGAAACATACAGCTACATAATCTATACATGATGGAAATTGGCTAGTTTCTAAGAACCCTAACAACTTATTGTACTAAATGATTTTCTTCCATCAAAACTCATACTTCAATTATGTTCCTCGGGATGTACTCAAACTTCTATTGTCATTTCCAATGCTTAAGATATTTTAAAAATCTAAATAGCCTAAAAGATACGTAAATATATTCTCAAGCTATATAAACTTCAAAACAAATCCAACTGCGTAAATACGCGGACCACCCTGCTAGTAATAATCTTATTAAAGCGAAGTCAAAAGAAGTCATCATGTTTGTTCTAAAGGTATAGAAATTCTCACGTTAATCGGAGTAAAAAAAAATCTACGCCGTCGATTTTGGATAGGTCCAGTTTATAACGTTGAGGATTGATTAGATCCAGGCAATCACAGCTTTGGAATAGAACTCTGTTTAAAGATATCCGTATTTGGTATGGTTAGAGAAAAACTAGAGGCATTAATAAATCATGAGGCTATAAGGTAGCTTGGCGAGGCCAGCTCTTCGCGTACAAGAGCTCGCATGCAAGAAGCCGTCCTTGGCTATGCCCAGCGAAACGCACATCGGCCATGCCTAAGTTGCTTGGAGATCAGAGCAGCCAAAAAAAAGGAAAGAAAACTGGGAATCCAACTCGCAGGCGCCCAACAGTCTAGCACGACTCGCGATCGCGTAAGAGCACAGCTGCCAGATGCTCGACAAATCGGCCTCACACAGGGGGCGGATCTAGCGTCCCTTTAGCCTGAGCAGTTGTTTAGATTTACTGATAAAGTTTCACGACCGAAAAATAGCGTCCTATCCAGGCAAAATAAGACGACCAATGTCTCTCATAGGCTTGCATAGGCTTTGAAAAATTCCTAAATTACTGGCTCCGCCACTGACCTCATAGGCATCCGGATTATACAAATGTACGACCAAGAATGATTAGTGTTAAGAGATGTGTAGCCCTACTGCTATTTGCAATCTCGTCGGGCCCATGGAATCTTCTACGCATCCTCATCGCTAGGGGTGGATAACGAGCTAGCTTGGCTCGGCTCGTTAAGAAAACGAGCTCGGCTCGTTAAGCTAACGAGCAGAATACTTGGCTCGGCTCGGCTCGTTAAAAAGCTCGAACTCGGCTCGTTAAACTCGTTAGGCTCGTTAAGAAAGTCAAGAGATTCCAGTTTGGGGCTCGTTAGGCTCGTTAGACTCGTTAGGCTCGCTAAAAAAAGAAAATTCGCATAATAAAATTTTTAGAAAGTCAAGAGATCACAGCTTAGGACTTGGACCTCCATGGACCATGTAAGGGTTGCTGGGTTGGGCTGGTCTGATGCTACGTCTCAACTGTGTTGGTTTTTTTAACAAGCTAAACGAGCTTAACGAGTAACTCACGAGCCACTTCGAACTCGGCTCGTTAAGAAAACGAGCTAAACTACCGGCTCGACTCGGCTCGTTAAAGGACCGAATTCGAATCGAGCTCTTAACAAGTCGAGCTGACTCATGAGTTTCGAACTTATTTTTCACCCTTCACTACTACGCATCGCCTTTGGTCCCGGCCTAAGGGCCTCTAGTCCGATTATAGGCCGGACTAGGAAATCGAGACTAAATGTCTCACCTTTAGTCCGGGTCCCAGGGCCGGGACTAAAGGTCGATTTTAGTCCCGATTGGTAATACCAACCGACTAAAAATCCAAATTTCACCACGGGGTGGCCCTTTTAATCCCGGTTGGTATTACCAACCGACTAAAGGTGTTTTTTTTTTTTTGTTTCCATTTCAATTCATTATTGATTTTGGTTTTACAATTACATTAGGTTTTCAAATCGTATTCTTCGCCGCTAATATATGTATACGCCCACATATAATTTAGTTTGGAACATTATTACACACAAATAAAGTATGAAACTATATATATTATGGAGCTATATATATGTGTAATATATATATATATATATATGCACATAAAATTTACAACATTATTCATGCATCCTTGGTATTTACAACACAAATGTTGTCCTCCACTTAAATGTCATACAAATGTTAAATCTGGTTTGGCTTCAATTGTTCATCTGGGTTAAAGTAGAACTTCGGTTTAGGGCTTGAGGACATGCTCATTAAGAAATCTGCCATTGTCTCTTGAATTCTTTTGAGGCGGTCCATATCCAACACTGCTCCTTCAACCATATCTCCTTCAATTTGTATTAAACGAAAGAAGTATTAATATACATAAGATTTATTTAATAGCAACAAATAAATAAAATGGATTTATTATATATACTTGTTACGTGCTTTCAAGATCTGTAGATGGGTTCTTTTGCATACACCATGAGGAACTCGCAAGCGTAGTATCCACACAAATTGTTGCCCGGTGGTCTGCCAGTAGAACCCATGCACGATATAAAAAGATTACTCTCGTCATCCGTAGCGTGAGTGAAGCATGATAAGGTAAAGATGCGGGAGCTAGTACAACTTACATCCAATCGGTGTGGATCGAGAAGTGGCGCTTTCAGATCCGGACGGTGTAGTGAACGAACCAAGCCCAAACCCCGCCTAATAATTGGATCGTTAATTAACTATTGCGAGTTAAAGAGCAGGAATAAATATTTAAAGATCGAAGTTACCCCTGGATAATGTCTATCATATCTTGGTAATCTTCCTGCGGTTTTCTCAACGAGTCATAGATTAGCAAATGACCGTCGGAGAGATCGAAGACAATCAAGATCGATGAAAAGTGCATTTGTTTATAGAGTCAACATATATATCTTTATGTTGGATTGAGTAAGTAAAGTAAAATGTGCACACGATAACAACACTCACCCAAAGTTGTAGGGGAAGAGTATAAATCTTTTGTTCTTTTGGTTGATCAAGAACCTCCGGAAATTCCTCTCCGTTTGAGGTCTCCATTGATCGTAGGGAGTGTTTGGGTCCTTGAATACGATATATGGATCAACGAAACCAATGTTCTTGTCGTTTCTACGTGTGAGGTCTCTCATCATGTCTCTGCATATGTATAGACATGCTAGCTAGTGTGAGGATAATTACTTATACATATACATATGCTAGAGTGAGATTATTAAAAGAAAGAATCACGCATGCATAAAAGCGGTGATGAGAGATTTGTCTAGAGCGTTCATGTGGCATAGCCGGTGTAACTCATTAAACCGAACCATTATAATGTCATCGCCATACGGAAGTAATGATGGTTTCTAATTTTGACGCAAATATAGTCATCCGCTTTTGCGACACGCCGCCATGTACCACCGGTTTAACAAGTACATTTGCGCACGAAGTTCCATGAGCTTCTCGTGGTTGTATAGACTCTTGCCATATACATATTCCTTCTTCCAATTATCAACTTCCGAGCACTTTTGATGTGTGCTCATGAGAATTTGGGAAATGCTTAGACCGGTTTCATGAAAAATTCATCAAGTTGATCCAAATGCACATTTCCGGATATCTGTTCTAGCACGTTCGTGTTTGAACCATATTCATTCCCAATAACTAGCGGGGGCACTGATTGTTGTGATTGTTCCCCGAGCTGTGCAACACCCTTCCGTGCTCTCTTCTCTTTCTTCTTCGCCTCCTCAATTGACTTCGTGAGAGTGCGGTCATAGTCCGATAGTGGCGAATCCTTACGAGCACGTAACTTTTTCTCGTGAGCGTCCACCCTTTGCCTTAGAACTTCGGGCGTCTGAAGCACGGCTTCTCGGTTTCGCCGCTTCACTTTTAGCCTTGACTTTCGCGAAGAAACCGCCCACATGTTTTATCAAGCATCTATTTCTCGGCGATCTTCTCATAGGAAAGTTTAAATGCGTCTTAGAAATAGTGGTGTTCTCCTGAGGTTTCTTCTTCGGCGGTGGGGCCGCACGCTTGCTTAGGGGTGCGCCTCTTCTTTGGCAGAGGGCGGCGGTGTCGGCGTTGGAGCCCGCCGTGGAGGCGATGGAGCGGCCGGTGGCGGCGTTGGAGCCCGCCGTGGAAGCGATGGGGCGATGGCGGCGTTGGAGCCAGCCGTGGAGGCGATGGAGCGGCGGTGGCGGCGTCGGCGTTGGAGCCCGCCGTGGAGGCGATGGGGCGGTGGGGATGCACCGTGTCTTCCACTTCATTGTCATCGCCGCAACACTGTGACGGTGGTGAATGGATAATTGGACTTAGGTTGGGGAGGTTCTCACGTGAAAACAACGTGGTATGAGTAAACCGTTATTTAAGCCAATACATAATTAGTGAAAAAATGTTTCGTTCACTTTCATCCGCACCTAGGGTTAGGTTGTTGAGGAGGAGGAGGTGGCGCCCAGAATAATGATATAGCGCTTGCGCCAACATATGAATGTCTTCTCACTTCTCCTAAAGTCTTCTCCCATCACCTCCTTCAATGTCAAGAGGCACATTGCTATTACCTTTCACAACTCTATCCACCGAGACGCTAGCATATCCGGGAGGTATTAATGCCCCATGGCATCTTGGTGTCTTCGTAGGGTCGACACGAGATACAACACCGATAGCCACCATGACCGTGGCATTCCCTCGAATGTGCAGCTCACATGTCGTGAGAGGATCGGTGATGTCATCCACGGGAAGCGCACCTGCGTCATCTTGAATCACTTGGCACCTCCGTGGAAGCGCATCGCCCTTTTCAACCGATTAGGGGTGATGTTGACTCTACCGTGATGCGCTTTGCCTTTGGATGGAACTTACTGCTATCTGCACTTGCCTTTTGATTTCCTCATTCATTTTGGCTTCAAGTGCTTTTTCTCGCTCTACTGCTTCACGAGCCACTTCCCGTGACTCACGAACCATTTCCTCCATCCTGCGCATCCGCTCTGCCTCCTCGTACTTCTTTCTCTGGCGGCTTCTATAGGTGGCTTTGTCTTTAGGGAAGGCATGCTCCCACGACACCTCCCCATAGCCTCTTGTTCGCCCACCGTTGTTCACTCTCCCGTATGTATGTCACTCATCCTTATCTCTGTTACATTTGCCACCGCCACTCTCACCAAGCCTCGAGCATAAGCAAATCTTTCTTTGCTCTTTGGAGTTTTGCGCCATACACTATCTTTCCTGGTCTCTAGGTCGAGGCTTCCCCATGACCGAAAAACCAATACTTGGCGCGCCAAAGCGCTTGATTGATTCTCGTTCGATCCTTGGCAAGAATCTCCGTTCCATTCTTTCCCACTTAGGAATGGCACTCCAGAGCCACCGATCCCAAGTGATGGTGGTATTGCTTTTGTCGGGCATTCTGCTGGTTCCTTCTCACCGTGCCTCACCCTCATCCGATGTCTTGAACTGCATACAAACTCATCCCAAAACGGCCTCAACTTGAGCGTAGGCCTTAGTGTTGAAATCTGGCGTCGGTTCTTCTGATAAATGTGTTGTACAATTTCTTCTTCCAACACCGGAATTGTGTGGCCATCTTCTTCATAGCCAGTTCCTAACTCTCTCCTTCAAAGCTTCATCTTCACATATCGGCCTTGAAATGTTGAAGGACATCTTGCCAAACTAGTGCCTTGTCACGATCAGAGACAAAACTAATATGAGGAGCAACTTTCTTTTGCTTCCATTCACGAGCATTGATCGGGATCTGTCCCTTACAAGGTACCCACAATGGTGACAAATTTACGTGCATGTGGTCCAAGTACTTTGCTGTATGCTCCTCGAATTGCGAGAGAATGAACCGACCCTCCAACGGCTTCTTGGCCTCGTACATTTCTACTCTTCCCGTTGTTGTCGCCGATCCAGAGGGCTACTGAATGTAGAAACACAAAGATTTAAATAAATATATTTATCGACAAATGAAATTATTCTCAATTTCATGTATACATAAGAGATTGTAGATAGACCTCGCTTGACATTGTCTTGCTCATCTTCATAATCGGCAAAATCGACTCCGTCATCTACTTCTTGATTGTTGTCATCACCTTGAATTGGGCACCTTGTAAGGCGTCATTGTTGATAATATCCATCATGGCATCGTCCATGTTGTCATTCGGTTGACCATTTCGCAAATATATGTGTAGGGCGTTAGAGCGGTTCGTGATCGGGTTATGATTTCGCATCAAGTGGCGTGCGGTTCGTGACATGCATCGACAAAAGAAAAACAACAAGTGACGAGTTCCTTGCATCGATCCCGAAATTGATTGAGGGTTTTGAGGAGGTTCTTTGGGACACATTTGGGCGCGAGTAGATGGGGAGAATCTCACCGGCGGCCGAACAACAAGTGGAGCGGCGGTCGGCTTTGGGGAAGACGTTGGTGGTGTGGCCATTCCACCAAGGCAGGCAGGAGGGGAGGTGGGTGGCCGAGGAGGTCGAGGGCATCGAGGTGGTCTTCATGGCACGATGGGGCTAGCCGTAGCTCAATGGTGCGACTAGGGCGGCATGGTGCTCATGGCGGTCGGAGCGAGAGACACCTTTTCGAAATGAGCTCGGCGAGAGGGAAATGGACAAGGGGTGGGGAATGAATGGGGGCGGAGGAAGGGAGGGAGCGAGTCGCGGCTTAACAATGGTGTGGCGGGCGCAAGTTCTCGCACAAAACCCTCTGGCGGAAGGGAGAGCGGCCTTGCTGCTTCTATCTTGTGGACGTGAGCACAATGACATGATGGGGTCGGTAGGAGGTGACGGCCACGACTCGACACGGAGGAGAGCAGACCCTTGGGCGGAGGTTGGGTGAGAACGTCGGCGACATGGCTCTGTGGCGAGGCGGACGTCTTGTGAGGCGACCCTAGAGGTCAAGGGTGGGCCAGGAAGGAGAAAAGAGAAGGAGAAGAAAAGGAATAGAAAAGGAGGAAAAAGAAAAGAAAGAAAAGGAAAAGAAAAGGAGAGGTCGGGCTGGTGCGGATGGTTTTCGGTCTAGACCAGATTTTATGGTTTCATTTTTCTAAAGTTTCATTGTTCGACAACTATTTCCAATATAAAGTCCGAAAACTTGAATATCAACAGTCGTCTCCAAAAGTTTTAAAATTCCATATTTTTAAACAAATTCAAACGCGTAGATTTTTTGGTATTACACAAATGATGGCTTGTTTGATGTCATTTAACGACAATTTGCACACAAGTAATCTCAACGACAATTAGTGCAATTGACAACAACTAACGACATTTGACGACAATTGATGGCAATTTGCACACAAGTAATTCTTCACAACAATTAATGCAATTGATGGTATTTAACGATAATTAACGACATTCAATAATTGCATAAATAACTCATTTATAACGAAAAAGAAAATGAAACAATTAAAGAAAAAAGAAAAGAAGTCGACGAGGAGACGGAAGGGTGGAAGAAGGAAGAAGCCATTTGTTGCTTATAATCTTGAGGGACCTTTAGTCCCAAGCGGTATTACATCGGCGTTTCTCTTTTCTCTTCTTCTTATTGCTTTTCTCTCACTTCTCAACTCTTACATTGCTAGCTTCTGGTTCTATCTTTACATGGCGCTAATCTGCCTAATACACGTTCTTTTATACACTCACGCACACGGCCGACTTTGACTCAAACAACTAAACCAAGCAAGACTCCAACTCCAACTCCAAAAACAAAATCCTAAATGGAAACTATTTCCTAAACAAAGATTATCTAACAATACTCGGCCTCTATGCTACATCTAGATCCTGTATATTACGATGTGCGGTTTAAATACTTAACCTCGTTGTTCGATTCTGACTTCCAATTATGATCTTTTGTATACTTACCAATTGTACCAAAATGAGTCTTTGCTTTTGTTTGATGCTTTACTTTCACTATCGCGGTACAAAACAGACTCTAACCCCAACTTTGCCAATTACGGTGTTGGGCACGTCAAGAAGCTAGAAAACTTGAGTAGATTGGATCATACAAACTTGATACAATAGTTTGTTCGAAATGTGTCTATTAAGTAAAAGTTGCACTATCGATTACATGACTAGTGACTTACATGGTGCTTAACCTAAAAAGTACATATATGGTACTTTCTTCATGAAAAGAAATCGGGCACACCATCCGGTATAGGATCGATAACTAAATATGTAGAAACTTCATATACACATCCTAGCGTGATACTCCAAAGATGCATATGACAAACTCTTGCTCAAAGATATACATATAACACATTGGTGTTTTCAGATGGCAAATTAGCTTTAGCATTGAAATCAACGACCAACAACCGAGAACTAGATTTTTTCTCTTGTACTTAGCAATGGTTCCTTCTCTTGTTCATTTCTGGATCAACATAGCACGAGTTCAACCTTTTTGTTTGCAAAACCCGCAAAGCCATCTCCACTTGTTTCATGGTAGGCCTATCCTAACCTCGGAGACTCAAGCACATCTCTGCAAGAGAAGCTACTGCTAATCTCTTCCTCGGTGGCTTCATCAAGAACTTGGGCGACCACTATTTCAGAATCGGTCTCCTTTCAATCCCCAAAGGAAATAATTTGACAAGCTGCAGAGAAATGCACATGCGACAAGAGATGAGGAGCTCACGGCGTGGAGGAGTCTTGGCTCGGGCACTGGTGGCGAGTTCTTCTTGGGCGGAGCCGGGCGACGGATCCGGCCGAAGGAGGAGGAGCCAGGCGAGCTGGGCGGGAGGAGGAGCCGAGTGGAGGTGGTGGCGGGAGTGGGCGCCACGGGAGGAAGGAGGAGGCCGGGCGCGACGAAGCCGGAGCCGAGGAGACAATGAGGAGACGGAAGGGTGGAAGAAGGGAAGAAGCCATTGTTGCTTAAATCTTGATGGGGACCTTTAGTCGGGCGATACTAACCGGACTAAAGACCTTTAGTCCCGCGTGGTAATACGGACCGGACTAAAGGCTGGACCTTTAGTCCCGGGTGGTGCCACGCCCAGACTAAAGGTTTTTGTGAGGACATATTTTCGAGAGAACCTTTAGTCTCGGTTGTGTGACCTTTAGTCCCAAGTGTCTGGGACCGACTAAAGGTCCCCACTACACTATTCGGTTCATACAGTTTTCCACAGTTTGGGTTTTGTATTAAGTTTATTTGTATAAATATGCTAATTCTTGTTAAATGCATAGTAAATTAAATACTAGGCATAAATTTTTAAAAATAATAGTTGCATTTCCTTTTATCTTATTGACATTTCAAACGACTTTTATAGTGACCACAAGTGGGAAGTGAAGAGCCAACTATAAACAAAATGAAGGGCTCAAACCACAAGTTGGAATTTCATTTGAAGGCATAAATACTTGCTAAAAAATTTCAAGTCATTTTGACACCGTGGAGAAGACATGCTTCACAGAGGTACATGTGTCCTTTTATCGAATAGGAATTTCATTTGAAATGATAAAAACAAGAAAAATATGATAGAAACATCTGAAGTTACAATTATTACATAAAATCTCTAATACACACTATTTATTAAACATCACTATATATCAAGCGGGCACAATGGTGAACTTCTTCTTGACGTATGACCCTTGGTTATGATCATGCCGTAACCATGGAGTGTCCTCGGCATTTAGCAGATGCTTGGGTCTTTGGTCTGCTTGAAGGCGGGATTCGGTCATCCCTTTCATAATCTTGACTTGTCGACTTGTCCTCAATTCCCACGATGTTTCTTTTCCTGAAAGAACTATGTGGCGTTTTGCTCATTGGTTGATTTGTCGTCGTTTTCCCTCTCTTGGGTTTTGTAGACATGTCTTTCACATAGAACACCGATTCACATCGCCAGACAAGGACAAATGGTTCGTCTTTGTACCCAATATTGTTGAGGTCCACTGTTGTCATTCCATACTCCTTGTCATTGTTACCCCGCCTCCCATCATCTTCACCCATTAGCACCGGAACAAAGGGACTTTAAAATTAGGTGCGTAGTCTAGTTCCCAAATCTCCTCTATCGGCCATAATATGTTTGCCTCTTTCCATTTGGGTGCATGGCATCTCTGCGGACACCACTGCTTTTGGTTCGTGCTCCTTTTATCTTGGGCTACGGTGTAAAATGTATTTCCATTTATCTCGTACCCTTTATGCGTGAGGATGTGCCACGATGGTTGCCTAGCCAACAAATCTGATTGCTCATCAATATTGTCATCACCACGACATTCTTTTCGCAACCAACCGCTGAAAGTTTCCATGTGATGACGCCTAATCCAAGCTTCATTCTTCCTCGAAGCGGGATCGTAGGAACTCCTTGTGTACCTCGACATACGGCTCCACCACGGAGGAGTTTTGAAGAAGCTGTAGTGCGCTTTATTGAAATAATCGTCCCCGTCATCGATATATGTTTTCTTCCCTAGTGTTCCCTTTCCAAGAAGTCTCCCTCGTGTCGCGATTCAGGGAACACCAATCGGGTCAAGGTCGGGAATGAAGTCAACACAGAACTCAATGACCTCCTCTCGTCCGTAGCCCTTGGCGATGCTTCCTTCTCGCCGAACACGCCGGTGAACATATTTCTTGAGACTCCATGAACCTCTCAAAGGGAACATGTTGTGTAGGAACACAGACCGAGAATATTAATCTCCTTGACCGGTGAACTAGGAGGTGTGTCATGATATTAAAGAAGGATGGAGGAACACCAACTCAAAGTGACAAGACATTGAACCACATCATTCTCAGAGAGTAGCTAGTTCCATTGGATTGATTGCCTTCGAGAAATTGCATTGAGGAATGCACATAGCTTCACGATGGCGGACGTACATGTGGAGGTAGAATTCCTCTTAAAGCAACCTAAGCAATTGCGTCATAAGCACGTGGCGATCATGGGACTTTAAGTGTAGGAATTTCTTCTCCGCACATTTATTATCGCTTTATATTGGAGGAGAATCCAGATGGGACCTTGATCTTTGTTTAGGCATTCAAACATGCTTTCCTTCTCTTCTTTGCTAAGAGTGAAGCTAGCGTGTCTTAAGTAATGGCGTCCATCGTCTGCCTTCTCTGGATGCAGAGTTGTCTCGTTCTTTCATGCGCAAGTCCCGTGCGTGCTTCGAGTGAATCCTTAGACTTTCCATACACATCCATGAATCCTAGCAGTTCACACAAAGATTCTTTGTCGGTGCATCACGTCGATCGCGTTGCGGACCTCTAGGACTTGCCAATAGGGTAGCTCCCAAAATATGGACTTCTTCTTCCACATGGGTGCGTGTCCCTTAGCATCTTCGAACAGGTTATTTGCCTTGTCCCTTTCCAAAGACTACTTGCACATCCTTGACCATATCAAGTACATCCTCCCGATTCGGTTATGAGGCTTGGTTCGTGTTCGCCTTACCGTTAAAATGCTTGCCTTTCTTTCTTAGTTGGTGATTCATAGGAAGAAAACGAGCGATGGCCAAGGTACACGACCTTTCGACATTTTTCAAATATATCTTGTCAATGTCATCAAAACATTGTGTGCATGCATTGTATCCCTTGTTTGTCCGTCTGAAAGATTACTTAGAGCGGGCCAATCATTGATTATTACGAACAACAATGCTCGCAGGTCGAAGTGTTCTGTTTGTACTCATCCCACATACGTACACCGGTTTGCTCCATAAAAGCAGAGTTCCTCAACTAATGGCCTCGGTAGACATCGATGTCGTTGCGGGTTGCCTCGGGCCTTGGATGAGCACCGCATCATAATGAACTTCCGCTTCATGCATAACCATGGAGGAAGGTTGTAGATACATAGAGTAATGTGCCAAGTGCTATGACTAGTGCTCGGTCCCCAAAAGGATTCATACCATCCGTTTAAAGCGAACCTTAGGTTTCTTCGTCATCTGCAAACTCAGGAATTCTCTCGCCTATTGCTCTCCACCGGGACCCATCGCCAGGTGTCTCAACATGTTGTCTACCTTACGGTCTTCTTTGTGCCATCGCGACAACTTTGCATGGTCCTTGTTTATGAACAGACGTTTGAGCGTGGTATTATAGGAGCATACCACATAACCTTGGCGAGGATTTTCTTCTGGGGCGTTCTTCGCCCTCAACATCGCCAGGTCATCTCGCTTTGATCTTATACCGCGACGCTTTGCATACGGGCATTCATCCAAATTCTCGTAGTCCTTGCCACGATACAGATGCGATCATTAGGACATGCATGTATCTTCCGGATTTCTAATCCCAAAGGGCAAACGACTGCTTTTTGCTTCGACGTAGTGGCGTGCAATTCGTTAGGCTTCTAAGCATCTTTTTTGGATCTTGATAATTGCCCAAATGCCTTGTCGGATACACCATTCATGCCTTCCATTGTAGCAACTCGATGTTGTACCCAACTTTTTTGCCCATCTTGGTACGGACGGGTATAGTAATTTCTTGTGATCCTCTAGCATGCGGTCAAACTTAGCCTTCTCCTTTTCACTTTCGCAATCTCTTTGTGCATCACGAATGACATCACCAAGAGCATCATCTTCAGCGAGTGTGTCTTCGCCTGCCTCTTCTTGACTTCGCCCATTGCAAGATCATCGAAGTCACCGTATTGAGCAATAATGTCGTTAGGGTCCAATTGTTCTTCTTCACCTTCTTCCATTATAACCTGGTTTCTCCGTGCTTGGTCCAACAAATATAGTTTGGCATGAAACCCGACTTCAACAAGTGTGAGTGAAGACTCCTTGAGCTAGAATATTCCTTCAAATTCTTACACAGGGCACATGGACAAAGACATGAAACCATCCCGCTTGTTTGCCTCGGCCACTCTTAAGAAATAATGCACGCCATCAATGAACTCTTTGGGCGGCGATCGACATTGTACATCCAATGGCGTGTCATCGTCTGCATTATATGACATATCACATAATTACTAAGTCAACAATCAATCCAAAAGGCAAACAATAACTAAGTGATTAAGCTAATTAAGAGATTAACTAATTACTTAATAATTAAATATTAAACTTATTTATTAAAACAAAATTAATATTTATTATTTTTACCCAAGAGGTTGGATCTGATAAGATAAGACTTATCTCATCAAACACCCTCAAAGCTTAACCTAACTAACACATGTAAAAGTCATTTTTCATTTATTTAAATAATTATTAAATAAGGTGAAAAATAAAAGTCTTCAGATTGATCCCAAAATTTTTGTACAGATAGTTCATAGCCTAATTAGATGGCAAAACAATTTTCAGAATTTTTGGATCATTAATTTAGCCTACAAAATTCATGGAATAATAATTAAATAAATAAGCATAAAATAGGTATAAATTCAACTTTGTCCAAATAGTCTTAAAATTTTTATATGGACTGTTCACAGTGTAACTTAGTGGAAAAACAAATTTCATGATTTTTGGAAATTTATTGTGGCCTACAAAAATCATGAAAGTTCCATTTATGAATTAATTGGCAATTTTATAACATATAAAAATTATTCAAATTTCACATTTCATATTTTTCATAATGGACGGCAGGGTTAGCATCAGAGCTTACATGAACACGCCGTGAATACGGTTGAGTGAATGAGCAGCTCGGCGGTGGTGCAAGAATGGCGTGCCAGCGTGTCCCGCGGCGAATGGCGTTCCGGCTCTGTGATTTAACGCCAAGGTGAGTTTAAATAGAAGGACATTTAGTCGGTTGGTGTTACCAACCGACTAAATCTCACCTTAGTCCAGGTTGGTACTACAATCCGGGACTAAAGATTTAGTCCGGATTGTAGTACCAACCGGGACTAAAGGTTGACATTAGTCGGTTGGTAACACCAACCGACTAAAAGCTCGCCACCGAGCCTACCACCGAGCCGTTGGGCGGGGACTTTTAGTCGGTTGGTGTTACCAACCGGACTAAAGATCTTTGGTCCCGGACGCAATTTTCTCCGAGACTATTGCCCATTTGGCAGTTCGACCAAAGGTCTGTTCTGTAGTAGTGCTTACTCATCGCCAGTTCACAACAGAAGTTAATCGACGTAACAACTACACATATGCCTGACGAGGCGACGAGCAAAGTCCTCTGTTTGCAGGAGTACCGGAGAGAGAAATTTAAACGACGAGCCAAGAGAGTCCGACTAGAACAACGTAGATAACTATGTGCGTGAGAGACAACACGAACAACGGCATTTCGTATAGACGGACAAAGGAAAGATGGTGCCGTTTCATTCTTTGCCTAAACTCTACAGTGCAAGTACGTAGCTAACCATTTATTAATTTTGTGCTAATTATCTCTTGGCTTTTGTTTACGTCGGTCTGATCTTTTTTCTGAGGTAAATGCAACATTCTGATGAGCTAGGAACTATCGCATACGTAGGAGACTTTGCGAATTTTTTGCTTATCTAGTACGTATTTGCGCACTAATTGCACTTATGACATTATAATTTATGTATTTACAAAAGTAGCCACACGACGCTTACGGTGGCCATGCGCCAAGAGCGCCTTGGCGCATGGCGCACGGCCACCGTCTGCCAAGATCGCCACGCCGCCACGCCGCCACGTGCCACTTGCCCTCGGCCACTCACCCGCCACTCACCCGACACCCCTGAACCCGCCACTCACACGGCTGGCGCACGGTGGTCATGCGCCAGCCAATTAGCCCGCGGTTAGGTTAGTTAATCGTTATGTAGGTTAGGTAATTAGTTAGGTTAGTTAGTTAGGTTCCGAAATTTGAAGGAATTTTAAAATATAGTAATTGAGTTCAAAGAATTATGAAATTTTTTGTGGAACCTCTTGACAATGTGTAATTGCTTGTGTAAATTTTTATAATTTTATTCGTTGAGAATTTTTATCGCTATTTTCGTATAAGTGTCATGTTCGTACGAATTAATAAAACCAGTCCCTCCCTCCATTTGCCATATTTTTTCCACCGAAAGCATTCATCAGTCGTTACCCGTCTCATCCATCGAATCCTTGTCCGCCGACATTTATGGCTTAATTAGCGCACGGGATAAGGATTCACTTTGAGAGAAGTGGCTATAAATTCCTTCAATGACGCGATTTCATTTCGCTTCTCGCTTCATCTCCTTCCTTCGCTCTTCCACTCATTCATTTCATTTCGTGCTCGCTTGCTCGCTCTTCCGCTCATTAATTTCATTTCGCGCTCGCTCGCTCTTCTGCTCATTATATTTTTGTGGACATTTCAACGTTATTAACCGCCGTCGTTCGCAGGTAGTAATAATTAATTAATTAATTAATTAGTATACGTTATTTACAGTATTTATTAGTTACGAAATAATTAGTAGTAATTAATTAATTAAGTAGTTTACATTAATTTGTAGTGTTAGGTTGGTTGTAAAGCGAAATCAAATAATAAGAAATGCATTCATCGAAGAACATAGGAGCATAATTTAATTAAGCTAGCTTATCATGTAGTTTATTACCCCAGGAAAACTACTCTGCAATTAATTTACAATATTTTATGTTCATTAGCCACCTTCTCACTAATGTTCCCTCTATTCCATGTGTTGCAAGCCATGTCTCTACCGGAGCTACTAGAAGAATTCTACGATAAGGACCACCGATACAAGTTGTGGCTCACCGCTGACACGGATGGCCCTCCGCCCCTGGCGCTTTGGGCAGGGAGAGATTGCTGGACGCTGGACAATCACTACATCCCGATTCTCTAGGACACGGGCTTGTTGCCCTTTGCGAGGATGGTCTCCGTCGGACGCCAGATCACCCTAGACGGCAGCTTGCTGTCCGCACATGTCGACAGGTGGAGGCCCAAGACGCACACCTTCTACTTTCGGTGGGGTGAGATGACGATCACCCTGCAGGACGTCTTGTTCTTGACCGGTCTCCCGATCCGGGGTGTGCCGCTTGTTCTGGGCCCTCCGAGTGTGGACTGGAAGGCCAGGCTGGAGCAGCGGTTTGGCCAACCTCTCCCGAAGGGTGCACGTGGCGTCCCCCGGGCTTGGCTGAGGCAGTTCAGCGAATGCCCATAGGGTGCACCTGACGAGGTCGTTAGGACGCACCTCGTTGCTTACCTTCTCCAGCTCTTTGGTTGGGTCCTGTTTTCAACCACAAAGGGCGATTTTTTGAACCCCGGCTTCATCTGCGTCGCCGAGTCTTTGGTTGACTTGGAGCCGATGGAGAACATCTGAGAGATCGGTATCCTTTGCGCTCCATACCGGGCTTGTGTGGCGCTTCCGTGGTAGCGCCGTACCAACTGGTCGTCTGCTACGTGCTCACTTCCTTGTTGGACGGCCGACCATCGAGATAGTGGCGCACCCGTACCCTCTCCCACATGACTACATAGACGCGCCCACCATGGTCTTCGATGGGCTCTTTGCCGTCTGCTGTTGGGCGGCGGAAGACCGGCGAGTGCTACTCGTTGTACCACAATGAGTTCGAAGTCGCTGCACGAGCGACATCATCTAGTGTCCATGGCATCCTGATTTCCTGCGCGTGGTAGCGTCGCCTGAGCTGTCCTCCGCAATGCATCGGGGCGCATCAGGACAACGACCTGCCACATGGTGTTCTCACATATGGTGGAGCCTCACGCACCGCAGCGCATAATGCGACAGTTTTTTCGGTACCAGCTTGTGCCTCCCCCCCCCCTGACGGCAGGCCCCTGGAGCGAGCCATATACATATGAGTTAAACTTCATCCAAGTAATTTTTGCAGTCCTTACGTCTTCTTTTGTAACATTAATCTTTCCGAAAATACAGCCAATCGAGGTCAGGTGGGCATATTCAGGACTAGCGAATGCACCAGCAGCAGTGGATTGCGATATGGTTGAACAGTACGCACGTGGATGTCTGGCATGAGCTGCGTCCGTACGACCTTGAGTCATACAGTGCGTACATGGAGTGGTACGTGCTACGAACGCGCGCAAGGCTCACCATTCCTCCTCCGGGCGCCGGAAGAGGTGACAGAAGCGAGCGCACCAAGAGAGCCTCTGCGCGCATTTATCGTCCACGAAGCCCGCGACATGACGACACCGTCATTTACACTTACAAATTCTAGTTCGCAGTTTCATCGACGACATTCGTACTTTTTGTTAATGAACTTGTTACGTATGTCACTCTGATTCGGCGGGCGCTACGTCGAGCCAGCGCGCAATGGCGACGCCTAACTTCGGCCGAGATAGAACCCGGTATATAAAAAAGTTTTGAAGCACATCTCGGCGGAGATGAAGAAGATAATAAAGAACTTGAGCTGCGGTCGTTCGAGGGACGACGTCCTGCGCATTGGGCACGAAGTGGGGGGGCGTGCTCACCCGCTAGGTCACCACGACCTAGCGAGTCAAAGAAAGGCGTCGTAAGCGTTCCGTCGGTCATCCGCGGGCCAGGTCGCCGCGGAGGTAAGTCGCTATGTACAAATTTACGTTCAGTTTTTTTAGTTATGCCTTACGTTCCGCTAACATCATGCCGTTCTCTCGCCGTAGTTCCGTCGGGATCAATCACTTATGTCGTCCGGACCCAGTACACAGACTGGCGCTCCCCCTCGGTTATCTTCACTGCACATCCGGGAGGTACGAGGTTCTTAGTTTACGTCCAGAGTGTTTATTTGTACTAACATCGTTCCGTCTTGCAGCCTTCAGTTGCCCGTGGGGGTGACGGCCGCGGGGGTAACGACCGCGGGGGTAACGGCCGCGGGGGTAACGGCCGTGGGGGTGACGACTAGTTCCGCCGACCGATAGCGATAATCTGAGCCTCCCAACTCGATAGGCGGCGATACCGACTCGAGGCACGGACAATGGCGGCGGGGTTTCTAGCGTCGTAGGCGAGCTCCTCCGGGTTATTCTTTGCATCGCACGTTCAAGGGCAGATGTCCTCCGGGTTCGGTACCCCACAGTTCATTCTAGGCTAGAGCTCCTCAGGGTACGCGGGAACCCCGTACGTCCAAGGCCCGAGATCATCCGCACAACCGGAGTTGCATGAATCGTACCCCTAGAGTGGTTTTCTATCCTCCACCGTGGATGAATTCCTCGGAGGTGTCCCCGAGGTCGGCATGGCTCATCAGGACGACATGTACGCCTACCAGACTCTACTCTAGAGTCAGTTTACTGGTCCACCTCTGCCTCAACGATCTTCGTACCCCCTCCGAACCGACACACATTCTCCGGACCGGTGGACGTACTCCACGGGTCATGCTCGGCGCAAAACAAGGCCACGCACGCAAACGCAGCCACCGCAGGCAGAGAGTAGTGACTCAGACGAGTGAGCCATATAGTATCGCGTGTTGTGTGATTTTGTTTTATTATATTTGTACGCGTATTTTGGTTGTTACGTTTGTATTCCAGCACCATATTGTATATCGACATCTCCAATAGAGTTGCAATGCAGTTTTTTTTATACATTCCAGCTCACACGAAATCATGAAACCCTAATTTCCGAAACCTAAAATCGAAATTTTCGTAACCTAAATCCTAAATTTTCGAGATAATACCACAACACATGTAAAATTGCCACAACATTACACAATTATGTCAACTGCGTGAGGAGAGCCTTCAAAATAAAATAGACTGCGTGTGTGTAGAGATATATATATTCTTTGCTTTTCTGATCGCCCGTTATGTGCTTTCACCTTGTCACACTTCTTACTGTGTTGCTTTTCTAATTGTTGGTGAACCCTGCACCCTCTGCAGAAAGGAAATGGCATAAGATCCGTTGTCATATCAGCATTTTCCATCATTCTAGGAACATATGGACAATAACATCATTCTTTGCTTGTCTTATCAAAAGTTCCATTTTTTTAGAAAATGCTTGTGAACTTCATTGCTTGTCTTATTAACATAATTTAGTGGATTGTCAAGTGGATAAAATCAACAAAGCTCTCGCATCACATACATAGGTCATATAGAAGTGTACTTCATAAATGATTAAAAGCGAATTTCCAAATAAACCACTAGTGCAACCAAAAATAAATATAGAACTCAAAATAATGCGTACGGAAACAAATGCTTACAGGCACACATTCATTTCAAGTTTAGGACTTCCCATGTCCCAACAGTGAACTACATTTCAAGTTTAGCTCTTGTATGACAGTCCTTTGAGAGCATAGAAGTATTTCTCTTTTCCAACACAAAGAGAATGTAACACTGATCAATGACTATTGAAATTTGCCCCATAAGTGTGCACTGGGTTTATTTATCGGTTTAGTGTGGATGATGTTCTTTAATACTGTACTGTACGACAGGCTAGATAAGGTTGTGCATGAACCAACCTAGGAAAATACGTGGCATGCAGATCATATAACGATGTCTGTAACCTCCACTTCGTAATGCGTTTGAAGGCTACGGTACATCGTTATATGATCTGCACGCCACACATTTCCCTCGGTTGGTCAAGCACAACCTTATCTAGCATGTCGTATAATACAGATCATCCACGACAAAGAGTGTCCTATTTAACGATATGTGCTAGTAGTCTCCGCGATGCCATAGCGAGTGCCCCTTGTCTCGGGGCTGCCCACAGTGGCGGTGAGTGTAGAAGTTGGCGCTTCTGCAACATCCTTGTGTAGAAGTTTACCGAAGAGTCCATAGCTGGGTATCGTAGAATTTGGCGCTGTACATAACAAACAAGACGGAAAAACATTACATTACTAATTACAACTAATTCATTACTAGTCAACTAACTAATTACCACTAATTAATTACCCCTAAACTATCTAATTACGACTAGCTGACTAAGACTGACTAATTACAACTACGGTAATAACGGCAAAAGTATAACACAAATTACCTGTCCTTCGGAGGAAGTAATCAATCAGCCCTTCGGGGGAAGTAATCAATCAAGGCCGAGCGCCGAGCGACGAGAAGCAACAAAATAGTTAACCTCCCAATAAAATTAGTTATGTTACGTTCTCTAAGTTCTCAGCGATGAGAGCAAGAACGAGAATCGAAACGCAATTGAGATGAGCGAAGAGCGAGTGCCAGAGTTCGGTATTTATAGCCAGTGGAGAAGGAGTCACGGCGTTGGTGCCGGGAATTCCGTAAGCGTTGGCGCCGGAATTTCTGGACGAGGCGATAGATGTGCGGAGGAGGAAGGAGGGACAGTGGGAAAGATGGTCAGCACGAATTAACCCCATTGTTTTGGCTGGCGCATGGTGCCCATGCGTCAGCGGACACTAAACTAAATTAACAAAGAGTATCATATTTTATCGAGTATATTTGTATTCATATTTTGTTTTGCTATACTTGTACAAATTTTTGAATGTGTACAAAATTAAGTCCACTGCGTGAGGAGTTGAAAAAAATAAAATTCATAATTTTTTGAGCTTATTTTCTACGTTTATTGATTCATACGAACATGACACTTATACAAAATAACGATAACAATTCTGAACGAATAAAATTATGGAAAATTTACACAAGCAAGTACACAGTATTGAGAGGTTTCAAAAAAATTCATAATTTTTTGAACTCATTTGTTATATTATAAAATTCCTTCAAATTCAAATTCCAAATCATAACTATTTATCTAACTAAACTAACCTAACTAACTAACTAACTTAGCAGCTAACCTAATTGGTGGCGCTGGTGGCCATCATGCCTGCTGGCACATAACCCATGGCCTTGACACTTTGAAGACTTTGATGGTGAGGTGGGGGTGGGTGGTGGCGGGCGATTTGGCGTGGGCGTCTGTTGCCTCGCGCCGTTCTGTGGTGTGCTGCCCAAGACCGGACCGTGGTATGCCTTGGTGAGTGTCGGCACTCACACTGGTTGGCGTCTGATGACCGTCTTGGCGTAACCCTCGACAAATACCGTGGCATACGGTCAAAACTGCACAAAACTGCATGATCTTTATACTGATCCATACCAGTGTGACTATTTATTATAGTTCTGTGTTGATCCTAGCCTTGCAACTACACATGATTCGTACACATAACCCAAAAATCGAGAATTGAATGTTGGATAGAAATATATGCTAAACGCTGAGGTTTAAGTGCAATTTCCCCTCATGTTATTTGAATTACTAATTGTCTTTAGTACACTGATTGCTTCTAGCAGAGAAGCCAAAAGCATAATTCATAATATTGTTCCGAAAACGTGCAATCTCAAAAAGGGCTATGTTGCATGTATAATGACGCTAGCCGCGCAATTGCGCAGGCCATCTCGCTAGTTATATTATTAAAGTGATAGAAAAAAGAAGGCACCACATTTGCTTTTAAGGGCTAAAAATTCCCACATTAATTAGTGGAAAAAGATAAACATCTACACAGTCGATTTGTGGTGGGTCTAGATTATAACAGTCTATTTTTTTTTAAAAAAAAAAAGAGTCATCATCAAGTATAATTTTGAAATAACTAAAATTCAAAATAGAAAATAAAATAAAATAAGCAATTTGATTTCAGCACAAATTCATAAGCAAAATCCCTAAATAAATATCATTCGGAACCAAAAAAAAAATTAAAAAATAGCAATTGAATTTGTATACAAATTCCAACAAAAATAATCGAAATTGAAATAAAAATAAAATAAAATTAGTAATTTGATTTTGATGCAAATTCTAAAGTAACATTCCTAGATAAGCGTAAATTGGAATAAAATTTAAATAAAAATAGCAATTGGATTTGTATACTAATTCAACAAAAAATAATTGAAATTAAGTAATAAAATTGTAATTTGATTTCCATATGAATTCCAAAGTAAAATTCCTAAATAACTAAATTCAGAATAATTAAATAAAATTCGCAATTTTATTTGTATACGAACTCTAATAAAAATAACTAAAATTTTGAATAAAAATAAAAGTTATAACGAGGATAGCACGAGTTGTGTCAAAGGGGGCCACAGAAGAGTGCCATGACGTCAATCTGTTATGCATGAATACATTGACCCACGGGGAAGTGAAGAGTCGAGCTGACGGCGATGGAGATGAAGTCAATGCAGTGCTACTCACCTTAGACGTTTGACGAGGACAATATCGTACTGGTCACCAGAGCCTAGGGGCGGACCCAGGACAAAATTTTAGGTATGGTGAGACTGTGCTTGTGCGGCTGGTGTTCCGCTTACCCTAGTGCTTGTGCTCGAACTTTGCTAAAATACCTCTTCAAATCCATTTCTACCAAATCAAACAAGTAACAAACGCCAACGCATTTCAATACTCCATTTAATTACAACATGTGAATGGTAAAGAGTAAAGACTTATAACCTAGTTACTTACTATTGGAGCATTTCCCCATCTTATTGCTGCCTTGCTTGCTCATCTTGACCTGACAAGCCCCCTGCCGACCTTGCCAATACAGTGATACATTGATACTCCTCAACTACAATCCACATTAGAACATAAGAGAACACAATTGTTCAAGAATAAGATTATATAGCAACAATGATAAAAGAACCGATACTTCTTAAGCTACACAACAAGTCAACAATGCCAATAGGCAATAGACATAGCACTGCAGTTTTTCATCCACTAGCAATATTCAAGTTGTTATGCTCAATTCCAAATTCCAACTGATATAGACATGAGATGCAATTTTATGCCCACGGATAGTGGGACTCGCTCGGGGGACTGGAGGTGGGGTCTGCCACTTCCCTTCGTCTGACCCTGTCAGTGGGCGGTGGCAATTTACCATCGTGTCTTGACGTGCCATGCGCCCTGCCCTCATCGACCGCCATCACAAGCCCTTGCGGCCTCGCCCTTACCCGCCCCCGGCCGGCCACGCCTTGTGCCCTCACGGCCTCGCCCATCACCGCCGCGCCCTCGCCCACCGCCGCTAGCATCGCGCCACTAGCTAGGGTTAGCGCCTTAGCGGCCAGGAGCAGGAAGGAGCTCCATCGATGCAGGCTCGCAGCCAGCATCGCTGAGCAAGTGAGCTGAGTAGGCCCTAGCGAATGGCAATGAGGCTTGACCTAAGAAGATGTGCTGGGCTGGGCGCCTGGGCCAGTCACCACTCACCAGTGGGCTATGGCGGTGTGGGCGTGTGGCCTGTCACGGTGTCACCTGTGGGCTCATGTAGTTGGCCCTTGTGCAGTCAAGAAGGGGGTTTGGGCCATTTCCGCGCCTGGGGGGTAGGGTGTCCGCGCTAGAGCGAAGCTCAGTCGGCTGCTCAAGCTGGCCCGAAGGGAGGTTCTGCCCCTGCCTGAGCCGTTGAAGAGAAAGGCCAAAGTCGAAGGAGCCAAGGGTCACGACGACGAGTGGTAAGCATCGACGTTGTTTAAGAATTCAGTGGCCAAAGAAGCTCGACAATGTGGAAGCCCTGGCGGAGAGGGTATGAAGCTTTCCATTGAAGACGAAGTATGGACGATATGTGGCCATCTGGTAGCTAGGAGGGTGCCATCGCTGGTTAGGGGCACAACATCACCGGTGATGGTGTGAAGATTCTTCATATCGTTAAACAACGACTAAAGTAGACATGCCAGCATCAATGAAGATGGGAGATCACCATGGTTAATGAGGAAGTCACAACGTTGAGTTGGCCAACGTCGACGAAGATGAGCGGTCGACACAGGACAAGAGGACATCGAGCATATATAACATCATGCATATGTATATACATGTATGCATCCATATGAATAGAAGCACGGGCGTACAGAAGTAGAGGAGCAAAGAGCCCGAAGTAGAGATGACATAGGCGTAGGAAATAGGCTTGTGGCCATCAGAGAGAGCGTGATAGGTTTTCTTGGCAGGGATTGGCGGTGGTTGCATGTGTATACGTGTTGATGTCGCAATGGTCAGTATTAAGCAATAATATAAGAGAAGCAGAATATAACTATATGGTAGAGTATTGTGTCAGAAGTGATAACAGTTGAGAAGGATCAATCAAGAATTGGGTTTGTTGTTTAGAGGTTGAAACAAAAAAGTTGTGGCAGCTAGAAGAGATAGAAGACACATTGTTTGGTGGGGTAGTCGACGTGTGAGAGAAGATAATTTTAAGGTAGCCACCCATGATGCATCATTGTATGCGTGAGCAAGTGCAATATCCCAAAAATTAGCTTTTTGAAAATTTTATTTCAAAAGTAATTAATTCAAATATTTGGAGTTTTGCGTCTATTTAAATTCTTAGTTCCGTAATTCAAGTCCAATTCCACCAGCTCAACTCAAATTCTTCGCCGATTTACGAATTCAATTTTTTTTGCAAATTTGAATTTTTCGTGAAATTCTTCTTTCTTCTCCTTTCCTCCCTTTTTCCTTTTCCTTTTCCTTTTCCTTTCCGCCCTTTTTCCTTTTTCTTTCTTTCTTCTTTCTCTTTCCCTTTCTTCCCGTTGCCTCTGCTCTGGCTCATGACATGCATGCACGTGCGCCTGGCTCTGGCGTCCCCGCTCCCCGTCAGTACCGCCCTAGCCGCTCTAACCCGCGCCTTCCTCCACGCCACATGCCACGCCTGCCCTCTGCCTTGCCAGCCTGTGTCTCCATGTTGCTCCGTCTTGCCGCCGTCGCGCCACGCCACCTGCCGCTCCTCCTCTCAGTTTCGCCTTTAAAAGGCATGTCGGTACCCTCCTCTCATCCCCTTCGCCCCTCCTCCCTTCCCCTGCCCCCAGAGCTTCGCCCTGGAGTCACTATCGCCACCATTTTCCCCATCCCCTCCAAGTCCGACCGCCGCCACCCCGCCCGACCCCTCCTCTTCGGTGAGCCCCTGGCCTAGCTTGGCACGTCATATCGCATCCCCGGTGCTCCTTCCCCTTTCCCCATCTCCATCTGTCTTCTCCGCCGCCAAGAAGCCCTCCCCCCATCGCCGTCGCGCCACATCCTCGGTCCTTCCCCGACTGCCCCAAGGAGCCCTATGCATTCCTTGTGTCGAGGCCATGCCCGTGCGCACATGTAACGCCCCAACTCTAGGTCACCCGAGAGGCCCTCCAAGAGCTCCTGGAAAGTCCACCAGGACCTCCCAGGAGATCCCAAAAAGGATCTCTCGGTCAGTCCACCAAGACCTCCCAGGAGGTCCAGCGGGACCACCTGGAAGTCCAGGAGAACAAACCCGAGGGGGGGTCGTGAAGCCAGGGAGCACCCCGAAGACCTGCCACGGCCAGCCCAGGGGAAGTCGTGGAGGTCTGAGGTCATCCCAAGACCACCCACGACCACCAGAGGAGGTCGGGAGGACTGAGACCCCCCAGAACCACACACGTCCAACCTGAGGGTGGTCGTGGAGGACTGGGCTTACTCCAAGGTTCCCTGTGCATACTGAGCTAGTCCCAAGGATCATGGCTAGCTCTTCACAGCAACAATAGTGATAGCATTGCAACAACACCAGATTTATTAATATCAAGGAAGTTGTTTACAAGAGAGCTTACAATTCAGCAACAAAATATAATGGAAGATAAACACAAGGGCCACCCGATACACCACAGGCAATCGGCTGGAGGGCGCATCCTAGTCGGTCCAGGACCACTTGGTCCACAACAAGCTCAACCCAAGGCTTCCAGACCCTGCTAAAGACAGCAGCAAGCAAGAGTGAGCACAACAACCGTGCTCGCAAGTTACACCCGTCAGATAACAAAATGACATGCATAAATGGATATCACAATGGAAGGCTTATTATGGTTAATTTGCGTAAAGCCAAGTTTCTTTCAAATACAAATACTAAGTTCCAAAGCAGGTACTTAATAGATAAAATTCATTTTCTAAACTTGATTTTCAGTTGGATATTCATTCATCACAAGTGATGAAGGATACCCTCCTGTCACAAGGCTCCCTGCCAAACCCATGGGATAGCAATCCCAAAACCGGTTTAATAAACATTTCTAAAAAACCCAAAACCAACATCTAACTCTGAGTAGCCTTTGCCAGCACGTCCATGACCGTGGACACGGCTATTCGAATAGATTTAACTCTGCAGAGGTTGTACACTTTACCCACATGACATGATTCCTCTAGTTTGTTTGGCATGCGCGAGTGCCACCTCTCACTGCCGAGGGTAAGAGGTCTAGAGTTCATGACAAGGCTTTTACAATGCATTATTCCACCACAGCCTTTCTTTGCTAAGGTTTCACTTTCCTATGGATCGCAATCCGGCGGAAAGCCCCCTCTTGCACCAGTGGGAACAGTAGGTTATAAAAAAAAACCATTGGTCCTAGAAGACCTCCCACACCTCCAATGGAGCAGCTTATGGTAGAACTTTGCAAATTACTCAGCCAGGTCCCACGCCCCATTCTAGAGACATGTGGTTGCACGATTGTGGCATAGCCCATTATAGGCATAGCATTGGCAGCTCAAAGACCGGTCCTCAACTGACTCGGGCGACAACCACAAACCCCTGGACCTCCACCTTAGCCAGGATAGAGTCCGTGCACAAACATTGCACCAGCCAAGCAAACCAATTCGCCCAAGTCCAAATCCATTTTCATTTTCTTTGCTTCCCCAGCAATACTTTCATATTCCCATGACAACCCAATGTCATGGTCAAAACATTTTAAACAACAGTTGGTCATATTGGTAAAGATTTCTCCAAATCAATACTTTTGGTCTAAGCATGACTAAGCATATATTTTTCAAATGGTCTTGGCTCACACTATTGCATGACCCAAGTTTGATCCAAAGGTGACAACAGGTCCAGTCCCAAATCAACAGTGGCCATACAAAGGAAGTCGGCATAACTATGAATTTAAAATAGGTATTGAAATAACTTGGTAGAAATAGGCATGCAGTATACATTAAAACAGGACATAAATAATTTGAATTATTGGGTGCAATATGATCAAAAGTGTAACTTGCCTCTTGCTTGACAGCTTAAGGATCTACTCTCTCACACAGCTCTGGCTCTCTGGAAACGTCAAGATCTACACGGTTAAAAGAACATATTCAAACAATGCTCAAATAAAGAACCAACAGAGATCCGAATAAAGAACCAAAAGAACTCCAGAGGAACCCCAAAGCTCAACCAACGGAAGAGTACTTATATTAAGATTAGGCTCCTAGGGAGAAGTCCAAGCTTACCGGGAGGAGAGGGTCCTTAGCAAAAGACCCCAAAAGAGTGATCTTGGACAAAAGAACAGAGAGGCCCTGGAAGGTGATCCTTGCACATGGCCGAGAAGGTCCAGGAGATGTTCTCTGTGCAGAGATCAGAGAGGAGTTCCTCACATAAAAGCCACAGAGATCCGAAAGAAATCCAAGAGAGGAGGTCTGGAAAGGGCTGTAGGTTATTGTGGCGACAAGAGCAAGAACAGAGCAATATCCAAAAGAAACTTACGAGGATGAGCAAAAGATAACAATTGAAGGGAGGTCGTAGAATCGAGGCGGTGAGGTGGCGCGCAAGCTCAATGAAGTTTTCAACAAGTGAAAACTTGCCAAAGAGGCCTGGCGGAGGTCTTGGCGGTGGAGCTTCACCACAAAGCCACCGGCGAGAGCCGATGAGCCCAATGCGTAAAGGTGAGGAGAAGAGGCTCTCGGCTAAATATAGCCAAAGTGGTGAAGGAATTATTAGATGTATCGTGTCGAGGATGACATAACAAATGGGTCAAAGGTAGGTGAGTGGCAGGCGGTGCCACCACCAAAATGGTGAAGGACAAAAGGAGAGGACAATGTATCTTTGTTAAAGGAGGAGACAAGGAAAGAGAACGATGTGCCACTAAGTGACCAAATTCGATGTAAGAGCCACGTATATGGCAGTATTTAATGCGACATGACATGCATTAAATGCACAAGGTACTTGAGTGGCGGAGAAAAGCGAGAATGGGTAAGACCGCAAGTGGGTCGATCAAACTTAGAAACAAGCTGGGTCAAGGAGGAGGTCCCGACCATAAGGAGGTTTTTGAGGAGGTCTCAAGGGCTTAGGAGGTCCTAAGGTTAGAGAGGTCCAGAGGCTAAGAGGTCCAATGAATGGGAGGTCCAGAAGTCGCAAGGAGATCCCGGCAGGAGGTCCTTCGGTCAAGATAAAAAGCCAGGGAAGGCCTTGACGGTTAGATTTCCAAAGGAGGTCCTATTCCACACAGAGGAGGTCCGGACATGAGGAGATCCTACGAGCTCAATAAGGAAGGCCTGAACCTGAAAGAGGTCCAAACACAAAACAAGGTGTAAACACAACGAAGGTCTGAACCTCAAAGGTTTAAATACAAAAGAGAACTAGACCCCACAGGAAGTCCAAACTACAAAGGATTTAGACCTCAAAAGGAGATCCTGGACGGTCAAGATCTCAAAGGGGAGGACCCAAAGGGCTCGGGAGGGGGTCTTGCGGCAAGGAGACCCAAAAGACTCAACATTGGGGAGGTCTTATGGACAAGAGGTCCAAAAGACCTGCTCACGAGAGGTCCGAAGATCGGGATTAAGGGAAAGGGAGGTCTGTTGGTTAAGACTAGAACGAAGAGATCCCGAATGGTTCGAGACTAACCAGAGGAGGTTTTAGTGGTTGAGATCCACACACAAGGGAGGTCTCGAGCGGAGGGATTCAAGGGCGAAGTCGAGACGAGAGATCTGTGGTCAAGATCCACGAAGGAGGTCCGACCTAGTTTTCAGCGGTCAGGATAGACCCAAAAGAGATCCTGGCGACCAGGGGAAAGTGCCAAGGGGGTTCAAGTGAACTCAGGAGGTTCGATAGCACACAAGGGATCCAATGGAATACAAGGAGGTCCCAATCGAAAGAAGGTGCAGGCCTAAAAGAGTGCCCAGCAAAGAAGGGGTCTAGACTTAGAAGAGGTCTGGACAGGAAGGAGGTCTGAACCAAAGAGATTCAAACCAACAACGAGATCCAAAGTGATCCAAACCAAAGGGGAAGGTCTGGTCACACAGAGGGTCTGAACAGAAGAGAGGTCTAGGCTTAGAGAATACCCAAATAAAAAAGGGAAAATAGCTCCAGAGAGCTAGAGCAATACCAAGAGAATCAAGCTTTGGATTAGTTGAAGTTTAGTTTAGTCATTTTAAACTCTTCAAATTATGAAATTCTCAGGTTAAGCTTTGAATTCTCATCAAAACCAAATGGTTCTTTTTATTTTGAAAATTTTCAAAAAGGCTCTGAAAATCGTGGTGTTCTGACACCACCACTTCCCGTCGTGCTTGCCCCACTAGTGATGTTCTTGCTTTGCCGCCACCGCAAGAGCCGCTGTCGCCTGCCCCATGCCCCTCCGGCCGCGCTGCCACCTTCTACTGCCTCCTCTCGAGGCCTGCAACCCATTTTGGCCGCCGTCCAAGCTCCCTGTGCCGCCCCTCGCTGCCGGTCGCCCCATGCCCGTGCGCTCCTTCCTCTCCCCTATTCTTCTCTGTCTTGAGCTCCCTCCACCTCTATGACATGTGGGCCGCCATGTCATACTCACTCTCTCATCCATCTCTCTCTCACTTTCTTGCTAGTGGGGCCATTATGTCATGTGCTGTGGGTGTTGAGAAAAATCAGACAGCATATTCTCAGAATATTCTATCTTTTCTTTTTCTATCATTTCATGTTATTGCTATCTTTCGGGCGTTCGTTCTCCTTCATACGAACTTCGATTCTGTCGATTCTTGTTCCTAAATTCATAATATCTATTTCTATACTAATTTTATAATTTTTGGATTTTATTTTATTTTATTTTATTTATTTGTCTCATTTGGCGCGTGTAGTGTCTGACGCCGCCGAAGTCAATTTGAATCAACCGGACGCTGTGACCTCAACCTTCGACGAATGCGAGTCTCCTTTGAACATTTTGTACCTATGATTTTTAAATTATGTTTTCAGTTTCTAAAAGTATTATGCATTGCTATTTCACATAAAATGATGAGTTCAATTGTAGGTTGTTAGTTAAACCTAAAATTTATTAATGTCTTTCTTTGATAACTATTATCCTATACCTTTGTAACCCTAGCATAGTAACTCTGCAATATTGATTAAAATATTGTGGAATAGTTAAACACGGTGGAATTGCTTAGATATGCTTTTCGGTCTTGATCACCCATTGGGAGGGAACCATTATTACCCTTTTATGCAAATCCTTTTTGAGAAATGTATGACATTAGGTAATGTCAGTATTTGAAAAATTAAATAAAGTAGTGAAAACTTGTTTTAGACTTGGGCGGTTGGTAAGATCAGGCGGGTGCAGCTAGAGCACGAGAACATGGAATGTGCTAAGTTCCGCCCAAGTCATATTAAGGACCGACGCTTGTGGCTATCCAAACTGAGCAATACCGTACAACCATATGTCCTAAATGGGAAGGACCTGGCTGAATAATCTACTGAGGCCAAGCATTACGCCCGTAGCCTATAGTTGATAGGTGTTCTCCTGTTATGGTAAATGTACTTCCATATCCTGGGTGGTGCAGACGATAGTAAATGAACGTCCATATCTGTCGGGGCTTGCGCCGGGTGATGTTAATTGAAGTCCATGTCCAGGCAGGTTATCCCCCATAATGGTGAGCTCCGGGTCGATGGTAAATGAACGTCCATGACTTGGCATTAAGCTCATTGGGCGGGCTAATGTAAGGATAAAGTTTTGTAAAGATCTTATGATGATCGCTTAGTCGCACACCCAAGGAATTGTGTCACGGTTGATATTATAAGTTGATTATCTCATGTGGGTCAAGCTATACAACATCTACAGAGTATAAAACTATTCGAATAGCCGTGCCCATGGTCAAGGACGGGTAAGGTGCGTTTTCACATGGTAGATTTTGGTTTTGTTTTCAAAAGAGTAAATTTGGGAAACCGGGAGTAGTTGGGACTCTCAGGTAGTTTTCTGGTAGCTAGAGCTAGTTGGGCAGCTAGAGCCCTATCCTGTGAACCTTGGCGGCTAGAGTCTCGATGCTAGTGGTAGGCGGCTAGAACCTTCTAATGAGGACATCCCTTCCACTGATACGACCATCCCTACTGCTTCTACTCTTCAACTTGATGTGTAAGGACCTATTACTAGAGCACGTACTCACCAACTAAATTATCAGGTAACTTCATTTCTCGGAGTGCATCTATATCCTATGAACTCTATGATGCTGCCTAAAGCAAGTGATATTATTTTACTTAGGAATTAAGGATCGGGAAGCAAGCTAAATAGAGATGATGGCAGCACCAAGCATGGAGATGATCATATGAGGAATGGATATTTCTATATTGAGGCTTGGCTGAATCTAGCATGAAGTCTATACCAAGCTGCTTAGGCCAACACTTAGCAATATTTGAGTAAAGGAACTTGGTGTTGCGCCACCTATGCTAATGGGCCATGGGCCTTGTAATTCGGGGCCAGCCACCTAGGGTTTGGTACTGTTCATGTGTGAATAGTACCGTGGCCGCCTCCCTTCTCCTCTTCCTCCTTTACATAGTGGCTGCCACCCTTCGGGTTTGGTGGGTTTTGATAGATTGAAGTTTAGCTTTGCTACTTTATACATTGTCCTTTTGTTCGACAAGTTCAACAGCGACATTGTTCTTCGGAACCCCAATTATCAATACTAAACTTATTCATATTTGCCATTTCAGATTGCTTATTTATCTTGTTCTTCGATTGCATGCAGGAATAGATCTTCGTGGTCAGGTCGATCATGCTTCTAGCAAGGTTGATAACAATCACGGAGTTGGTTCAGTGATTGTGGGCATATTGGTCGTGTGCGATTGGTAGCCGAATCGTGAGAGTCGTCTCCACCAAATCGATTTATCCATCTCATTGAAAGATCGAAACACCCATTGTCGCATCACCTTCACTAGTGTATTTACTTATTTATTAATTTATTTATTGAAACTACATTTGTCAAAAGTGTTTTATGTAAAATGTTTGGAATATAAAATACGGCTTTGTGCAAAAGAACTCTATAAGCCCAATTTTTGAAGTTATGCATATGCATTTTTCCCAAGACTCGCGGAGTACTTTATGTACTCACATGCTACATTCAAACAAATCTCATAAGTCTACAATGATACCGAGGACAACTACGACTTCTACGCCTGTGGGTTTGACGAAGGACATCCGGAGTACTAGGTCGTGCTCCCCAGTCGAATGTTGGTGGCCAATTTGATGGGTTATCACTTGGAGTTTACTCTTTTGCTATTTCCACTGTTGTAAGACTCAAGATCTTTTGACCTCTTTTGTAATAAGTGGCCTTAAGGCCGGTACCTTGTTGCTACTTTTATGTTAATCGTGATTCGAACTTGTTATCGATGTTGTTTTCACTGTATGCACTAGCTACTGATCTCGGACTGGTGCAGAAATACACAGAGGGTTCGGATTAAGAAATCTGGTCCTAGGTACTCTAATACAATGTAAACTAATAAGATAATTTACCGCACACATAATCAACATATTCCTTGAGATTAAACAGAGGTACATGTGCATACGTACATTTTAGAAAAGAGTAACTAATGGAGGAAGAATAGGGGCATGCAACTACATTATGCATGGAGATTGGTTACGTTTCTAAGAAGCCCGACAACTTATTATGCTTAATATTTTTCTTCCATCAAAACTCATACTTCAATTACATTCCTCAAGTTGTATTTTTCTTCAAGCTTCTATTGTCATTTTTACTGTTTATGATGTCTTAAAATTTTAAATAACCCACAAGATATAAATATATTCTCAAGCATCTAAGTTGTATCATTTGATACTACAAACTTTGAAACATATCTAGCCGCACAAATATGCGGTTCACCCTACTAGTTATCTTATCAAGGCAAAGAAAAAAGAAGTCACTATATTCGCTTTTAAAGGCTAAAAATTTCTACATTAATCATAGTAGAAAGAGAAAGATACATGTTGTGGCAACGAAACCAACCAGAGGGTTTAAAATGCCCTTTTTCCTTTGGGGATATAGAAATGGAGCCAAAGAATGTCAGCCACCTGCGAGAAAGAGTGAGCACCTGAGAGAAAGAGTGAGGAGTAAAAATGAGTCGGATATGGATCTCTCATCCCCCCTGGGCTCTTTATATAGTAGTGGGGGAATTGGACTATTCCCCATCTTGACCCCCAATAATTACAAAAATATGAGGGTAGATTTGGTGTATTCCCTTATATGTACAATAATTCACTTATAGGTTTACCCTAAGGCCTACTAGATATTAATACAACTCCAATTTGCAAAAGAATCAAATGACAAGGAGTTTGGATACAATTAGGGATAGACGCTTACGTACTAATATATGATTGGCATAACAAATAGGGATAGATGCTTGGAGAAAGCTGGATTCTGGGTTTGTACATGCAATCGGAAGGATGGCATGCACAGCCCGATTGGACCCTTAGTCACGTATACACAAGGAAAGATCTAGGACTAAATTTTAGGGTGGGCGAAATCGTAAGCGTGGATCAAAGATTTTTGGTTGCCTTGTCTCTCCGACTCGACGCGTGCCCTCGCGGCCTCGCCCTGCCCCTGGCCGTCGGGCACCTAAGCCCTCGACCGCACGCCTGCGCCTTGCCTTGCCTGTCGTCGCTCGCTGTTTAAGGGTTATGGAGGAGAGGACTTAGGAGGCGTGAGTGAGTGAAGAGGACTCCTCGCTGGCCGCCGGTGCCATGGATGCTGGGGCCTGGGTCTAGCTATGTGGGAGTAGGGTCCGGCCGGAGGAGAGCTTGGGTGGCCGTCTGATCATGCCCGAAGGGAGAGTCCACCCCTGCGCATGCACACAAAAGGACAGCTAATGCAACGGAAGAGATCACCACATTGGGGGGAAAAAATCGACCAAAAGAGACAGAAGCATGCACGTTGGTTTTAAGTGGAGTTTGAATCCGGAGCTATCACAACATTTCATACGCACAGAAAGATCAGTGCTACATCAGGCTATAAGAAAGGAACACATTGGCTGTCAAAGCAGAGTTCAGCTAGCAGCCCTGTAAAAGAACAAAAGAAAAGGAGTCCGATAGAACTTCAGGTGCCCAATCAGTGTGGACTTAAGCGCAATAGCATCTTATCTGAATTGCTAACTGATCCTTATTATTGATAGCATGAGAGATGCGAAGAGGCGTGATTAATAGTGGGGTTGTATACGTGTCAGGCAACTGTATTTTTTTAACTTCCATAAAAACCCAACGGTCACAACAAAATTAATTTAAATTTAAGAAGAAAAAACTTAGGCAACTTACAAATAGCAACATCAAAGTATTATTCTAGAAAAAATCGTTCTGGAAAGTGTAAATTGTGGCAATTAAAATAAGAGAAAATTCCTCGTATGACATTGAATAAGGATGAAATGTGAGGATGACAGGTGGATCCGAACGCATATGCTTCGGTGCATAAGAGATGCAAAAAAATTCAGTAGCATATAATGCTAGCCGCGCAATTGCGCGGCCACTGGCTAGTTTTCATTAGAATACAGGCACAGTTCATGGTTGCATCTGTGCCTGAATTAACAAGTAGAGAAGATACAGCAGAGCACTATAACAAAAGGAACTTTTTATTACTTAAGTATGCTCTGAACTAGACAATCATTCAGAGCCAGTAGGTGCATGATTCATCAACTTCTTGTGATGCAGCAACATTGTTTAACTTTCTCCTGTCAAATAGCATTGCTTTTGCAAGTAATTGCCTTCGGCCAGGGAGGTTGCTTGCACCCTCGTGAAGGGTTCGCCTTTTAGTTGACTCCTATGATGCTTCTGAACTGAAAGTGGTACAGATTTAGCTGTGATTTCGGTTTGTTAAACCAGACTGAGGAATCTTGAGTCAAAAGTTAAGTGTATTGATAACAATCCGGTGATAAAGATCCTAAAAGGGGATCATTTTCAGAAAACAAAAAGGATACTTGCAAACAAGCTACCTTCTATTGATCGATCGTTATGGGATGGAACATGCCGTCCTCTGCACTGGTGCCCCACATGCTTAGCAACAGACCATTACTTAGCTCTCAATTATTAAACGATGCATGTAATTGGTAATACGAGCAGATGCTGTGTCTTTTTCAGTCCTTTTTCTACTACAGTCCTTTACAGCGCATTAGAATGCAGAGCTGAGCTGCAAAATACTCCCAACATGACGTACAGAATCACAGATATACTCGACAAAATTCACAGGATAAAAAAACAGTAGAAGGTAAAAAGAATCAATGCAGCATCACTTTCAGTTCCATGGGCAATTTACTATCATGTAGTACTAACGGTGCATCATCAAGTTCCATTCAGTTACAACCTAACGAAGAAAAGCAATATGAACAGATCTATATATAAGAAAAAGAACATAAATCCCATCCTAACGACAAACCATATAAGCTCACACATGGCGTCAAGTTTTCAGAATTTTTTTTTTATAAAGTGAACGGCTTTTCCTCGTATTGGTGTTGCAATGCAATAGGCAAAAAAAAAAGCTGCCTTTCAAGCAGTGTCACTTTGTTCATGGAGCACACACATTCGTCAAAAATCCATTGATCCTAGGGTACCTACAAAGTTCATAGAAGGCGACTGACAAGAACACTAGACCTAATGAGGCGGTTCATGAAGACACGAAATTAAAGCAAGTGCACACGAGAGCATCAATTAATGGTGGACCATCCGAAATCGCTGAAATCTCAATAGAATGATTGCGCCGCAACGACCACTTCTTGCAGTATTATCATCACCGTATCTGATATTTTTTTATCATTGCCGTTAGTATTAACCATGCACACATTGTTCTGGCCATCAAAACTAAGCGGGGCATTAATAAAACTAGGAAGCCGGCGCGGGCACGTGAGCAGGCGGGCCGCGCGCTTACATGGGCCACCGGACACGCGCTTACATGGGCCACCTGACGCGCGTCGCGGCGTGCTGGCGAAGGCGTGCAGGGACGCGAGGAGCCGGGACCCACTGGACGCGCGGAGGCTCGAGCGAGGAGGCTGCCCACGAAGCGCACCGGATGGCAATCGGGCGGCCGCGAGGCAATCCGCGTGCAATCGGATGGCCGACGGTTTTCGTACCAGCGCGAGAGGAGGCACTTTCCTCCGGCTATTAAATTAGGGAATTAGTAGATCTTAGATGTGCTTGAGTTTAACCTTTTTATTATTTAATATATTTTATAAAAAATATTTTAAAGATAACCTCTTTTTGTCTTTATTTCTAATTTTGACCTCTTTGACCACGCCACAATGTGTGATGTGGCAAACGTATACTGTCACGCTACTTCTCTTAGCGTGACAGGACTTAGCCCAAAAATATACACGTGTTGGCTCAAAGGGCTATCGTGACAGGTTTAGCCACGTCACGGTCAATGGCGGGACAGTACAGTTTGGTCATACCACATGTTATGACGTGACAAAAAGATTAGGATTGGAAATAAAGTTAGGAATGTTGGAATTTTATATGGCTTTCAACATTTATTGTGGTTATTGTCTGTTTTAATTCAATGTGGAATATTGATATATGTGATAGGGAATTATTTGATGCGGAATCTAACTCGAGGATTTTAATACTCGAGGTCTTTGAGCATTTGTCTTTGGAATAGGTAGACATATTTTATTTTGAGATCGAGTCTCTGGAATTTAATATGCATGCGTATGATAAATCCGGATCTGACCTGTATGAATAAATTGGGTTTGTTTTGCGAGGATCGACTCTGCAGTTGTTGACCCACATGATCAGTTGGAATTGATCTCGTAAACAATCGATCATGGCACATGACTCACACAAGTGTGCTAGGGACCGATATATTTTAGACTCATTAAAGCGGCTGTTTGATCGTGGTTGGTGACATGGTTCAGGAGTCTCACGATTGTCTACGGAAGCAATTGGGTCAATTATAACACCTGGAAGTGGAGTCTATAAATAGGTCCCTACCCTCTAGCCTCATAATACAATTGTGAGCGGCACCACGGAAAAGGCAGAGGAATAGAGGGTAGACTAAATAAACACTACAAAAATCAATCTAGGGTTTCGCTGAAACCCAACAAGGAAGAGATTATCTTTAAAATATTTTTTTTATAAAAAACACTCGCTTGAGTTCTGTAAACCAAAACAAGGGAAAAGCGCAAAACTATTGTGCATCCTCTCACTGACAACTTGGATGATATGAAAGGATGCATTGGTTATGTACTTAACCATTAACTACACAAGTTCAGAAACATCAACAGCTACGTGGTTATCCATGAACACTCGCTGGCATTTCTGAAGGTTGCTTTCATCCGCTCAGCAATCAATAAGCTGTTGCAATATTCATTAGATAGGAGGAATTAAATTGCATCTGAAAAATGTAGCGAGGCATTGGGGCTCGACATGCGGACGTAGCAACATCAGCTAATAAAACATGGAGGCCGTGATGCAGCAACCACCCGATTGAGATAACTTACGTCGTCATTCGTCAAGACGTCAACTGAATGGATGCAAAGTAACAGAAAGCGGCTAAAAATAACATTATTTTAAACCAGTAATCTTTAATCAGTTTAGACAAACAACCAATGATGAAGAAGTAGAGAGCACTTGAAGTACCCAACACAATCAAACATTTTCCATAGCCGACTAATGCATGCTACTCCGGCAGCAGATGTTGCAATGCCAGATTTCAGAAGGGTGCCCTGCACAAAAGCAGTTAACTGTGCACAGATTGGTAATCAAGACATACTAGAGGATTACAGTGTCATATCCACATGACCACATCATATCCACGTCGAGTTACCGAGCAATGAGATGAGACGGGTTCGTTCGCTATGCGGAAGAACAGAAGAGAGAAGGGGAAAGTTGTGCTACAGCTTTTCTCTCTTTTTCGTTATCTGCTGAAAGTGTACAGCGTTCAGTTTAATACCCTTGTCTTTCTTACATGGGCCAGGCCCACAAACCATTCGAATGTATGCTTCAAATGTATAACTGAATACTAGTATACTACACAGAACTACTTAGTGTGAACGCTAAAGTTCAGAATTCTCTGTATCCTTCTCTTGTCATTGACTCTGTCTTGACATACAGTTGCATAAAAGGATGATCTGGGAATCTTCTGACTCAAAAGTTCAGCTACATGAGTAAGCTCAGTGACGAATGAGTACTGATATGTTTTATAAATGTGGAAAAGAAGAAACAGATGAACATTTTAAATCTCAGATAATATCCACTCATCAATGGAACAAAAAGAAAGCAAATATATGCATGCGCATCAGCTGCAACCTTTATGAATAGGGAGCAAAATGAAGGATGCTAAAAAGGCACCAACAATGGTATTAGTCATTGTTGGACTGCTAAGCAATCCACGAGAATTCATGCACTAAACATTCAGGATTTGGAAGAGTAGCGCAAGGAATGTTGTAATCCCTTCGTGAATAACTGAATACGGAATGGTGCAGCAACTTTGCTAGCACGCATCCATCAAGGCAAGCTGCTAGATTATCTTATAAAATTATGCGTTGTTATATGTCACAGGTGCACTTGTGCACAAAATATTAGTGATGTTATGAAAGCCTGTAGGGTGGGAAAAGGAAAAATTGCAAGTGTCATCTTTCTTGCTGACAGCCTGACACTTTTAAAAAAGGATGAAGTCAAGAAACATTCAACCAAGGTCCAATTACAGATATTACACTGTTGTATTGGATAGAGTAGAATAAAGAACAAGTAAAGCTAATGCATTACAAATGAACCCATCTAAGATCAAACAAAATGCTCAAAGGTAGTTATTCACTAAAAACGTTAATTCTAACCAACAGAGGGTAGCAATGCTCCTCATTATAGTTGGGCCAGGATCTGTCATCACCCGACACATATTTTTTGTGCAGATTCCAGACAGTGGGATCATAATTCTCTATCAAGTCACAACACAAACCATTCTCTTTGGTTATTTCTAGGAACTTGTTGAGTGAATCACCTCTCTTCGGGCTCAGAAAGATGGCTTGCGAGGTTTCTGAATGCTTCAACAAGGATTTGACTACCCGGGCAAGGCTCTGATGGAATTGCTTGAAAAATGTGCTGCAGAACGAGTGACATATGAATAAGAATATCCTGGTAAAACTGATTGCTGCCTGGTGTTTATATATTAGTGGCTGACTTGACTTACAGTCTAGCCTGGTTGCTCAAAGTATTGCAAAATTCCTAGACAGTTCAATTCCAATTCCCATCATATCATCTTCTTCAGAGGGGGGGAATACAAGCTTGTCCATTTCTTTGTTTTACCCCCTCCGGTCACAAATATATGTCGTTTTAGACATTGACACGATCCTCAAAACGCAACTTTGACTACTAATTTATATTGTAATATAGTTATAACTTATAACACCCAATAAAATTATAATATTATGAAAATACTTTTCGAGACAAATATATACATATGATTTTCATGTATCCAATCTAAATATTTTAAAAGATGTCGATAGCCAAAGTTTTGAAAGTTTGACTGCACATATTCCAAAACGACATGTATTTGTGACTGGAGGGTGTCACGGAATGCTTATCAAACAATGCATGTCAAATGAAAGTGCAGATGCAATCAACCAACCAATTTAAGATATAGCTTCTAAAACATTTTCTCCTAAAAAATAGCACTAGCTGGTTACACGCATTACATAATGTCAAGCTCACAGCCTCACACTACGGATAACACTGATACATGAAACTGACACTTAGCAGGTGCAGACGTGCGGTTGATAGATGATCAGTATTAAAGAATAGCAAAGTAGTAAGGCGTAGAACATACCAGTCACTAGCAACAATGATGTCAAAAGAATTCAAAATTTCTGAAGCTTGCTCTTGATGCCAATGCAGTATCATAGATTCAACCTTTGTTTCACCAAAAGCTTCTGCATTGATGGATATGTTCTGCTGAATATCTGAGGGTTAATGGATTACAAAGACCTAGAAGTGTAACATCTGGAACAATCTGATGTGATTTTTGCTGTTGCATTCTTGTATTTACAAAAACTAGCAAACAAATCACTTGTAGCTCATATTACATCAATACTGTCCAATGAAATTTAAATCATGCAGCAGCTTATGTTTAAACGAAATTAAGAAGGATACATCCAACTACTTGTGGGTTTCCATCAGAAATAACAACCACATCAGCATTTGTGCTGGCTGCAATAACAAGTCCTGCCAATCCATAACCAGATCCAAGTTCAAGCACCTTCTTGGACCTAGAATGAATTTATTAGTTTAAAAGGTCAATTATCTGAGAGATTCAGTACAGATATTGAATTTAGTCAAAGCAACAATAGACTATTATTGTCACTTGTCAGAAAGATTTGTTGTAATATCCCATTTTATTAAATGAATGATTACTGAATTAGAAAATGATTAATAGTCTGAATTTAGTGGGAAAAGAGGGGAATAGAGGTGGGTCGGCCACCCCACATAAGAAGAGGGAGGGCCGGTTGCCCCAAAACCCTAACCACGCCCCCCCCCCCCGGGGGGCGCGCGTGCCTAGCCCTGCCCTCCTGCGCCAAAACCAGCCGCTGCCCCTGCTGCATGCCTAGCTCCTGCATGCAAAGCTTTTTGCCTGCGCTGCATGCAAAGCTTTTTGCCTGCACTGCATGCAGCTTCTGCATGCCTCTGCTCCCCTGCGCCAGATTGGCTGCATGTGCTGCCGCTGCATCCCCTTGCATGCTGTGCTGCCCTAGCTAGCTTTTCTTGCTGCCGCTAGATAACTAGTTGGCCTGCTTTGCATATATTGATGAGTTTTGCAACAGTGCAAGAGAGAGAGAGAAAGAAGTTGCTGCTGCTGGATGAGCTTTTCATACAGGTTTGATGGTGATTAGTTTGATGTTTGGTACTGTGGTGGTATGTTTTTTAGTGTATTTTAATTGTTTGTCTAAGGAGTGTTGCCTCAAGCACTTTGCTACCATCTCGCTACTCGGCTCCTTAAGGATAAGAGGCAAGTGCATGGTAGAACGGTGCAATGGTTTGGTTGTTGTTTTCTTTATTATTCATTGCGATGATCTTATTTATGCCATCACGTTGCATATTTACACATCTTGATAATGACTATGGTGTTGTTAGGGAGAAAAATGACATGATATGGTAATGACATGGAAATAATGAATATGAATTATATTGATGAATAATTAAATATGTATCATTTACATTCATCGTGACAGGAGTTACACGAGCCAGGTCGGTGAGAAAGTCATGTAACTATTCCAGTGAGGTCGGGGGAAAAGATACATGATTAGTCCGGAGTGCTCTAGATAAAATCCTACTTCGATGAGGCCTTCACGGGAGTGAAGGATAGAATGGTTCATCAACGAGTGAACACTCCACTATACCGGTATCAGCTGATGGAGTTGCATATGAGTATGAGCATAATGGTGTATTGCATACATGAGAAGTTAGTTGTGAATGTTGTTGATGATGACATTGAAGTTAATTGTGAATGTTGTTGATGATGATATTTGAGTATTGAGCATGAAGATAAATAAGTGAATATTGTTGATGATGATATTGATAATGGTTATCGAATTGTTGATTATTGTTTTGTTATGTTCTTGCTGAGTTGTGGACTCACCCTTGCCCTATTGTTGCCATAGGTAGATGTTGACGACATGAAAGGGAATAGCTCACATGGCTCACTTGCAATCACTACAATTACCTGATTCATATTGCCATGAAGCCTCTCAATCTAGTGTGATGATATTTATTTTAAGATTCATTAGACTTGATAAACTTTGGATGAATGATTTGGGGCTTGCTTTATTGGTTCATTGTTCAGTGTTTCCATCTGTTAGGTTGAAGTGGACGGTTTATCTCTTTATATACTTGCTGAAAATTGTTGTAATATATTGTTAAAATTAGTAAATAGTGTAGTTTGATAGCATTCCGGGCCCAGTGTTGGGCCGAGGTGTTACATTTGCTTTGTAGGTAATGTAGGATAAGGAATATCCATAACTAGACGTTCATATGGTAGAACAAAAGGTCAATGAATCTACAATTCTACATAGGATTCATAACAGCACAAAAGTATACAAGGTACAACAAATACCAAAATGTTGTGTTCTCCAGTTCATGTACCTAAAGTGGAACATCCATGCCATTGTTGTTCGGTCGCATGATTAATCGACAAGTCGGCACACAACCTCCGACTAGAGTCATCAACTCGACTAGGAGGCCTAGTCGTCTGACTTGCCGACAAGTCGGCAGCTAGTCACGACTAGTCAACCAGAGCTAACCGCCCGACTATGGGCAACAGATTGAGAGGGGGAAAGGGAGAACTTATATGAGGAGAGGAACCCTAGCCAAACGCCCATACCAGATCGCCATCGAGCCGGTCGCTAGCCGTCTCCATCCTCCTCCGCCCTCCCATGTCTCCAAGGTCCCCCGTTCACGGCCGCCACTTGCCGTGCTCTGAAGGTGGCGTCAAGCCGCTGGCCGACGGCGCCCTAACCCCTCGCCACGGCCGTCTCCATCCTCCTCCACCTCCCTGTCTCCCGTCCCCATCCACGACGCCAAGACTACCACCAGGTGCGTCTTTGCGAAGCGACGCCACCGAAGCGAGCACAAGCCCTCCACACACGCATGGCGATCACCGTCGACCCACCCTCGGTGGCGCTCCTCTCTTCCTCTGCTCCTCTCTTGTGTCGTGCTCTGCTCTGCTCTGCTCTCCGTCCTCCCCTCCCTTTCTCTCTGTTTTGCGTTGTGCTCGCCTTTGCTCACTCATGCTCTGTTTTTCTCTGTGGTCTACAGTAGCAGTAGCAGCAGCAGCAGCTGTAGTAGTAGTAGCAACAGGCCAGCAGCTTAGCAGCAGCAGCAGTACTTCCTAGTCTGTCGACTAGCTGTGGCTAGTCATGACTAGTCAGTCGACTAGTCCACAAGTCGGCCTTCTTGCGACTCGACTCGATTTGACTTTACGACTTAATAACCTTGATCCATGCAATTTACTCAAACAGGAGCAAATCAAGTGACTCAAGCATACTATGCCAATCAGCAAAAGTAAGTATATTTATCTTGATAAAATAAGTCATATTAGTGTAAGAGTATCACATGGGTAATACACCTGACAAGTCACAACAAACCTGAACATATCCGAATGGTTGATACAGTAGAAGGCAAGGACCTCTTCTGACGGCCAGCGACCTTCAGGGAATAACACAACCATAAAATTAAAGCTGAGCTTGACTTCTCTTCGACATAGGATGAAGAGTATCACATGAGAAGCAGTGGAAGAACAACAAAGAAGTTGAAAATTCAGAACAGTATATTATCAATATGGCACTTTCAACTCTGCATTGATTTGTTATATAGCATTCCTACTTCTAAAGCTCTACAGTTAACCATATTCAAACTTATGTGATCACCTGACCAGAGAACATGGTGTGCAGCACCTGATGTCACAAAAACTTGATACCTGGTTGGAGGCTAAGCCAGTTAGGTAGTTTACTGAAGACAAACTAGCTAGCTACTTCGGACCTTGAGTATCAAATCGTCAATACTAAAATATAGGTGAATCTTGTATTATATAAGTGTGGAAGTTTGTTAGGTATGTGAGACCACCATTTTTAGTCCAAGCAGGCAAAATTTCTGGGCATAGGAGGCTTGTCTCAAACATCTAATTTGGCCAAAAAGAGCAGGAAAGAAAAGAACTCTGCAAAGTGAGCAAGAGACCAAACAATATATTCTGCATATGTTTACATTCCTTTTCCAAACCAAGTACCACCCTATTCCACTACATTCCAAATAACAAAATGAAAGCTCTTCAAATTGGCAGGTAGTAGCCAACAACAAGAAGACAGCAATAATGACAGCAAATGTGATAAACATGACCATACACAGAAATTGAGGCTAACGGACAGAATCACATAATGTATGGTAATAACAGAGACAATAAATTCGCTTGAACAAGAAACTTACATACAAGTCCGGTAGTGTCAATATTGTATCTGTTAGAAGATTCAATGTCATTTAGTTCAAGGGAATCCTCTCTTCTGTATCTGTAATCAAGCACTAAAATGATTTTTAAAAATAAAGAATTGTAAGCCAACCTTTCTGGTTGGCGGAACACATTATGATCGCTAAATTTGTATCCACAGTTCCACACACAGGGCTTACTGGAGAGAAAACAATACTATTTCCAATTTTATCAGAGAAAAAGTAGATGATAAATATGTGTATTACAACAGGAGAAAAACTGCATTTAGTATGACAGTAAACTAGGGGCAAAATAGTAGACTGCTTACACTAGATTAAGTTTTGGTGAACCTCCACAGGGCAGCTTATAATAAACATAAACATCCTTTTGGCATTCCACATCATTTTCATTTCCATTTAATGAATCCCCATGTGATTTAGTTAACTGTGAAATTGGCAGTGCGTGACACTCGATCAGGTTAAAGCCACACGATGTCTTTCTGGAAATTTTGTCGGTGTCACCTATATTCTGCTGGTCGTTAGCAGTTTCCTCTGCGTAGATTAACCAGTAAAACAACAAATTAAAATATTTTCATATAAAATACGAATTAGAAAATGTTTACTGCTAAAACAGTACAGATGTGGGATGATCTACTTAAAGTTGCCACAGCCAAAACAAAAGCAACATTAACAAAGAAAGGCGGTTGCATTACTGGAAGCCAATTACCAGAATAACATTGAAAAAAGGAAATTACCATAGTGTTTTTTCCTATAAATAGCTAATATGGAACTGTAATCATAACGTTTCTAATAGTTAAACAGTGGCTACCAGATGAAAAATAAGATCCAAAACAACTTAGCAGGGGATTTTATGTCCATACCAGCACATGCAAGCCAGTATACCCACACCGACACTTGCACAAAATGAAATAGAGCTCGTCGGTAGAATGGTAGAGAACAAACCCAAATTATGCAGGCGTCTTATTGCTGAGGAAACATGGCTAGTTAAGTGTGCACTCACAACTTTAAAATACCGCTAATTGCAAAGGTTAAGCACCATAATGGCCCATAGCAGTATATACTTTTGAAGCAAGAACTCCATTCTCATTTCATTCAAGCAAGGATATTCAAACTCTAAATCAGGTTAGACCTACTCCTTTAACTCAAGTACTCAACTAACCCTTCTATGGCATATGCCAAAATGAGACACGCAAGCATTAACCATTTTGCTTCAATTTAAAATAGCAAAATTGGCTACAGGACACTCAACTTTTGTCATTGGCTGGTAGACACCTAAATTTCGTGTCTTTGCCAAAAGACACTAAAATTTTGTGTCTCTTTGCCAAAAACACTGAGACCAATATAATAATATTATTGGGCTGAAGAGGAGAGAGAAGGCTGCTGAAAAGTCCATTTTGCCCCCTCCGTCCAGTCTCCTTTCTCCTCCCAACCCCCCCCCCACCCCCTCCCTCCCACCCCACCCTCAAGCCCTTCACCACGCTCGACACCGCTGCCCTCGCCGGCCTCACCTCACGTCTGTTACGCCACCCTCTCATTTCAATTCCTCTACCTCCCAAGACCGGTGGCAAGCTCCTCTTTTCCCTCGACACCCCCTCCCCCGAGTTCCTCCGCCTCCTCCCCATCAGCCCCACCTGCCACGTCTCCACCATCCTCCCCCTCCCCTTCGTCACCCTGGCCCACGTCCTCCCCCTTGCCAACCCGCTCCTCTCCCGCCCCGTCTGTCGCCTCGGTTCCCTCCGCAACGTCACCACCCGCACCTCTTCCCCGGACACAGCACCCTCCTCCTCTCCCACCCCGTCCGCTGCCTCGGCTCCCTCTGCAATGTCACCGCCCGCGCCTCTTCCCCGGCCACGAGCCCGCACCACGCCTCCTCCCACGGCCACAAGCCCACGCCGTCTCGGGTCCTCTTCCGCTGCCTCAGCTACCTCCGCAACGTCGCCGCCCGCACCTCTTCCCCAGCCACGAGCCTGCACCATGCCTCATCCCCTGGCCACGAACCCACGCCGCCGCCTCAGGTCCTCTTCCTTGGCCACGACACCAACTTTCCGCAAACCTAGACCACCAAAATGGAACCCCCAAATCCGGGAACACGCCCATGCGCGTATTACTTCCGTCGATTTCCGTCGGATTTAGCCGCCGACCATGAGGGGATTGTCGGAGACGGACAGGAAGAAGAAGAGGATAAGGGCATGAAGGTCATTTTGAATTGTTTCTCTCCCCAAAACAACTAATTATATTACTATATTGGCCTCCGTGTCTTTTGGAAAATAGCCACAAAATTTTAGTGTCTTTTGACGAAGACGCGAAATTTGGGTGTCTACCGGCTAATCACACTAAAGTTGGGTGTCTTGTAGACAATTTTGTCATTTAAAATGTACAGGCACAGGAAGTTCAAAGCTGAAATAGCATAAACCGTTCACAGCAATCGTTTTGAAACATGTGTATCTCCAGCTGATGAAATGCAAGTCGGGAGATCACAAATGTCGTTGCTCCCCTAATATTACTCGATTAGTAAATCAAGAGTTCCAACTACATGCTAGAAAAACCCTGTGGTGAGTGGTGACCCTAGAAATCAAGGATCGTGAGCCAAAATCAACGGCACAAGAAGTACCATTTGACCCTTCCTATTTGTGTGCACGAGTATTGGTGCATATGAGGGCTCATATGACACAGGGAGCGGAGACAAGACGGAAAGATCGCCTGATGGCGGCAGATCAGGCGGAACGCGAACGCTAAACGAAACGAAGCGAGTATAAAAGCTGCTGTGGGTTGAGAAGGAAAAGAAATCAGCGGAACCTGATGCGCGGGAGGAGGAGGAGGAGGAGCGAGCAAGCAGGGCGCGGCGTAGGATGTCCCACCGGAGGCTGGCATTGGAGGCGCGGCGGGCTGGAGCGGACGCCTGCGGCGGCGCCGGCGACGGGGAAGGCGAGTAGGTGCCCATGGGGAGCTCGAGATGCCGGGTTCCGTTTGCTATTCTTCGGGAAGCGCCGATTTGGTACGCGATTGATTCCATACATGTCTATGGTTTAACCGGGGAAAAATAAGATATATACCATCGTAAAGTGCACAATTTTAAAATATATCGTTGAAGAGTTTCTTTTTTAAAATATATTATTGAAAAGTGGTCAAATATATACTATTATATATCATTTACATCACTTTTATACATATTCAGATCATGTACTGACTACGTATTTCTGTATAGACGAAAATGCTCTCACATGCTCTGTCCATTACTACCGACTGGACCCAGCCCTAACATCTGTGGTTATAACTTGTTATGTACACTATGCTATCTTCAGAGCATTAAACCATGCAAAATTGAGGTGGAGGAATAAATTTGGGACCGAACGGATTGGGTCTAGTCGGCAGTAATGGACAGGTCAGGAGGGGGTATTTTCGTCTATACGGAAATAGGTAGTCAAGTACAAGGTCGGAATACGTACAAAAGTGATGTAAATGATACATAATGGCGTATCTCCAAACATGATCACTCTTGAATAACATATTTCAAAGAAAAAACTCATCTGTGATATATTTTAAAACTATGCACTTTGCAATTACATATATCTAAATTTTCCTTTAATCAAAGAAGAAAAAAAGTTCATTTCGCACCTTAAACCCTTTCAAAAGTTCAGAAATTAAGCCTAAACTGCTAAATCAGACATCTAACCCCTCAAGTATCAATGTCGCTCATGTTAGCCCCTTAACTATCAATATCGTTCACTTTAGCCCCTCAACTATCAATATCGTTCACTTTAGCCCCCTCAACCAAAACTAGGGTGATTTTGTCGACGTGGCACCAGAATTGGCGGTTCTAGGCTATCTTGACGCCATATTGGCAATGGATTGGTGACATGTCAGTTAGACCCACAAGTTAGTCTCTTAATTATCCTCCTAATGGTAGGACCCGACTGTCATGAGACAATTCTAGAAATCACTATTAATTAGATTTTCTTAATGACTATGGCCCACCAGTCGGCTTAATATTAACCTCTAATTAATCCCTAGCTAATCTCACTTAGCACTAAATTAATCCAGAGGTGGCAAAGGCCCACATGTCAGCCTCCAATGCTCCTCTTCCTCCATCTTCTTCTTCACCCTATCTCTCCCTCCCCTCCCTCCTGTATCCAACAATCCAAACACTCAGCGACCGTCAAGCCCTTTGCCACTGGCTACCACTATCATATGTTGTCGTCGATCCATCCACACCTCTGTATCCTAAGAGTGGTGGCCGAAGTTGTGAAAGGAGACGAAAGCGATGGCCGGAGTTGGGACAGGAGTAGCGCCTCAGCGTCCTTCGAGCGGTTGGTGCCATGGGCCGCTACCCACGAGGTGACGGGCAGAAATGTTGTCATCGGCGTAGCGCACAATGAGAAGATGGCGACGAGTGATGCAGATGAGAAGGTGGTGTTGAATCGAGGCCAGTGAGAGCGGCGAGATTAGTGTCGATCCAAGGCGATGTTCTGTGAAGGAATTAAGATGAGAGATATTGGTAGGTAAGGTTGTGGCGGAAGGAGAAGGTGAGATCACCGATGACAAAGCCCCGGCCTCCTTCCCTAGATCTGTCGTTGCACTCGGCCTCCTTCCCCAGATCCGTCGTCGCTCTAGGCCTTCTCCCCTAGGTCTGCCCGTCGGCGCTCCCCCAGGTCTGCTTGTCGGCACCGCTCTCGGTCCAACTACGTGTGGAGGAGGAAGGGGAATGAAGGGAACAAAACTAGGCGAAGGCACTCGCCGCCAAGCTTCCAAGACCACAAATAGTGGCAGCGGCTTCAACTCCAACGAGGCGGCAGCTACATGGCTGGCCCATGCCCATGCTCACATGAGCGCGCCCATCCGCAAGGCGACGCGCATGACGGGGTGGCTTGAGCAGCCATGTGACAGAGAGAGGAGTAAGATAGAAGAAGAAATGAAGTTGCTTTCACGAGAGAAAGGAGGAGGAAGATAGAGAGGAAGAAGGTGGATTGTGAGAAGGACATGTGGTGCATCTTCGCTAGAGCCCCTCACTGGCGAGGGGCGACACAAACGAGAGGAGGCAGAGAAGGGGGAGGTGACACGAGGAGGTGGAGATCTCGGGGAGAGAAGGGGAAAGAAAGAGAGATGAGAGGAGGACGAAGGAGTTGGGTGTTGACGTGGATGCCAAATCAGTTACATATATCCACGTAGATGTCAAGCTAAAATCGGATCCGAATGGCTTGGAGAAGGTAATGTCCTATATTGACACTTGGGAAGGTCGAACATCTGGTTTTTAAGTTGAATGTTGAAATCCAGACTTTCGGAATAGTTCAGGAGTGTCAAATGAACGTTTTCCTTAAAAAAACCCAACTTGGCCTGTAGTTGCTGACTTGCTAGATCCATAGTCCAGAGGCCACAGCTCGTCTGGTCGGATCCACCAACATGATCATGTGCTTGCACGGTTGCACCCTATGTAAATTAGTGGATCTGTATGTCGCTTAGCAATCAGTAGTTAGCATTGGATATACATAATCCATCATGAAGAGTGATCAGGGGCAATTACAGCGGGGGGCTTCAGCCTACCCTCCGCTTCGGTGCCGACCCCCCCCCCGACCAACCAACCTCCAACCGTTTGGCGAGGCGGTGACCATGGACGAGGGCCCGAGCAGAACAACTGCTGATTTGGAGAAGGAGAGGAAGAAAAGGATTTTGTGGCCTTTGTTGAAGCCCACAAGGCCTAATTGTGGTCTCACTACCTCACATCCTGTAACACCCCGATTTTCAGAATCAAGATGTTAATAATTAATTTGGTGATCTAATAAATTTTTGACTATTTTAAAATTTCCTTGTGTTTAAGTAAAAAGATTGCTTCAAAAATCAAATCGAATTATTTAAAAGGATTCATTTAAAGTTTAATCGAGTTGTTCAAAAAGTTGCATAATAATAATAATAAGTAATATTAAATCGAATTGTCTAAAAGATTGTATTTAAATTAAATTATTTTGATTTCTTGTTTTAGCATGCATTTCAAAAAATTATGATGCATGCATTAGTACCGCCGCTCTTTTTCTGTCCGACCGACCGCAGGCGAGATGCCTGCGTGTCCATTCTCTTCCCTAACTTCTCTCCTCGTAATCACCATCAAAAATCAAGAATCCGACAACGCATATTATACCGTTGCGATCGTTGTCTCAAGAGCGTTCCGTTTTAGTGACTAGTTCGTGCATGCGAGGTCATTTGAGCAAGTTAGAGAAAAGGGAGGAAGAACTGTACGGCTATCCATCTCTTTCCCCAACTGAAAACAACACCATCCACAACACTACCATCTCTCATTTTCTTTATTTATCTTCCACTGCCATCTCTCTTCCCCAAGAGAGCAACCCCACTGCCCTACATTTTCCAACAGAGCACTTTCATAGCCGAACCTTTCCAACCCCACTACTTGTTCTCTTCTCACTGCCATCCCTATTTCTTTAACCCAACCGAAACCAGCCACATGCTCACTGCCATTGCACAGCCGGTCCATCCTCCCCTCCAGCGTCATTTCCTTTTTCCCTAAGCACATCCCACCCACTGCCTTCTTCCTTTCTCAAGACAGCACTACACAGCCACTCATTTTCCTCCCTAGTCGAACCAAACTCCTCACTGTCTTTGTTTTGCCTCAACAACTGAAGCACCACCACCATTTGTTTCTTTCCTCCCCAACAGATTGACCCTATGCTAATTGTTTCCATCCGAGCTATGCTTCACTGCCATTTCTTTTAGTCTCTCTCGACACAAACCAACAACCAAAGCCTCATGCCAGCTCTTCCCTGTCACTTTCTTTCTTCTTCAACAGTGCACATGCATCCAGTTCTAGTCACCAAGCAAAGCTTTGTACATGTCCATCTCATCACCTTCTCTCCTCCCAAACACCACCAAGAACCATGAAAGCTTCAATACATGTCATACCACTGTGATCCCCATCACTCTAGCATTCCATTCATCCTAGCAGATTTTGCATGCAAGGTTATTTGGGTGTTTTGCAAGAAGAGAAAGGAGGCGACGCTGTGCATGCGAGGCACTAGAGGGCACAACGCCAGCAATGTAGCCACTCGGCAGGCATGCATGCTTGCTTCGGTGGTCTTGGCAGCCAGCCAACATGAGGCTCGGCCCAAAGATGCACGGCGACAAGGCTCGGCTTAGCGTCTGTGCGATGCATCTTCTGCAGCAAGGGAGAAGGAGGCGGCTTGGTAGGGACACAGCGTCGTGGCCCGATCGGCGATGGGCGCGACGTCGTCTTAGTGGCGCGGCGGCCAATGGCGGCGTGGTGGCGCAGAATCGCGAGCACGAGAGCAACCAAGACAACAAGGCGGCGCGAGAGGAGCCGAGGCGGCAATGCCAGCGACAACATCGACACAATGGCGGCAAAGCCCGGAGATGGCCGAGTGGTAGCTCAGCATGGTGGAGCACGGCAGACGACACGGTGGTGCCGTGGTGGCAACCCAACGCAAAGACAAGGGCACCGAGGAGCTATCCACTGGTTCCATGCGGCACGGCTGTTTGCGCACAGCAGCGGCAACCCATGGCATCGAGGGAGGAGCTGAGGATGCGAGAGGCGACAGCAACGGTGGCTTGGCGGAGGCAGCGGGCCCAAGGTGTGGCTTGACAGCGGCCGAGGTGAGGCCGAGCGGGGGTGCATGCAGCCAAGCCGTGCATGCACGCGATCGGGCTCGACGTCGGCAATGCAGAGTCAGCATGACGTGTTGCGCCCAAGCGTGGTGCGTCGTGGGCATTCAAGAACAGCGGCGTGAAGACGATAGGAAGGAGCCGGCCGAGAGCGCAGCACATGCATGCGACAGCCATGCATGCAGTGGCGTGGCGGCCCGAGCGAGGCGAGGCGGTATGGCGTGTCGCGCTTGAGCACGGCGTCAACAAGGCGGCTCCATGGGCATGGCCGAGAAGACGACGCCCGGTGGCGATTCGCACACCTAGCGTTGCGGTAAAATCTTTAGTGTTATTTTGTTACCGTGTTACGATTTTAGTTGTGCATGTTGCATATTAGTTATAAGCATGGCATCTTTTTATGCATGTTTATGTGTAAAGATTGTTTGGTAGCTTACGACCGGTGTAATTATCCGGTTATGTCTTATTTGTGCGTTGGCGTGATTATGTGTTGATATTTTGGTGAATGCGAATAATTAGATTTTATGGCGAAATGTGTGTATTGTTGATTGGTGGATGCTGGATTAATTATACATTGGATCAATTGATCGGACGATATTATTTTGGAGTCGCATGGAAATTATTGGTAATCTTTGGATGATAAATTAATTGGAGGTTTTCCCTCATGTTGGATTAGTAATTTTTGGAGTTAGGACGCATGAGGATTTTATGAATTATTATTTGGTGGATAGCTCTTGTGATGATATTTACGGAGATATGGAGGTTGAATCGGGTGATTTATTTAATCATGAGTAAATTGATGGGGTGTCTTAAGTAATAGCTTTGCGAGTCACTTATGCTAGATTTGGGTGATGGTAGAATGGATGATTTGATTGCGTATAAATATTCGGATTGCCATGTAATTAGTAGTTAAGTCCTATGTGCCGAGTTGATATATTTGTACCCTCGATTGGATTAGTAGATAAAGGATTATTAGTTTATCGTAGAGGCACATATATGGTTGGATTGGTAGAGGATGTTCACGACTAAGTTCGGTGGTATGTGTATGAGTTGATTGATTAGTGAGCCTTTAGATGTTGGATGTGTTATTAAACTGTAAAGTTTATTAGGTGTCGGTTAGTCTATTAAACCTCGGTTGGTGGAAATTTTGGGTCTATGCGAATATGAATTGTCGAGGCAAGACTAGTAGAGTTAGATAGTTATTATTAGCTTAAATATCTTAGTGAAGAACAATTGATGGATTTAGACATGGTCTTATGCCCATAAGTCGGTGGATTTCGTACAATTATCGGATAGGTTGTATAGTTGGAAGATCGTGAATCCGACCATTGTGTGGTTGCATGGGCTACTTTGTTTATGACATAGGCTAGGTTAGCCTGAGTTTAAAAAGTATTTTAATGCAGTAGAAATTTTAGCAAATAATTATTTTTGCACTAAAAACTCTTTTATCTTTGAAAATTTGTAGAAAATTCTTATGAACTCCAAATGAGTTAAACCAAGTCATTTTGCTCTTATATTTTTATTCTATATTTATCTATGTAATCCTTTTTCCCACCACTATTATACAAAGTTTTGCCAAATAATTAATTTTGGGTGAATAGTAACCGAGCTCCATTTTTCAGCATTTTCCAAGATGCTGATTTTCAAATCACTATAACTTTCACATACTAAATCCAAATAGAATAATTCTTTCACCTAAATTCATCTAAAATCATAACCTACCTACTGTATAAATTTCATGCATGTTAGATGATATTGAATTTTTGGATGTTTTCGGTGTTATTGTTCTTATACGATGTTTTCATGCGTTCGATAGTTTTCGAAGTTACGAGTGTGATCAAGAGTAGTATTCAACAGCAACTAGACTATCCATCCTAGGCAAGCAATTCTTTCCTTTTATGCATGTTGAATTCCTATTAATTTCGAAAAGTATCTATGTTGACTTTCAAGTATTCTATGCATTGCTTTATTTTCAAATACTTGTATGTCAAATGGGTAGCTTTAGATATGCCCTACTTGCTGCATTGGCCTTCCTTTGAATATTGATTACCCTTTTTACCTTGAATGATTAAGGTTATATGTTATATGGGTTTGTTTGGTGATTTGTAAGACGTTACTTAGCCATGCTAGTAGTTGTAGCCGAAAGCGGTTGATGGAGCTAGTCCATCGGTCGATGGATTGAATTGAATCTTGATGAAATTTGAGGAATATATGGATTGAATTATGTTGATTTTGAGGAATATGTCCAGATCTTCGAATCTGGTTTTGTGGACTTGTTGGGTGGTTTTTGTTGTATGTTGGACTTGGACGGGTGATAGGTAGATGAGGGGAAGTTATCCCGGATTTGTGTAGCTCCATCTGGGTGCTTAAGGACCGGTCAGTGATGTGTCGAACCAAGTCTCACGTGCAACCACACGCTGGGTTTATGGGCGATGGCTTGGCTAAATAATTTGTTGTGTGTTAGCTATCAAAACACAATTAGATTGACAAATGTTGTTGTTACTATTTAATTGTTGTGTTGTCAATCTAGTAGGGGCATGTTAAATGTCGCCTTACTTGCCCTTAAGCGTCCCTTGTGCACAAGGGACTTACTTACACAACGAGGTTCACCCGTGGTCCAGTGCGACCGATAGCCTATCATGGGATCTGTTCCTCGGGTGGTTTGATTGTTGGGATATGATATTGTAACGGTCTTGTTATGATATCTCAGTCACACTCTTACGGAAGAGTGCATTGGCCGACATTATGAGGTATTCATATCATGTGGGTAAAGCTGTACACCTATGCAAAGTCAAATAATCTATTCGAATAGCTGTGTCCCCGGTTATGGACATCGCTTGGTGAAACCATGCATAGTTAGCTTATGAGAATTTAGGTTGAGTTATGTTGATAGGTCATGTATTGAATTGTTCAAATCTTGTATGTTGTCACGAACGGAAAGTTTGTGTGTTGATTTGTTAAGGAATGAATTGTGAAACGAACGGGAAGTTCATGTGTTGATTATAATTAGAGTATCTATTGTTGTTGATGATGAATTGGGATTACCTACTGTATATATTATTTTCTAAATGTTTTACAAATGGCAATTTGAATCTATATTGGTTATCTCAAAGGAAAACTTGTTTTATACTAAAAATTGCCTAGTATAGTAGCCTTCCTTTGACACTTGAATGCATTTATTATATGTTGATATTTGTAAGTCTTGCGAGTACATTTTTGTACTCAATTAGATTGTCTATGTTGCAGGTGATAAGTCGTTCGAATTGGGTTTTAGTACGACAGATGCTACGACTCTAACCCTAGTTGGTTGCTTGTGGGTTTGGGCATGCCAACTCGGTTTCTCTCTTTTTATTTCTTTATTTACTTCCGCTGTGATTTAATTTGTTTATAATTAAATTTGGCCGCTCGGCCCTCTTATACAAAAATTGGACCATAAAGTCATATTTGTTGATATTGTAATAATGTTTCTATTATTCTTGTATATTGTGTATGGATGTGATTGCAATGTTGTATTTGGATATGCGCATGTTAGCCACTGATCCTTGGGAGCTAACATGAGACGCATATCCGGGCACTCGAAATCGTTCTCATTGCAAGTTAAGTGTTGTGTCTCCGGTGTAATTACTTGGCTTGGAACGGATCCGATTCCGGGGGCTTACACATCCACCTCACGTCCCCACTCCCCAACTCACATTCCCCATTACAAATTTCCAACCTTGAGGAGAGGAGACACACACGGGGGCAACGGCTGGCAGCGTCGCACGGTCGTAGTGACAAGGAGGGGAAGTGGGTAGGCGCCACCGAGGAGGGCAGAGGGAGCTTGGGGGGTGCCGTCGGTAGCTTGGCCGCTTGGGCCTAGGGCGGGGGAGCCGAAGGAGGCTAGGCCACCGGGGAAGGCCGGGAGCCGAAGGAGGCAAGGAGGAGGTCAAGACATCGGTAGCCGGAGGAGGCGAGGAGGAGGAGGGATCTAGGGCGGCCGGGCGGGGGAGCGGGAAGAGGCGAGGATATGAGGGATCTGGGGTGGCCGGGTGGGGGAGGTTGAGGAGAAGGACTGGAGGAGGGATCTGGGGAGGGGGCGGCGGGTAAGGAGAGAAGGCCTATGGCCTCTGGGGTGTGTGAGCCAAACTGGAGCCAGGAGGACAGGAGGTGAGCTAGCGAGGAGGAGACCAAGGAGAGGAGGGTCACGACTGAGTGAAGAATATGGGATGCTGCCTGCTGGCTCAGCACTGTGAGTGGAGACGTGGAGCTGTGGCCTGTGGCCTGTGGAGGTGAGCTGCTCAATTAGCAATTTGTTACTCAATAATCTCAATTAGCATTTTGTTCGTAGGTTAGAATATAGTGTGATATATACTCAATTAGCAATTTGTTCGTAGGTTTGCTATAATGGAGAAACAAACTTTACGTAATTATTTCACAAGCAATTCAAGTAGTACTCTCCTAACCGATGAGAGCACAACTCAACCAAAGAAGTCTCAACTAGAATTTAATCCGGGTGAAATATTGCCGACACGGCATATCGCATACCAATAGAAGATTTTGCTAATAAAATTAGATATGAAAGTTATAAGTTTTGGAGATACGCTTTTCATTAGCGATGTACATTTATTGTATTTCTCTCTCTTTTTCTTTGCTTTGCTTTTATTTATGTATGAATTTGATTACACTAGAATACAAAATCATGCTTATCTCAAATTAGCTTAATCACTCGAAGCTTTCCGCTCATCCTCTATTTTTCATCCTGGCGATCGTGATCGTATTATAAGTGTCACCGCCGGCCTACGAGCATGTTACGATTGCCTCCTCGAATACTAAAATTGAGGACGTATGATGCGATTAACCCCTGCAATTTCCCTCCGTAATCACTTACAATCTCTACGCTAGTAAATTGTAACACTGCCCATATGCGACACGTCAGGAGATCGAGCTAGAAGCCCAAAACAAGAAGGGCAGCCAGGCAGCAGCGTAACTCCACTCATAGACTCATAGTCATGGACTCGGTCATATCTGGATGTTGATGTGCCTGGTCTCGTCCCCTGGGGACAGCGAGAAGGTGGCCTGCGAGGAGCTATTGCCGTAGCTCACCGAGACTACGTACTCCCCCAGGTAGCCGCTGAAGCTGAAGGCGCCGTGCGCGTCGGTCGGCCCGTCTGCCTGCCCCGTCTGCCACTCCTGCAGCAGCCGGTCGACGACGTCCCCCACGGGCAGGTTCTTGAGCTTCCAGTCCGTGAGGCACATCTGATAGCACCCGCTCTGGTGCAGCGCCGTCCACAGCATGATGCCGCTCACGGCCGGGTGCGAGTACGCCTCCCTCAGCACCTGCTCCAGGTACACGGCCTGCGTCTGCGCGTCGAACTTGTTGCTGATGTCGATCTCGGTGAACCAGATGGGCAGGCCCAGCGTGGCCAGCTTATCCAGCACGGCCCTCATGAGCGGGATGTTGGGCTTGGAGAAGTGGCCCTCGAGCCCGACACCCTCGAGGATGGCGCCGCCGGCCCGGAGCTCCTTGAGCCTGGCCACGTACGTGTCCACGGTGGAGGACACGTCGTCGCAGGTCTCGATGACGTTGTACTCGTTCATGAAGAGCGTGGCGAGCGGGTCGGCGTCCTGCGCGACGCTGAAGAACTCCACGGACGCGTTGGGGCCCAGCCGCTGCTCGTAGAAGTTGTAGTGCAGCATCTCGTTGTTCACGTCCCAGTGCGCGAACTCGCCGCGGTACCGCGTCATCAGGTCCTGGATGCGCGCGTTCACGGCCGACCGGAGGTCGTCGGCCGAGAGACCCTTCACCCACCCAGGCGTCGCGTCCTGGTTCTCCCAGAAGATGTTGTGCCCGCGCACCATCACGCGGTGCGACCGCACGAACGCCAGCATCTGGTCCGGCACGTCGAAGCGGAGGAGGCCCGACATGGGCTCCGTCGAGTACCACTTGAGCTCGTCCTCGAACACCGCCGCGTTGAACCGGTCCACGAACCATTTCTATGTACGTACACCAGTTTGTGAGTGCTGTCTTTTTAGTTTGTTTACACTGACGTCGAGTTAATGACTGCACGCTGACTGTAAGTGTGCGTACCTGGTAAGCTTGGTTTCCCAAGATGGTGGAGGCGATCGCCGAGCCGAACGGGAAATCCTTGGCGGTCTGCTGCACGGACACCGACGCGCCGACCACACGGGCGCCTTGCGGATCGGCGACGTGGATGGTAGCCATCCGCTTCCTCCTCTGCTCGGACCAAAACAGATCAAATTACTCGCACAGGCTCATGTTGGCACGTCTCAACAAAAACGTTCAGAACGTTACCTTCCGGATCGTATCTTTTTGGTGCATGGACCATTGATCATTTGCGAACGGCTGCAGCGAGCCGCTCGCGACAGTGATCTTCATAGGGGTCTTATCAGCATTCTGAAAGAAGATGACAGAGGACTGCGTTGGCCAGTCCAGGACGAAGCCACCCTTCAGGAAGGCCCAGCAGTCGTTCCTCGCAAGAACCGTCCCGATACACCTCGCGCCGGCGTTGTCCGGGGCGAGCCTCGCGGTGATCAGAGCCGAGTAAGCGCCTTCCAGTTTGACCCAACCTGCATGACGTGAAATATGGTTGAAGCTGGAACATGCATGAGCTGGTTTTGGACACTGAAAGGGAACAGGGGTGGTCGAACTCACATGAGAAGGTGTACATTGTGGTCTTGTTGAGGTTATAGACCACAAACGCCGGGGAGAAGACGCCGGTCTCCGTCGTCTGATAGCCCGTCGGGTCGTCGCTGTTGCCGAACTTCAGAATCCCACCGTTGTACAGCGCCGGTTCCGGCTGGCCTCTGCACTGAACGCCATGTACATTGCACAAATTTAATTAGCACTTCCCCTGTTCCCCTTATAGTCTACTGTATGAATGAACTTGGCTGGTCTACTTTACTCGTCGTCAGAGCATGCGTACACACTGAAACTTCCTTCAGTTCCTTGTACTGATAATTAATTAATCCTACCCTAATCATGGACAGGATAGCGACAGAATGACACGAGACAACCAAAAAGAGCAGCTAAGCAAACAACTAATATAAGCAGTCATTAACTAATTAATCCTGCATGTCAGGCGTGTGCAATGTTTGGCTCTGGCGCTTGACGCCTTGCGGAGCTTAGCTTCCAGAGAAGAGCATCGAACGAACATGATGAACTAACTGATCATGATATATACTTCCAGTTATTTCAGAACTTAGCGAAGGCCAATACTAAAGTACTATGAAAAGTGTAGTATAATAGTTGTCATTTGTTCTGCGTGGTAATGTTTATTAGTTAGCAGGTAGGTGCGAGTGGGCTTGTGGTCTCCCAGCGCACACATGGAAACAAAACTGAAATAACCGAAGAAAAGGTCATGTGCAATGTGGGAAGGAAACATTGGTGGTCCAATGGCTTTGGGCCTCGTCATCTTCCCCATCCTCTTCCCAGTTCTCACCCCATTAGTTCCCAGAAGAGGAATGCCATTGATAAACAATGCAGAGAATTACTACTGACAAAGACTGGCTTTATCGAACTACTATACTATCAGCAATCTTAACGACCTTGCAGTTACTGAAAGCTACTTCTGGAAGAACAAAGATTATTCAGTAAGACTTACGTCGGTGTAGGCAGAGTAATCGTACCAACCATCTGCATGCCACCCAAAAGTTCAAACAATGTCACATACTCCGATCATACTCACGAGAGAGAGAGAGAGAGCAACTGACCAGGAGGCACCGCGACAACAAGCTCATTGCTGCAATGCACCGTCCATAACACGAGAATCACAACAGCATTGAGAGCAAAGCGAGACCTCCTCATCTTTGAGCTGCCCTGCTCGCTCAGCTCGTTTGCTCAAACCGCTCTCACACTGTGTACGAAGCTGTCAAGCTAGTGAAGGCTGAAGAATGTATGTGCGTACCGGTCATGATCAGAGCAAAGAGCACTCCGAAGCAATATATAGACGGCTAAGACGGGCATTTTGGCGCAAGTCGTTCCTGCGCTCCCGGGTGGCCGCCCTTTTCGCACTTGGCGAGCCCCCATTGGCCAGCGAGTCACGGGCCGCCGTGGACACCTACCACGTACACCTGGTCCTCGGAGGCTGCCTCTGCAAGGAAAGCGGTACGTGCCGTTTGGTGCAGTGGCCTTGTGGTGCTCCAACACCGGGCCTAGCCAACACACTCTGCTCGCCTAGTGATTCACATGTGAGCGAGAGCCAGGGGGAAGCATTGGTAGTAGGATCTGATTCTTGTGAACAATCCCCGCCGTATTCTGTTGTCTTGTACCAGTCTCGTGCTCGTTGCCATACTGCGGCAGTGCAGGCCTCGAAGTTTCTCCTGTTGTTTTCTTCCGGCATTTAATTGCTGGATCGGTGTGCGCCTTAAAGTCGAGGGGTATAGCTCACGGTTGATGAACGTTTGTTGCGGTGCCGTGTTCGGAAGAGTAAGTAGTGTTAACGTAGAACTGTAGTTCACTGGAGGTTCATGATATCAAAAATACATTCCCTGAAGAAGAAAAATCGACGTCAGAATTACTCGGTGAAATCATGAGCTTAGTATCGTCAATAATTTAGCTATAGCAGTTGTAACTATCCGCTACCGAGCAAACACGTGAGGCAATTGCTACGATCTAAAACATGTACGTTCTTCTAGAAACGGGAACCGATCATTAGATAACACCTAATTATTGTTACGTGTGGGTTTATTACAAGTGATACCAATTAGTACACACAATACATGCGCTTGCTAAAAGGAAATAGTACTTTGTAAACTTACAACATTGTACTTATTCAGCTACAACCTACCACTGCCTTTAGTGTATCCATATTTCTTATGTTACCCCAGCATCTTTCCTATTATCTTCCTTTGCCTTCTTTCCCAAAAGAAACGGAGCAGAAAAGAGAGGAAACTTAAACCCACCTTTTCCAGAGGAAAATTGGTCCAAAAGTACCGCACGCCACAGCGGTTGGTAGACTACAAATTTGATCACAACCAACTAAATAATGCCTGCAGTTTTTCTACAAGTCGAAATTATTGCCAACTTTTCTGAAGTGGGTTCCAAAGCTACTCTTGCTTGCCAAAAAGAAAACCCCATTGGAAGTCGGAGCGAGCATGCATGCATGCTCGAACGTCCAGCCCCAAAATACACACAAACACTAGTCACTAGAAATATCTTTTGCGGTTTTGCCACCATGGCCGTGTACAGGCTACGGAGTGGGGCGCTCGCATGCGCGCGAATCCCCCCACCCCGTCCCCCCCACACACAAAGTAGGCGGGCCGGGCGGGCGCGCCCACCACAAGCGAAAAGCGCATCGCTGGGCGGTATAATACGCGGCCACCACACCACCTCTCGCTGACGATGCCACCTTGCCTTGCAATAGCTCCCGGTTTGGCGGTTGCCGAGTCGTGGCGCGCCTGTCGGTTCTGACGCCGCTCCAATGCTTCGGCATTGTTAGGCGAGCGGTACGCCTCTGTGGGTTCACGTGCGTGCATGAGCCGGCCGCGGCCGCGGCCGCGGGGTACGTTTGACTCGCCGTGCCGCAGTCCCACTCCCACTCCCAGCAAAAGGGCGCAGTATAGGGCCGGGAGCCGGGGGGGGCTTCGGGAGCACGGTCACGGACGCATCTGGCGGCGTTGGACAAGTACTCCTCACCTACTCGTGTCGTGCCTGCCTGCGCTCTTGTCTTGTGGGTCATGTGACTCGTGCAGTTCGTGGCTGAGATTAGAGTAGAAAGAGAGAGCTTATGCGAATAATAATGCCAGAATGTTGCGGTCCACTATACTATGACGCGTGTGTTCTCTTATGTGCCAAAATTCCACTTAGCCACGCTGATTTGCTCGGTCCTTTTGTCCCAAGGCATGTCACTAGTCATGTCATCGGACGATCCGTGCCAAGTAATTATTTTTCAGGTAGAGTTCACGTCACGGAGGCATGGCTTTGCTGTTTGCAAGCCGACCTCTCCCCATCAGAAGGCGCAAAAAATCCAACTTCTGATCCAGCCGTCCAGCCAAGCCTCGGGACTTTGCTGGCCTCACGAGTCCATTCTACTTCGGAAAATGACGGAATGAGATGACCGCGACACGTAACATGCAGTATCGTTACCGCCCGAAGAAATTAAATTGTTCCTGAACCATTCAATTGAAGATAGCGTGAAAGTTACAGGAAAAGAAAGAAAATATGTTTCCACGGTAATTGTCTGAGACCCATAGGATTCTTTCTTCAATCACTTAATTTCTCGTTCCGAACTGCATGATAACATATAATTACCACTTACCACAGGTATTGTTACACAGACTACACCCGATGATAAGTCTGCTACTGGCCAAATATACAGGCAGCAGGCAGGAGTGGTAGATAGTTACAGATATATACAGTCGTATATACACACGAACCAACAACATTGCAACACTAATATTAGCACAACCACAAACCACTGTACAAATCTAATCTTATGAGGAAGGCATCAATAGTGATCTCAGCAATGGGCTGAAATTACTGATGCAAGAAATCTTTGATTTGTGTTACCTTCATTCGGCAGGCATGTCAGAACTCTGTCCTGAAAATTTACAGGGTCGATTGAATTGATAAAACAGATTTGAGGAAGTAGTCAAACAGGAAATAAAAACTGACTAAACAAAGAAAGGTTCCAATTCAATTACTTGGGTTAATGTTGAGTTGTTGACTGATTATGATGAATTTTGCAGAATTTCGAGAATAGTTGTCTCTCTTGGGATCCCCATACCCTACCAAAACCTATCACCCATCAACTCCATAACCAATACTATTAAAAAAAAAGTTACTAACCACCAATACTACCAAAGACGTCACCAAATCCATCTCCACCATCTACCAGCTGTCCCGACCTCAACCTTATCTTCCTCTACCCTCATGCCCCCAGCCAAGGATCACAGAACCGGTACCGGACTGAATCCCGACAGGGGGGCGGGAACAGTTACCGGAAAAACCGGAAAAATTTCACATGAATTTGCTTAAAAACCAGCCGAATTTCAAAAATTGAATTTAACAAACAGGAAAGAAACCGTTCGGGATTTGATCTCCTGGTGCCCACCGAAGTCTGACATCTGCAGAATCCCACGGAAATTTTTTCCTACTTCCCAACCACCCTTGGCCTCCACCACTCTGCCCACACGCCCCCAAACTCAGCCTGCACTACCTCTATCTCTATCACTGACCATTACGCCTGACTCCAGTCTCAATCCTCTCTCGGACATCTCCAGCAACACTATCTCCGGTACCCATACCAACACCACCTCACGACACCAATACCATCACCGTTGACCGACATAGCCTCCACTGGAGCTACCACCAGCTCCTACTTCGTCCTCACCATGGTCGAGCTCATCACCATCATCCAATTCCACTATTAGCACAACCACCAAAGCATCGCCTGAACAGTCTTCTCCCCCTGTCTTCCATACCATTCGTCGTAACCTCCGATACTGTCACCACCAAGCAACACAACATCTAGAACTCTCATCAAACACACCATCCTCTCTCTCCTTTCCCCAACACAACAGATCCTTCACCGATCTGAATCCACACCAGATCCTGTTAAAAAATCAATCCTCCACACCTCCACTGGATCCTTCACCCTCGAAGCACCCACATCAGATCAGATCCTCCACACCGAATCAGATCTGACACACCGGATCCTAGCACCACACCAGATCACCACACCGGATCTCCCGAGCGCACCTCTTCCACACCGGATCGGATCTCCACAGCAAAAGCACCACACCTCTCCTTTCTCCCCTATTCGTTGGCCACAACAAATCCCGAAGGCCACACCTCTCCTTCCTCCTCGATTCGTTGGCCACAGCAAATCCCAAAGGCCAAATCTTCCTCCTCAGCGTCAAACTGCGGCTACAGTACAAACCTTCTTCCTCCTTCCCAAGCCCAAACCTTCTCCCTCCTTCCCCGAGCGCAAACCTTCCTCCTCCTTCGCGAGCCCCTTCTTCTTCCTCTGCCGTCGCATCGAAGCTCCTCCCTCGAGCACCACCCCTAAGTACCATCTCCTCCCCCGAGCGCCGCATGTCTCTGCTCTTCTTCTCCTCCCCACTGAAGCTCCTCCCTTCTCTCCACCGCCGCACCACCTCTGGCGCCTCCACCGCTGAATCCGGATCGATCCACCCGGATCCCTTCTCCTCCTCAAGCCACCGCTAACCCCCGAGCTCCTTCCTCCTCAACACCGGCTAGATCCACCGGATCCCGCTGCCAGTCAACCCTTCTCCACCGTTGGCCGAGCGCTAGATACACTTCTCCCGAGCTCCACTGCTCGGTGCCGCAACCGGCCTCCGTCTCCGCTCTCTGCCTCGACCAACGCCACCTCTGCGCCTCCTCACGCCGCCGCCCTGGCTTGCCCACACGCAACCCGCCCAACCGTGATTCACTCCCATGCGACGCGGTCGCGGAGGAGCACGTGCAATGAGGCAGCGCAGCTAGCGGATCGACGACAACGATGACGGTTCTGAGGCAAGGGTTTGCTCGGATTAGGGTTGGCTTGGCTCTGATACCATTTAAAATTTCAGGAATATTTGTGTCCCTCTTGGAATCCACACACTCTTTATTTATAATATCAAATATTACAGTCCGAATCTAACACAACTCGCACACGATTTGATTCCGACTCGCACACAACTTGGATTCTTACCTAAACTCTAATATCTTCAACAAATTTAAAACCAACAACATGCAAAAAAATATTACTACGAACCCCAGAGTTGACTAATAGCTATCAGATAATTTAACATCACAAAATGTTCTTGAATCATTGATCATGCACGTCCTACAGTAGCAGCGCTCACAAATATATTTTAGTTATCTAGGAGCAAGAAATAAAAACCCTGCCTCATCAGTCCAAATATATGTGAAGCATGTACCTTTCTCTGGGTTAGGGGGCCTTGTTAGGGGACCTTCATCCATGCTAGTACTATCTTCATTCCTGTTGAGAAATTCATCAACAGCAGCAAGTCAAGGTCATAAACCATTGTAAAAACGCTTGTTCTAAATCAAGGTTATCATACCGGATTATGGTACAGCTACCAGTTGGGACTGGTATATATTGCCATTGTAAAACAACTGGTACAGCTAGAGTGCTGGGAATTTCATTCAATATATTCTTATACCAGCACCAATACATACCAGTCAATATGGCAAGTACAACACCGGTATGGTGAACCCTGTTCACTTTGCTACACTCCACTTTTCCACACTTCAGTAATTAGTAATTTACCCTTGATTGCTATGTGGACTTCTATTAGCAGTCATTGTTAAGACAGGCCCTTCAGAATCACCACCAGCTTCATGTTTCTTTGTGTCCTAGAGTATAATATTCCTAAATTGTTAGCACTGTCCTTCAGTTTAAACTAGACAAAGAAGCAAGAAATTATGTCTAAGAAAACCCAATGATACACTTCGACCAAAAAAAAAACTTACCGATGTTTTGTCTCCCATCCATCCTGGAATAGTTTCTGCCAAAAGATTCATGTATTTTTCCATAGCAATCTCAGGATGCATGTTCCCTAGCTTTTGCCAAGCGACCCTGAGAGACAATAAGTGACTGTTATTAGTTATCATTACAAACTCGCATTTTTTTGGCATAATTATACAGTCTAAAAAAACTAGGTATAACTACACAGAACCCACTAACGATACAAAATATAGAATGTTTTGCTAACAACCATTAGAGCATCCTTGTCAAATAATTGCTACCATGGCTATTATATAACCATTTCTTTGAGGTGTTTTCGAACTTCAAACTTTGTGACACCAAAGGTCAAAAAAAGAATGATTGTCAAGACTCAAAACACAATCTTTCTATCTCTCATCAGATGTTTTATGCGTCTTTTCCTTATGTCTATTTCTAACTCATATTTCCATATAGTTTAATGTACATCCCCTAGAATTGCTGGAAATAAAAATATATAGAAGTAGCCCATATATATAATTATTGCAAGTGTAACTCCAGTATTACTTGTGGGTATATAAATATGATTGATAGATCGTTGACCAACTTCCATTATATTGCTGCATCAGAAAGCCTTAATATAAAGAGATACGCATCACAGATAGGTGAAAGATATCTGTCCTGTTACATCGTGTAGATCAGTTAGGTATGTTAAAATTTCCATCGTACACTTTTGCCCAGCATTCCATATTTTATAACATCTATATTACTCTGCTCACTCCACTAAAGGGTAAGTTTGGTAGTCAGATGTATACCACTGGTTGGCAGTAGTCCACTTAATTAATCGACTTAAAAGGCTAAAAGACAAATGACCAACAAAATAGAGATGCAATAATGTATATGTGCAAAACATATTAGCATGTATTTCTGTTCTCATTGCTCTTGTGGATCATAGCAAATTGCTGGAATTAGCCATTTGGTGGCACATCACAATACCTTAATTCTGCACTCTGAAGGCTAATCGACAGCTAGTAATTCCATTAAACTGTTGCTCTTGTTTTTAAGTCTGCTACTTTTTTGCATTCCAAGAATATGATTCTGTAGTATATGGTTGATTGCTCATAAAGTGATGACTATCGGGATGCAACACCTCTGAACTAGAGCTCTCATGGATAACAATAGTGCAGGATATTATCGCAGCTGGGTTCAGACTTCAGAATTCACGAGCTCAGGCAGTATTGCAGCTCCATAGGTTACAGCAAGTGCAGCATCCACAGGTAACCCAAGTTATCTTTCAATTGAAATGGACTGCATCACAGCAGTACACAGCAAGCTCAACATACAATACAAGCTTCTCATGTTATGAGGCCATTTGGGGGATATGTGCACAGGGCTACCAGCCAAATGTAAGGGCTTTGCTTGGCTAATTATTAAAATGAAATTCTTAATGGAGCAAAACTTGCACAAGAGAGGATGGCCAGTTGCTACTTGCTGTCAATTATGCCAAACTAAAGAAGAATAGTGAATCACTTCATGCATAAATGTCAATTCACTTCGAAGAGGAAATTGCACTAGACCCACCTATAATATTGAGTTTCTGCAAAATACCCACCCATACTTTCCTTGCCGCACATGATTTGAAATTTCCCACTTGGTTCGAAACTACAAGGTGGTAAAATCATGTGCGGAAACATATAAATACGAAAGTACAGGTGGCGATCAGGTGGCATCTAGTGGTAAACTTATATACAAAAGCACAGGTGATAAAAATTTTAGAGTACAGGTGGAATTATGCAATGGGTACATCCACTGCAATTTTCTCCACATTGCAGGTATGGCTATAATCCTCTGATTATCTATTCCTTGGACATATCATAAATGCCTTTGCACCAAATGAGATAAGTACGGAGATTGATGGAGTACAAATTGTGCACAATGGCCAAAAGGACCATGGAGAAGCTTTAACAGTGTAGTGATGGCAGTCCTTTGGAGTGCCTGGATAGAAAGATTTAAGCGCATCTTTCAGCACAATCAGAGCAGCTTAGATATGTATTAAGCTGTTGTATAGGGCTGTCTAAAAAAAGTTTGTGTAGGGAACAAAAGAATGCAGAAGGTAGGCACCTTCCTGTGCTAATTCAGTGGTTTAATCATTAGTAGGGGATAGGGGTGGCCTCGGATCGCTGGTTGTGGTAGTGCTGCTGCAACTCTGTAAGATATTTTTGACAATTTTATAGGAACCCTATTTTGCTTTGTTTGTAACAGCAGGTTGATTGTGCTGCAAATTGTTTCCCTAAATCCTTCTAATTAAATCAAAGCATGCAGCTCTCCTGCATGCCTTAAAAAATTGTATAAGGCTTTCCTCCTATCAGCACAAAACATTCTATGTTTTAGACATGTCGCTGACAGGTGGGCCCCACATGTCAATTACACGAGAGGTGAAGAGACGGGTGGTCGCTGACAGGTGGGCCCCACATGTTAGATTCCATCATTTCTAATGGTATTCAACTGAGATGGAATTTATTGAAATGTTCTGCCCAACAATTTGTAGTTTACCGAAATAGAAACTTAAATGTGTAGTTTTCTTATAGTTTTGACAAAATACCTATATCTAGAAATTTACTTAAAATGTATCAGCTCTGTCCAACTAGAGAAGAACATAGCATATCATTATCCCAAGAACCGCCTCAAATAGTCATATTTAAGAATGCCGTTGGAATTAAATTTGGTAAAGAAATTGTTACTTTTGCCCATTTTTGGTTTATTAAATTCCTAATAACAGCCCAAAATCCCCTACAAAGTTTGTTACAAAGCCTTTAGACAAGCACTGCAAATCATAAATATGCTTGTGGGTCCTGCTACACTTGATTCATGTTGGGCATACACAGATAGAGAGAAAGTGTTTCGCCTGTTTCTATTAATGACTAGATTCCAGTGTGTCCAAGTAACACTGGATTCAGACCTCTAAATGCTTTGCTTTTTATATGCTTCACTTTACCTTCATTTATAATCTATTCCAAAACCTCAAAGCATTCTCCTGTGAACCACACAGCATCATGCCTTGACAAAAGATCACCATCACAGAGACATCCTTACGCACTACACGGTTGGTTTAAATGCATCTCTCTCCATAGATGATGGACAACCACAATCAATTCATCTCTCTTTTCAGCATGGGTGGCACCCTGGGAAGTTTTTTTAAAAAGATTTCACAGATTTTCCGGGGCTTTTTATATCACAATTCAGCTTGCTCAAAATCAATAAAGATTAAAACAGCTCACCCCCCCCCGGCGCGCGGATCAGATTAGAGAAGAACAGGGAGATTCTCATTGTCTCAACACGGGAAAGGGTAATATTCTCCTTGCCACTAAGGAGGCAAGGGATAAAACTCCTACATGATGTGCTTCGTCCATTCTTTAAAAAGAAGTTATATGCTTCTCTGAAACTTACAGAAACTGCACTCATAAGTGACATTAAAACCAGATGTGTGGCTCACTTTTTGGGTTTATCCAAATAGCTAAAACCCACTTCCATTTATAAGCCACCTACATGCTGAAGCTGGTGGCAAGGTGTCTTTTGCACCTTATAAGCAGAAGCCACAGTTAAACTAGCTTATCAGAGAGAGATCCCAGCTAGACCAAACAGACCCGCGGTATTGGTTAATTTGGTTGCCATTATAGTCTAGCTACCTAACTTTGGTCTTTTACCAACTTAGAAACAGTGAAACACAAAACAGTTCAGCTGTTTGTGTTATTTCTTCCATTAGACTACTACAGTTGATCTTCCTTGAGGAAAATATAGCATCGGTCCAGTGTTGATGACACTCTAAGCCACGCTGTTTACAGTACAGTACTTGGGGAGTTGGGGGTACTGAACTTGTTTTGTTATCCTTGGGTAATATAGCCTACGGCAGCATACCAAAGATAAATGGAGCCAAAGTATCAAAGAGAATAAAACAAGTACCATTTTGCACGAGATGAAGGCCTCAGTGTAAGTGGCTGCACAGAGTCATAACAGGGACCATCAATGGCAACCTTGAGGAGTCCCTGCAGCTGCAGCTGCACATCGCTATCGAGCTTTGACAGAGCAGCCGCTCCAGCGTCACTAGCTGCAAATGCTGCTGCTGCACCAAACCTCTTTTCCACCTCACTTCTCTCAATCCCTTCCCACTCCTCAAACTCCATGTCGGCTCTAGCATCATCTTCAAGCATCCCTAGCAATGCCACTTCCTTCTCAGGTAACTGAACAGCCACTTTGTCATTAGAGCTGCCTTCTTGGCTGACTTCCAGAGCACCAGTCTTCCTCACCACCAACTCCCCTTTAGGAACCAATTCTTCTTGTTGATCAACTGGATGGAACTCACATTTAGCTTCCTCCTTACTCTGAACTTCTTCATGTACATTGACAGCTTCTTCCACCGGTTGTTCTTTAAGTTCCTCCTTCTCTGCCAATGCCACATCGAGAATGGCTCTTGGAGCAGCCTCCGCGGCCAATTCATGCTGCTTCACTTCAATAAATTGCTCTTCCTGCTTCTCAAATACCACGTCAAGAACCTCTCCAGGAACAGTCTCAGAAGCCAATTCAAGCGGCTTTACTTCAATAGCTTGCGCTCTCTCCTCCTCCAGTCCCGCATCAAGAACCTCTGCAGGAGCGGAACCCACAACCAGATGATGATGCTTCACTTCAACAGCTTCAGTAGCTTGAACTTGCTGTTTCTGCAATCCTGCGTCAAGAACTTTACTCGGAGGAGCCTCAGCACCCGAATCATGCTGCTCCGCTCCAATATCTTGCACCCTGTCTTTCTCCAACCCCACGTCAAGAACCTCCCTAGGAGCAGTTTCAGCGCCCAAATAATGCGGCTTCACTTCAACAACCGTCTCCGTCGCAGCAGCCGCAGCGGTCAAATCGCAGTCCTTCTCGCCAACTTCTCCCTCTTCCTTCCACTCATCCAACGCAGCACCAAGAAACAGCTCCCGAGCGACCTTCGCCGTGACCCCCTCTTCCTCGGCCAAGCACTCGGGCTCCCCCTCCGCGAGAGCCGCCGAGGCCTTCTCCACCTCGACCCACCCCTCCGTCGCCACCGGCGCCGCCACGTCCGACCGCGCTCCCTTCACCCTAACCTCATCGACCTCGATGATCCTCTCCTCCTCCTCCTCCTTCTCCGCGATCGCCGCGGCGGGCCCCGCCACGCGATCGGGCTCGCGCCGGGGATCATTGGCGGAGAAGAGCTTCGCCAGCAGGAAGGCGACGAGAAGGGAGGCCGTCGCCGTGAGTAACAGCTCGAAGAACAGGTCCATATCTCCAGGGGAAGAAGCGAAGCAGCGGGTGCGGCTTTTGGCTTTCTTGTTCCGTTGGGTCGGAGAGGAGAAGGGGAAAAGAGAAAGGGGGAAAGAGAAGGGTGAGGACTGAGGAAGAGAGAAGAGACGAAGGGGGTGGTGGGTGTGGGGGGGAGTAAAGGTCCTGAAGGATGGTGGGGCGCCAAAGGAAGGCATATTCGGATGGATACGACCGCCACGGGGGCTGTTGGTTGGCCGAGAGGAAAAAGTCTTTTATGTTAATTTCAATTATTTTCTAGACTTTAATTATCTTATTTACTTCTCTATTTCTCGATATTTTTATTAAGAGGTTGATTTCCTCCCTCTAATGATGAAAAACTATCCTCATCAAATATACTATCAGCAAATTGAACAGTATGCAAATCTCTTGTCATAGGGTCCAAATACCTGATTATGGATGTTGTCTCATAACCAACGTATATCTCAGACTTTCGGAGAAGACCTATTGCAGTTCGCTGTGATGGTGGTATAGGTACATAAACCTTGAAACTAAATCTTCAAAGATAAGAAATTTTCGGTGCTGACTCTTGCGCTAGTTGCATAGATGAATAGATGTTATATGCCGACGGTCTAAAATTGATGAGAGTTGCTGCGTACAGGACTGCGTGTCCTTAATATGTAGTTGGTAAATTACAATTCTTCAAAGGTGGTCGGACGATAAATTTAACCCTTTTAATTAATACCTCTACTAGTCCATTCTGGCTGTAGATATGCGGTACGAAATACTCAATTTTAATTCTCATTGCCATACAATAATCATCAAATGCTTTTGAAGTAAATTCTCCGGTGTTGTCCATTCTGGTGGACTTCACATGATGATCAGGAAAATTATTCTTAATTTTAATTATCTGCGATATTAGCTTTTCAAAAAGCGTGGTTTCTCGTAGATAATAAACATACATACGACCATTCCGATGAACCATTGATGAGCACTATAAAGTACCTAAATGGCCTTGACAGAGACTGTATAGGATTGCAAATGTCTCCCTGGATACGGTCCAGGAATATAGGGACTTCATCCTTCACTTTCATAGCAGAAGGTCTAGTAATTAATTTTTCGGTGGCACATACGAGGCACACAAAATCTTCTTGGTTCGAAAAATTCTTTACATCGATATTATGTCCCTGTGAATTGTTAATTATATTTCTCATCATCTTAAGACCTAGGCAGCATAATCAATGTAGTTTTGGTTTCGTGCCTCGCACTTTACCTTCAGTCGATCAGCAATCAACTGACCTTTGGGTTTCTCGATACCTAGTACATGTCGCCGTCAAAATCCCTATTGGCCATCTCATCGGCTAAAGATCGTTTTTCAGAAGTAGGGAAAGGTATATCATATTTGGAATAGCCCATAACCTCCTCTAGACCGCTAATATACATTGCTGTCAAGACATGTATGTTACCAAAATGTAACTCGGGATATTTATATACAAGCACGTCTCCAAAAAGCTCTCCATTTTCACTGTTTAATAGGAGATATAGTAAGTAATAAATAATAATGCCTACTTTGAAACATCGGTAAAATCTCGAATAACTAATGACTACATATTGCATATTGGTGCATGTTTTATAGGAGGCTAAGACATGTTAATGAATGATCCAAACGTAACACAAAATTCCTGCTTCGTATTGTATATCGACATCTCCAATAGAGTTGCAGTGCAGCTTTTTTCCCATACATTCTAAGTCACATGAAATCATAAAACCCTAATTTCTGAAACCTAAAATCCAAATTTTCACGACCTAAATCCTAAATTTTCAACACAATTCCAGAACACATATAAAATTGTTGAAATATTACACAATCAATTCTACTATGTGAGAAGCCTTCAAAACAAAATTCATAATTTTTGGAGCTCGTTTTCTATATTTACAAATTCATACAAAACAGTACACTTAAATGAAATTGCGAGATAAAGTTAGAACGAGTAAAATTATGGACAAATTACGCAAGAAAATACACCGCGTTAGGAGCATTCACATAAATTTTTATAATTTTTTCAACTCATTTGCTATATTTTAAAAATCCTACGAACACAACCAAAACCCTAATCGGCTGATTAGGGCTAAAAACCCTAATCGGGGAAGGGGCAACATGTGGCGGGCGAGCCACCACACGGCGGTCGTGCGACAGTGCCACTGCACGATGGTCATACAGCAACAGGCTACGTGGCGGGCGAGGAGGGGTTGCCACACGGTGGCCGTGCGGTAGGGGGCTATTTCTGCAAAAAAAAAAAAGCGGGGATGGCCATTCTTGTAAATACGAGGCAAAAAGGTGCCAATACGGCCAAAAAATCCATGTCTGTGTATGCGTACGGGGGATAGTAGTATAAGTATTGGCACTAGTAACTGGTATAAGTATTGTTCTTCCTTTTTCCTGGACCAAGAAGGAGGAAGGCTAGGGTTTTGCTTCGATCAAGATTGAAATACAAGTATCATGAAAGATTAGGCCACATTACGTATTAACTACACGTTGATCTGTATCATCTTGGTATCATAGCGTGGTTGATCATGGTACGTGGAATTTTTTTTCTTGGTACTTTGAGGTTGATCACCATGTTAAGAACCAGCCAGTGTGGTTCTAATGGTGGATCGAACAAGGAGCCTATGTATGGTGATACATTATTACCAGACGTATGTGCTCAATTTGATGCTACTACTGGCTATTTTCTTTGTCGCGAGAAGGTGTTACGCCATCAACTTGAAGCTCAAATCCAAGGGGTGTAAGACACGTTGAACGACCGTCTCAACGTGAACGAACGGCGTATGATGGAAGGTTTCGATAATCTGAACATTGCTATCCGTCGCTTGGAGGAGAGGCTACCACCACGATGAGGAGCTAATGTACTGGTACTACCTCAACCACAACATGGACGTGCACAACGTGTTGTACGCCATGCTGGAGATGAATTCTATGCTGTTGATTCGGAGGAGGCTATTTCCGATGATCGTGGAAGACATCAATGACGTGATTACTTTGATCGTCGAGGTGTTGGACATGGTGAACGTCATAATGGAGGTGATGAACATGAAGACGACGGTATCAGGAGAATCAAGATCACCATACCGGAGTTCAAGGGCAGATCTGATCTGGAGGCTTATTTGGAGTGGGAGATGCGTATCAATCAAAAAAATTACAATCACCAATACTCCGAAGAGAATAAGGTCCGTGTTGCTTCGATTGAGTTCACCAAATACGCTATTATTTGGTGGGATCAATTGAATCGTGCAAGGGAACGTCTTAACACTTGGGAGGCGATGAAGCAAGCTATGCAGGACCGATTTGTACCGGCATACTATACAAGGACGCTACATACCATGCTGCGACGATTTACTCAAGGTTGTAAGACGGTGAGCGAGTACTATCAAGAGATGCAAGTTCTTATGATCCGTACAAGCGTGCGTGAGTTGGCGGAGGTGACCATGACACGTTTCTTCAAGGGGCTGAATGAAGATGTGCGGAACCGTGTTGATTTGATGCAATAAAACACCGAGCAATAATTACTTCATCAAGCGGAGTATGCTGAACAATGAGTGAATGACACTCAAGTAAGGGGTGGCAAAACCACTCATAGCACTTAGAGGTGTGCAACTTCGCATGACGGAGGTGCGGGATCAACTTCCAAAGTTGTTGCATCCACTACACCGGTTCGGAGTACATTCAAAGAAGCTTCAAAGTCTATAAGTGCCACAGGCAAAGAAGCATCACATGCTGATTCTAGTGCATTCTCTACGGCTAGAACTAGCAACATTGAATGCTTCAAGTGCAAGGCCCGAGGTCATATGAAGAAGGATTATCCAAACATGAAGACGGTGTTGCTTACACATGACGACTATGCAACAGAGAGTGACAATGATGAATCTGAGAAGTTAGAGCCAATCATTTGTTATCCGGAACAAGGTGTTAGCTTGATGGCTCAAACGGTGCAGCGTGATAACACCGTTATTGTGCGAAAGGGACAACGACATCATATCTTTTAAACCTATTGCAAGATCAAAGAGAAGGTATGTAAGCTGATTATTGACAACGGGAGTTCGAGCAACATGATTGGCAAGGATGTAGTGGAATCACTCTCATTGTCCACATAGAGGCATCCTAAACCATATTACATCCAGTGGCTCAACAACGTCGGCAAAGTCAAGATCACACACAAGGTGAGAGTGCCACTTACTATTGATGGCTATGTCGATAAAGTGGAGTGTGATGTGGTACCTATGCATGCTGGTCGTATTCTATTAGGACGTCCATGGCAATTTGATCTGAATACTACATATCAAGGATGGTCCAACCGATATACTTTCATGCACAAGGGAGAATTCCATACTTTGCTGTCAAAGACCGATGAAGAAATCAAGAGTGATTTGGTTGTGGTTAGCAAGAAGAAGACTATAAAGACTACATTAAAATCAAGGACAATTTTGCTTCAAGAAGGAGAGGATGATGAGGCCCTAGGTGCATCTACTACGGTGATCAATATCTCTAAGTTGCAAGTGTGTGCTAAACCTCAAGTTGAGCATATTTTGCATCAAAGGAGAAAGAAACAAGAATTGGGTTTGGCCAAGAGCGAGGAGAGGGAGGTAGGCCGAAGGGGGAGCTTGAGCGCACATGGGAAGACACAATGACTGAGGGCTTTGCATGTTGGAAAGTTTGCAAGAGAATTTGACCAAGAAAATACAAAGGAGCCAAATTCAAACTCAATTATGAAATCAATGCATTTTTAGCCTAAGAATCCGAAATGGATTTGGATCGGAGCAATTCCAATTCGGATCTTTCTTTAAAAGAGAAGCTAATTGTGAAATTTCTTGTAATAGGATAGTTTAATTCATTTTAAGCAATTAGGTAGTTTAAATTTTGAATTAAAGTAGGAGTTCGCAATAGGAGTTAATTCTGGATTACTGTTCACGGGCACTGTTCACCAAGACAGATTATTGCTCATCGACTTGGATACTGTTCACCCTCGCGTGCACTGTTCATCAAGACTATATATTTAGGGGTAGACCCTCATTGTAAACAAGTTAGAATTGAAGAAAATACAGGAAAGTCATATGTTCATGTGGCGCAAAATGAGTACATGTGTTTCAAAAATTCCCATCTAGGGTTTGTGATTACGTGCATATTGGAGAGTGGCTTTTCTTCCAAGATCCGTGATTCCTTGTGGGTCATCTTACCAATTTGTAACATCCTCAATTGCTCACGGTTTGGTGTTGTTCTTCGGGTTTAATTTTGTTTCTTTCTTCGGATTGATTCAACATCAACCAAGTATTACTTGCTTTAGAGATACACTTGTTCTTCCTTTTTGCTGAATCAAGAAGGAGGAAATCTAGGATTTTGCTTCGATCAAGATTGAAATACAAATACCGTGAAAAATTGGGTCACATTACGCATCAACTGTATGTTGATCCGTATCACTCAGCCGTAGAAAATCCAACGAATAGTACATTATGGACCAATGCTCCATTCCTTTTACCCAGCTAAATAGCCAGCCAAGAGAGGGAAGGAGATAAGGTGAGGGCAATATGGACAAGGCACAGGAGGGAGCAAGTCAACCAGCGCAGCCGAAGCCACCACAAACCATTGCCCCTTCGCTGTCCTCCAACCAGCCACAACCAGCAGCAAGAAACCGAGAGCCCGCACTGCCACTGCAAGTCAAGAGTAAGAACAAGCCAAAACAAGCCGAAGCCACTCCATCAACCCACACAGCCCCTACACAAGGAAGTCAAGGAAGAAAGTAGGAGGCAAGGAGGAGCTGAGAAAAAAAAGGACTATCAAGACCACCAGTGGATCGACCACGACAACTTTAGGACCAACCAAACCATCAACCCACCATTCCCCGACCAACCGGTCGTCAGGTAAGCCCACATATTAGCCATTCCCCACATCATTCCTCTTAGCATCACACACAACACTCGCATTACACACAACCACAACCGACAAGGCAAGGTGACCAAGGAGAAAGCACCCTAAGCCTCAGTCAGCTTGTTACCACACTGCCAGTGGCAGCCCGCTAGAGCCACCATGCGCCCTCGGAGTGGGGATGAGCTCCCTGGCACAAATCCCCACCCCAAGTCCCGTCACGACAACCCTATCCAGCTAACCCAAGCATGCATGATCAAAGAATAGAACAAGAAGCTAAACTAAAATTGACAAAGTATGAAAAGGGGAAAAAGGGAGAATCATCTGAGTTAGGGTTTGAAGCTGATGCCGACGTCATCACAAAGCCTAGTATGTCACCACCAGAAATCCATCAAATCTCACCATGGAACTCAGCCTAAAGGCCAGCACCAAGCCATCACCAGCACCAAGCCAATCCACCACCAGAACACCACCAAACCCCACAGAACAACCACCAAGCATCATCAAGCCCAGAAAAGTCACAAGCCATCATAGAACCACCCCCCGAAACCACCATGCCTCACAAGCCACCATATATCAACCCACCACCGAAGCCACCACAATGCAATCAAGCCCAGGAAGCAATATCACCACCAAAGCCATCACCATGACAAGGAACCGAGCCATCCCCAACTTGCCCAAGAACCGAAGCCAAGCCACCCCCGGGCCATTACCGAAACCCTTATGCACCACCAAACCAATCCACCACCGAAGCTCACCCCACCAGCATCAAGTCACCCCTGAATCCCCCACCCCCCGAAACCCCACTAACATCATCTCATTTGGACCCCAAATCAATTGGGGATAAATCGGCATAATAGGGTAGAATAGTAAAAGTAAAAGGGTAAAGGGGAAACCGCTGGGGAATTGAGCAGCAGCCGGAGGTGAGGTAGAGGCCGGTGAGGAGAGGCGACCAGAGGCCCAGAATGCAACTAAAGGGGTGGCGGAAGAAGGAAACCATAGGAGCCCCACTCGGAAGGAGCCTGAGGCCGGTAGCGCAGATCTAGAGGAGGAAAAACGAAGGGGAGTAGCCGGAGGCTAGCGGCACCCCGGACAGCGCCGGAGCGGGTAGGAAGGAGGAGATCCACCGAAGACAGCAGCAGAGAAGAAGAGGTGCAGGAGAGAGAGAGAGAGAGAGAGAGCGTGTTGTGTGTTGTGTGTGTGTAGAGTGTAGGTGCGTGTAGTGTTTTTTGTCGTGTGTGTGTAGTATAGTGCAGTGTGTGTTGCGAGTACGTGTAGCGGTTTTGTATTTTGAGTGCGAGCGTATATCGTTAGACTAGGATAGTTTAATTTTAGAAGAGTCCAGGGGCCCAAATAAAAGCAGGTCGTAGGACAATAGCCGTGGGAAGCACTAACCTCACGGGGATCCGAAAAATGTTAGTAAATTAAAAATTGCTTAAAAAGGGAGCAGCGAATTAATGTAAGCATAATATCACCCCAAACCACTAAGTATTTCTGTTACACGCGTCTGCTGTATAATTGCAGAAGGCGAACCGACTCAGGAAGGAATAGCTGATCCAGAACTCATTGATGCCGATCTTTATTACGAATACGCAGGCAAGCTTATTCTCTTGATCACCAACCTAGTTATATTAAATGTAAAAGTTACCTTTCTGTATCAGTATATATATGTGCATTAAAACTATATCTCAAAATCAAATCGGATAAAAGAGACAAGAGATAAAAAGATAAAGCATGAAAAAAGAGTAGTACAACTGAGAGGAGCAGCTGTACTGTAAGAGAAAAATACTAGGATGGTAAAGGAGGCCCTTGCACAGGAAAGAGAAGGAAGGTGGGACCCTTTACATATGGATTATATATAAGAACCAACAAAATTCTCACTCGGATAGGAGGTTGTATTTAAGTGCCAACCATTTTCCCATCTTCGGCGGGCATAAAATACTACCTTATTACGTGACTATACTATCCACATCGGGTAAGTATTATAATATGAGAGTGATGGAGGAACTCAGGACCGGTAGCATAAGTCCGGAAGTGAGGGATCCAAGGCGCACATAGTAGCGCAGGTGGAGTGTTGGGGTGAAGGGATAACGGGCTAACCAACACTATTGGAACTTGGTGGAGGACTGGGTGAGCTTACCAGGACACCGATGGAAAATAGATGGGTGGAGACTTAATCATGTAACATAGAAAACGTTTTGTACTCTGAACTTGACACCGCTTCAAAGGAAATGCGGAGACCTAGCTTAAAGAGAGCTCAAAGTAGCTACGGGTAAAGTGGTACAAGCCTGCACAGTGCTACATAAAACCATTAATTCATGTATGTCTCCTGGATTGGGGTCTACGGTGACCGCTAGGAGTCTATCTTCTCACCGAGTGATAAGTAGTCTTTTCAGAAATTAAAAATTACCACTTAAATCTTGGTAAATTATTTTCCAGAGAAAAGAGATGAGCTAGAAAATATGATAATCAAACATAGAAGAGACATACAGTGTATCCTTACTAATAATTGCTTGATGAGTACACTAGTACTTATTCTTGCTATTACTTCATTTGTTAGATCCTAGTCCAACCGGGGATTATCTCGAGTGGGATGAAGGGTACACAGGTGCCGAGGAGGCCGTAGGAGGCGAGGGCGCTTACTACCAGGACCAAGGTGAGGTGGACACCCTATTCGGCGAGTAGGATGAGTAGACGTCCGATGGAGCAAGACAAACAAGCGAGGGGGTTTGTCCCATTTTGCAGTTGTAATTAAGTACTTGTATTAAAGACCATAGCCTTGTGTGGCTACCTGCTGTAACAAAGTACATTTTATATCTTACTGTTCTACTGCGTTAACTTTGGTAAGGCTTATTATTCGTTAGAGCAGTGTCTCTGAGACGCATTTAATAATAATTAAGTATTGAGAACACGATTACTAACCAGCTTACATACATTTGTATTCAATATATATATGAAAGAGATGCATGTTGCCCCATGGTGTGGCGATTCCCCAAACCGATCTCACTCTTTCTCTCGCTCTCGGTTTCCAAGGAGTCACAGTTTAAGAAACTTTGGTATTTGGAATATGAACGGTCCAAGAATAACAGGTAGGGGAGAACTACTTGAGTGTCTCGTGCTCCAGACTCTAATGGGTCTAGGGACATGCCATCTTGTGCAGAGAGGGGACCTGTGGTCGTTGCTGTGGGAAATGATGCGCACAATGATAGGGTAATGGGAATGGGTCCAAGCGGTCTATTGGATATTTGGCAGCACACCAGGTTGGTCGTAGAGTTTTTGTGCACGACACACATTTCAATGGAAGTTTTTGAAGGCGGCCTCTCCCTCGCTTCTAATCAAATTACTTTAAACCACACTTCTAATCAAATTTGCACCCTAACTTAAATAATGATGACAAACTAATTACTTATGGTTAATCACTAATTCTCTTTTAGATTAAATATCCATTAACTAATTAACATACTAACTAATTCAAATTAATTACTCAATTTGGTGGGCCCACACGTCACACAGACAGAGAGAGGGAGCAAGAGTAATAGGAGAAACAGGGGAAGTGGCGTGCTCGACTCTGGAGGTGGCGCCGACAACGAATGGCAGCTTGGGAAGCAGTGGAGGTGACCAAAATGGAATGGGGGCAGCGAGACAAACCCAATGGTGATGGTAGTCTTGACTCGGTACGTGACATGGCGGCCGAAATTTGAGGAAGAAGGGCATGGCACCGGGTAGGAGAGGGGTGAGAGTAAGGGGAGCATAAGCACCAAGGAGGTGGGAGGAGCTCACTGAGGCAGTCGGTTGGGACGGGGGTGAACCAAGGAGGGCCAGCGACGTGAGCCAAGGGCGGTGAAGCGAGGTTCACGGTGGCGGCAACCTGAGGCGAACGACGAGTGGGGATGCTCTAGTAGGGAGGAATCGAAGAGGGGCTCACCATGGGAGGAATAGCGGCGGTCGATGTCGAGTTGGTCAGGAACGGGGAAGAAGACGATGGCACGATGATCCTGTGAACCAAAATCCAATTGATTGGCAGGGGATGAAGAGGATGCTTGGGAACACAGGGTGACACGCTCGGTTGGGGGAGAGACTCACCGAGTGGGTCGGAACGGCATGGCGAAGGCAGCCGGTGTGGGTAGAGCGGAGACGACATGGACCACGACGTGCGGGCGGGAGCGACGACAGAGGCGGTGGAGGTGGGCACGCCGCACACTAGTGAGGGCGGCAAGGGCTTGACGTGCCGGCATGCTGCTTTCATGCCGGGCCAGGCTGCCCATCGTACCCCATCCTCAGGCTCGGCCCGCCTTGTGCCGCGCTATTCACGACCCCCAGGTCTAGGCAGGGGGCGCTGTCCCTACCTTCTGCCTTGCACATGGGGGAAATAACGTGCAGTTCCCGACTTCCTGGCCTCCGTGATTTTGTGCAATTCAATCTGATCTCCTTGCCTTTTCTTTCTATCTCGCATGGAAATGTATAGGAATAGGGATCCTTGCCTACCTCGGGTTGGCACAGCATGGAAACAAATTCCACACGGTTTTGGAATTGTTTAGTTCTTGGCAGGGAGAAGGAAACAATCTCCCGTGGAAGACAAACAACGTGCATATCCTTCTCTATTTCGTTTGAAACAATTTGTACCAGCCCGAGCTTTTCCTTGATTTTGATTTGATCTGCATGCACGTGAAAGAGGCAGGTTTCCTTCTCTTGATTTAATTATTGGCCGTTCTCTCTTTTCATGTGTTAGCATGGGAACAAAGGAAAAAATCGATGACATACAAGGAATTAAACTTTTTTCAGTGGCATGGAAATGATCAGGGTAAATTTTGAGCGACACATTGTAATTTTCTCGAATAACGATGTTCAGTCTGACAAGTCCGGCCCAACCTGGCAAGTTTAAAGTCCGTCTTGCTGACGGACTTGGTTTTAGGGGTCTTCGGGCCCAGCCCAAATGATCAGAAATTCTATCAGACCTCCCTCCGGGCCGGACCGACGTCCAGCGAGCACCGAATCGGTTTCCTCTCCAGAAAGCAATCGGCACGCATGACCGCATCCACAAAGGAAAGCCCCAAGTAAGAACTCACCCCTCTTCTCCTCTTGTATATCTTGCTCCCCAAACCAAACCAGACCAAACCCTCGACCGCAGCAGGCAGCGACCCAGCAGGACGCAACCATGGTGCTCGAGGTCAGTACAGCTCGCCGAACCCCCAGATCGCTCTCGCCGAGCTCCGATTCTAACTGATTTCTCGCCGTCGGTTGGGTTTCCCCTTTTGCAGGCGACGATGATCTGCATAGACAATTCGGAGTGGATGCGGAACGGCGACTACGCGCCGTCGCGGTTCCAGGCGCAGGCCGACGCCGTCAACCTCATCTGTGGCGCCAAGACCCAGGTACCGCCCCCCTCTCCCGCCCCTTCCGATTTGATCGATCGGGTTCGCTTCCCTGTATGTGTGGGTTAGGGTTCTTGGTTCCGGATCTGATTCTTTTTGGGTGGGTTGCCTGCAGTCGAACCCGGAGAACACGGTGGGCGTCATGACGATGGCCGGCAAGGGCGTGCGCGTGCTCGTCACACCCACCAGCGACCTCGGCAAGATCCTCGCCTGTATGCACGGTATGCTCCCATCAATCCCAAAATCCCGCCTTTACCAGTGTGGGTTATGTCTCGTACTGGTGCAGAACTTGTGTACCTAATGGTTTAGGTTATCAGTGTAACTGTGTAAGCTCTTTGGGCTTGGCCAGTATATACTGGTGTAACCTTTCGGGTGGTGCTTGGTGATAGCACGTCTGTAGTAGGCTTCATTTTTTAAAATTGTGGTACTTGTAGCTTTCTGACAAATTGATGTCCAACAATATATCGTGCAGGGCTGGAAGTTGGCGCTGAAGCAAACTTGGCTGCAGCCATCCAGGTTGCTCAGCTGGCGCTAAAGCATCGCCAGAATAAGAGGCAGCAGCAGAGGATTATAGCTTTTATTGGAAGGTATGTGGAGCAGGATAATTTTTATGGCACCTATTTTTTGGGTATAAATTGTGGTTAATGACGTTGGCCTTATCTACCAGCCCTGTGAAATACGACAAGAAAGTTTTGGAGACAATCGGGAAAAGGCTGAAGAAGAATAATGTTGCTCTTGACATTGTTGACTTTGGTGAAACTGACGATGAAAAGCCTGAGAAACTGGAAGCGCTGATCTCTGCTGTGAACAGCAGTGATAGCAGTCACATTGTTCATGTCCCACCTGGTGAAAATGCCCTTTCTGATGTCCTTATAAGGTAATCGTGTTTCGTGTTGTTAGGGCTCTAGGTTGTTGTGATAATATACTTCTGTTGACTACCTTATTCCCCTATCTTTTTTCACAGCACTCCTATCTTTACTGGTGAAGAAGGTGGAAGTGGTTTTGCTGCTTCTGCAGCTGCAGCTGCAGCTACCGGAGCATCTGGATTTGAATTTGGTGTGGACCCAAATGTTGATCCAGAGTTGGCACTTGCCCTGCGGATGTCTATGGAAGAAGAGCGAGCTAGGCAAGAGGCTATTGCGAAAAAGGCTGCAGAAGAATCTTCTGGTGCTGAAAATAAGGATCATACCTCAAGCTCAAACAGTGATTCTGTTATGGCTGAAGCAGAACCTGCCACAAATGCTTCTGCTGATGACAAGAGAGATCAGCCAAAGGTACTCATTATCCAACAGCTAATCACATGTTTAAGTTTTTCCAGTCTTGGATACTATGTCATAATAAACTAAATCAGTTTGAGCTTCATCGTGTTCATAGACTGCCTAGTACAGTCTTTTTTGCTAGTATAGTGGCGTACGAAATAGTGATGTGTGTGCATACATTATTGAACACCCATTATGCAGAAGCAAAAATGATGACTTGGCAGTGGTTGTTTGTCAAGGCACACATAACAGTAATACAGGTTGAAACCCCAAGTTTTACCTGAGAAGTCCTGTAGCAATATGCTAGTATTGTGTGAATGATAAAGTATTGTAGATGCAAGCTTCTTGCCCATTTTCTTTCTTGGTTTCTAACTATAACCAGGTGGCAATCATTATTGGCCCAACAAAGAAAAGGTGACAATCATTTGGTTTTGCCGGTGCATCTCTTTTTGGCATTTAAAAGATCTGTGTGAAGTTCTTTGGGGTAGTTCATGAATATCTTGATTTTCGCCTGTTTATGATCAAATGAAATAAACCCCATGTCAATATAGATTAACTTTGCCATCCTTGATCTCTAAAATCAATCTTCAGTAACCATTGGTTGCATTGGTTCTTTTTAGTCATGATTTTGCCACAACTACAGTGTTTATCTTGTCATCATTGCTTAACCTTTGCTTTGGGATTGGTAGACTTTTTTGCATTCTTGCTTAATTATTGGTGTGATGACTTTTTATTAATTTACATACGTTGTCGAACTACTTTGATCATAGGCAGTATAGAGGACAGTTGTTTCTTATTCTGGAACAATATTGTTAGTTGAAGTTTGTAAGGACCCGTTTCAATTAAAATGCATGACTGTATATCTTAGTATCTTTCATTTCTAAATTATTCTTTGCATTGTTGATTTATCTTAGTAGTGACATCAGATGGCTAATATAGTTGTGATCACAGGATGCTGACGATGCTCAGCTACTACAGCAGGCACTTGCGATGTCAATGGATGATGGCTCTTCAGGAGCTGCAGCTGTGGCTGATGCTGCTATGGCAGAAGCTGCTACAGATGATCAGGACTTGGCATTAGGTAGGTCCTTTTGTTTGTTAAGTTCTTTTGATTTTTCTAATTTTTGGAGGCAACAAATTATGACTTGCTAGTTTAGAGATCTCTAGTTTGGTCCATATTTATCCTTTTTATGTAGGGCATTTTTTTAATACAGGCTCACTGAAACCCATAAAAAGCTCACCATGGAAACCATAGTTGATTATATCCTCTGGCTGGCTATTTGTCCATTGTTTCATCAGCTAAATGTACCTAAAAGTGTAGGCTTGCACTGACACTGGAAACAAAGCAGTTCTTTTTTAATATAAAACTTGAGGATATAATGAGTATCAATAGATCTCATTTGATTGGTTCACTAGATAACTGTACCTAAAAAAGTAGGGTTGCACCTACACTGGCAACAAACAAGTTATTTTCTGAAGATAAACCTTGAGCACTCTCATAGATCTCATTTCATTCAATGCCATCTTCAAATAACTCCAAACATAGCTCATTGATTTTCCTCTTTTCATTGTATAAATCTATTTATTTTATTTTCTATTGTTAATTATATGATGCAAAGCTTTTGTGTAAATAGCAGATAAAAATATTTCCATGTTCTGATGTGTATTCTTTCTGTTTTGTACACAGCTCTTCAAATGTCTGTCCAGGACGCTAACATGGCTGGTCAGTCTGATATGAGCAAAGTGTTTGAAGACAGATCATTTGTGACATCCATCCTTAATTCGGTAAGTCTCTTTGAACCGATGTCATGCAGATACGCTTTTAGCAATTTCAGTTGCATATAAGTGGTCTCTCTGTCATCATCATTATTATTATTTGAAAATTGCAGCTTCCTGGTGTTGATCCCAATGACCCCTCTGTGAAAGATTTGCTGGCATCGTTGCATGGGCAGGGAGAGGTATGCTTTTTTCTATTATTTTGCTGAGCTTCTTTCGTTAGAAGGTCTTCCCGTCTAGTTATGCTCAATGAACACCCTATCGTACATATCTGGGCCATCGATCCATTGGAAGAAGTTGCATCGCATCTACGGCTGTCATTATGCGCAGATGTAGTTAGGGATATGTGGATTGGAATGTAAGATTTGAAAAATCTATGTGTGTGCAAGATTCGCTTACGGGGATGTTCCCGCACGTGTAGTATGCCCGGGCGGCGGTCGCCGGGTGTGTTGACTGGATGATCTTAGCTGGTTCTTCGCACACACATTGCGGACGTGGGAACTCCGGTGGTACCGGCGCATCCTTCATAGAACAATCCGAGTAGGGTTTAGCCCTTTCGGCAAGCCACTTGCGTTTCCGCAACATCTTCGCGTAGAAGTTCGCCGACGAGTCTAACATCTCCTTCCTCTTAGGTGTGTGAATCAAGATTTGGTGAAGTGTTTCGCTACGTCTCTTCTCCCCTCTCGACAAGAACATTTTCCTGCAAAATGGATGATCAGATCTGCTGCTCCATCCCTCTCTCCTCCGCTAGGAACCGACAATGTTTCGCTACGTCTCTTCTCCCCTCCCCTCTCCTCTTCTCTCTTCTCTTTTTTCCGGAATTAAAATGATTTTTCCACCGAATTTTGGGGTATATATAGCCAGCCTCTGTCGCCAGATCAACTGGCGATTTGCACACTATTAAATGCAAATCGTCAGTTGAAATGGTGACAGACAGTTGGAACGGTGTGCAAATTGTCAGTTGAAATGGTGACAGACAGTTGGAACGGTGATTGACGGTAAATAGGTTCCTGTCGCTAGGTCAAATGGCGATAGGAACTTATTTTTGTGAAAAAAACAAGACTTTTTTGTAATTATCTTTTAAATTAATATTATTTTAAAAAATTCTCTGTGTATGTGCCTCAGTGTTAGTTTCATGGTCTTGTATTTTTGCATCCTTCCATTTTGTTTCTGCTTGAAGGATCTGTTTTTCTTATGGAGGTTGCCAAATATTATTACCGCATAATTTCTTAGCTTTGGGTATTGTGTTTGGATAAGTTAATCTTTCGCATGGTTTCAGCTTCATCTTTTACCAAATAAATAATCAATATACGGTCTTTTATTTCTTTACATATGAATCTGAATCTGTCAAGGTGTTGGATCACATTTTCATAAAAAATGCTTCAGAATACATAATGTTTATGCATGAATTGTAACAGGGAATTTCAATGCATAATTTATTAAGTAGTTAAGAATGACATTTTGATTAGTTGATACTGGCTTATTGAAACGAACTTGTTCTGCTGCGCAGTAACCTTGAGTTTCATCTGAACTGTATTGTATGTAATTTTAGGAATCGCAATTAGTTTCCGATGTATACTAACATTCTTATATATTATTTTCTCATTTCGTACATAATCATTACCAAATCTGAACTAAACCTTTTTTTTTCTGACAGCAAGAGAAGAAGGACGACAATTCGGACAAGCCAGAAGATGAAAAGAATTGAAGCAGTACCCTTTCTGGCTTCCCGGTAAGTTCAGTATGCTGTAGCTAAACATATCCATAGTTGAAATGCATATTTTGCATAGCCTGCTCAGCTCTTATTGGCTGTTCGTCATGCTAGTAATAGTCTGATATCTTGTGTAAACTAAGAGTTGACATGATTAGCGACATAATTTGGGATTTTCGATCTCCCTGTCTTTTGCTGCAAGCAGCAGCATTGTATAGTTAAGATATACTTGGGTGCAAAACAGATATAGGCAATCTACAGTGCACTTTTATGCATCCCACACAATTTCTGTGATGAAAAGTCAACTGTAGAGTTTTAGCGATACTGAGCACTGATTAGCTGGTATTCTGTTTATTCTATCAACTTGTTTCTTCTAACTAAGCTAGGCAATGAACATCTCTTTGCCGATCTTTCAGGCGCACGAAGCATTGAAGATTGGCTGCATTAGCTGCCTTTACCGTTGGTCATGGATTTACTTATCCTCATGTAATGTAACTGTGCTTTGACCGTAACTTATATGCCGAGAGAATTTATATTGTGACTGCTCTCACAAACGCTCCTCCATATATGTTTTAAGAGACTCCGTGTTGCAAATTCATTTGCACACATCATGTTTGTTTTGAAAGTGATATACCGATAATTTGCCCTCGTCGTAAGCCCGGCTGAAAGTTGGTCACGAACTGTTAGTATTTTTGCAGTGTACAGCAAGAGGCACTTCTGACGGTGCCGTTGTTTCATGTGCAGCAGTTATTTTTTGCTCCTCGTTTAGGTTGGGTGGGCATGTACGGCTCATTGTTGCGGTGTGCATCAAAGGCATCGGATGATGGTGGTGGTTTCTGGACCCCGTTATGAAATGTGCTTTGTGTGTAGACGTGTATTTCCCATCTTGATTACTCTTTGTACCATGGTCGCTCGGGAGCGTTTGCGCGTGTTGAGTGGTAGCCGGCGCTAACCTAAAGGAAGACCGTACAGCGATAACGAAATGAGAGTACTGCAGTGTCGGTGAGAAGTTGCAATTTCACAGCAGGCACGCACAACTGGCCAGCTGAGTCCATCCTACAGAGCAGAGCGAATCTAGACTTTTATTGGTGCCCCTGTTTCTCATCAGCAGTCTCTTCTAGTTCTAAACATGGCCATGATGTGAAGTCGATGGGATCAGTGAAGTTTACTCGTGCACTGCACATCTCCCAGCGATGTATCGTAACAACAGCACTTGGAAGTTGGGACATGACTCCAGTCAGAACTCCTTGCCCACCACGGCCGCGATCCATGCACCACATCACCATCCAACGCTAATCCATGCACGCACACGGCATTTCAGTGCTAACTACACGTAACCAACCGGCGCTTCTGCTTCCTTCCTGCCCGGGCCGGTCTCCTCTCTGTCCTTTGATTCCCTTCAGATCAGCGCCCAAACGTTCGCTAGTCTCTCTCCGTGGCTAATCAGGGAAGGGGCGGTGTCCCGTCTTTGGGCAGCAAACGGGTACAGCACTGACAGGTAGACTTTGTCGCATTTCCCTTGTCAAGATAATTTTTTCCCCGATGGAGATCGACGACGAGACGATGTGCTGTGCGTACGTCTCTCTTCCATCGCTTTCTGGTTTCTTTCTAGCTGGTGGCGGTGGCCTTCCGCTCGTCGTCGTCGGCTTGTGCGTGCAGACGGGCGTGTCGCGCACTCGCGCCCATGAAGCTGAGTTTTTTCTTGGCCCAGGAACGAGAACAGGTCAGATACGCTGTCTTGCTTGGCGGGGTTTCCTCGTCGGCAAATACCATGCTTCGGCTGAGATCTCTCTCCCGTACTTCTGCCAAACAATTCTGCAGGCACGCTACATTCTTGTTGATTTGTATTTGACGTACCTAGGCGTCAGATGTCTGTGTCGTTGTTCTGTTGGCAAGGGGCCTACCACTGCACGTCTCGATTTTGATGACGGGAGGCGGCGTTCTGTTCGCGTGGAATAAGTGTAGGCCGTGATTCAATCATTAACGAAACCAAAATTATTAGAACAAGCCGCTAGCCTATGCTATACCGTTTGGACAGTTTCGTGAAGTTTCAGTTATTTAAAGTTTTATATTTCAAGTTTGAAGTTTCGACTAGGTTTTCATGCGCTTCAGATTTCTAGAAGCTTCCAAAAGATTCCAGACCCAAGTTTTAACAAGTTTTAGATCTAAGTAAGTTTCTGTGTTTTGTTTTTTCCCATGTCTGCAACTTGGTTATATGCGGAAGGTTTCATGAAGTTTCAAGAAGTCTCATGAAAATATTTTAAAAGTTTACGCTTTTAGTGAGTTTCGTGTATTTCTAGAAGTTTCCAGAAGATTCTAATAAAGTTTCAAGCCCAAGTTTCAACAAGTTTTAGACAAAAGAGTTTCAAGAAGTCTCCTGAAAATATTTTAAAAGTTTCTGGTTTCATTTAGTTTCACGTATTTCTAGAAGTTTCCAAAATATTCCAAGAAAATTTCGACAAGTTTTAGATTTTGGAAGTCAAGTTTCAAAAAGTTTCAGACAAAAGAGTTTCAAGAAATTCCAGCAAGTTTCAACAAATTTCGGATTTTGGAGCTAAAGTTTCAAGAAGTTTCAGACAAAAAGTTTCAAAAAGTTTAAGCAAGTTTCAACATATTTCAAGAAATTTCAACAAGTTTCATAAAAAATCAAACAAGAGCCAAAAAAAAATTTATCCCAAGTTTCATCTCAAGTTTTAATAAAAACTCCAAGTCTCAAAACCAAGGTTTCAAGTTTCAAATATGAAACTTGGCATTTGAAATGTTAGTTTAATTAAGTTTCAGCCACGTTTCAATCCATCTTTGAAGTTTCATACCAAGTTTCAAGCAAAAACTCCGAGTCTCAAGATTTAAATTTGAAACTTGGCATTCGAAATGGGAGTTTCAGTAAGTTTCAGCCACGTTTCAATCCATCTTTGAAGTTTCATATCAAGTTTCAAGCAAAAACCCCAAGTTTCAAGATTTAAATATGAAACTTGGCATTCGAAATGGGAGTTTCAGTAAGTTTCAGCCATGTTTCAAGCCAACTCAAAGTTTCAACCCAAGTTCTATGCAAATTTCAAGCAAGCTCCAAGTTTAAAAGGCAGTTTTCGTGTAAAATGCAGCAATTTTTTTTTAAAGTACCCTACTCAAGCACCGACGCCGTCGTCGGGACCAAATCGGAGTGGCTCAGTATGAGATTTGCCTTCTCTGGCTATGAATCGGCTAGTGGTGTTCAAGATGGAGAGAGGAAAGGTATTGGGGGAGGGATCTGGATTGGAGAGAGAGGGATCAGGAGAGAGATTTGGGAAAAATTCATTTGGGAACAGAGACAAGAGAAGAGAGAGACGAAGACTTTTTTTTGCCTGGAGACAGAAGCAATGGTAGGAGATGAAGTCACATGATAAGACTATTGAACGGTCAGATGCTATCCTGTTGGTTGGGTCAAAAACGGTATACTGTAGAGTAGTTTTTCTCTTACATAAAGGAGAAATTGAGAGAAGAGTTATGTACAGGGAAAAAAAGAGAGTGCTAGTTAAAACTGAATTCCAATCTGAACTGATAAAAATGTTGTTACTAGTATCAAGCGCTGTGTGTGGGCTTTTCTTTTCTGTTTGAGAAGCCATGATTGTGCCATATTTTACCCGTACGCTCTGGTGGCGATCGACCTAAAATCGTTTGAAACAACAACAATGGAGAGCTGCCTACTAGCCTACAACCAAGGACATGATTGACCAAAAGATTATGGGTCTGTCTACATAGAATGTGACAGTTTTCTCCGTAAAAAAACTGTCACATTCTGAAAGTTTAATTACAACTCGATACATAAATTACAGTAAATTATTTATGTAATTTTGGTTTTTGGTCAATGTAATTATTCTTGAAAGCCTTAATAACTCATATTTCCATCACATGATTCAAAATTTCACATGTACTTTGAGAGATTGAGCAAAAACAAATCATTTACAACTCCATTATATATAAATTACAGTAAATTATTTATGTAATTTTGGTTCTTGATCTGTCACAGACGAGGTTTGATCGGATGGGATAATCGTGATAAGTCATTTGGCGCGGACTGGACCCCGCACATGGAGGAGGAGCCGGATTTGGCGGCGGCGTCACTTACAAAGGGCGAGCTCGTGAGCGATAACGAGAAATAGAGGAGTTTGGGTTTTCGCTATTTCTTGATGATGTAAACGAAAGATACAAGTCCTTTTTATAGAGGCGTAAGCGAACAGAAGTAATCTAAAGCTGTCTCTTAAGGAGACCAAACCGACACGGACTCTATCCCGATGGAAAGCTAATCAAACAATACTATCCTAATACATAAACCTTGCCGTAAATAGCTTGAAGTCCTATAGCATCACGTCTTCTTTGCATCTTCTTTGTCTTGCGACTCGATTGCTTGCGGCGGAATACGTTAAGCCCACATGACATCTCTCCTTCTCGAAAGCAAAGCTCGTCCTCGAGCTGGAAAAGAGGATAAAGTTTCCGAAATTGCGCCAGATCTTCCCAAGAAGCATTTGCGGCTGGAGCACCTTCCCATTGAACCAAAAGCTGGAGTTGACCACGAGCTATACGAGATTTAAGAACTTTTGCCGGCACGGGACACACTCGCCCATGCAACAAGACCGCAATCTTTGGAGGGTATGCGGTGGAGTACCCACAAATGGTTTCAATAGACTAATGTGGAAAACATCATGAATTTTGGCGCGGGGTGGCAATGCAAGGCGATAAGCGACCAACCCAATGCGTTGAAGCACTTTGTATGGTCCAAAATAACGCGGTCCTAACTTTCCGCGATTGGGGAGAGACAATGATGCCGCCTGACGCTGATGAAGACGAAGCCATACCCATTGTCCCTCAGTCAACTCCAATGCACGATGTCCCTTGTCATATTGTTTCTTGTAAAGTTGTTGTGCTTGGAGTAAGCGGTGACGGATCTCGAGCAAAAATTCATCACGATCGCGTACTAACTGCTCCACGGTAGGAAGACGCATGCTACCTGGCTCATATGCACGCAAAGACGGTGGCTCCCGGCCATACACCACTTTGAACGGAGAAGTATGAAGTGACGTCTGGAAGGAGGTGTTGTAGCAGTACTCAGCCCAAGGTAACCACCGGCCAATGTTTGGGGTGATCGCCCGATGATGCAACGAAGGTACATGACAATAACCTTGTTGACGACTTGAGATGACCATCGATTGAGGATGAAAAGCGATCGAGACAAAGTTGAACCCGGTCAAACGAAACAGCGATTCGATCCAAAAGTACTAGTGAAGACCGGGTCCCGATCATCGACAATTGACGTTGGCACCCCATGGAGCCGAACAATTTCAAATAAAAACACTTGGGCCATTGAATGAGCTGTATGCGGATGAGCCAATGGAATAAAGTGTGCATACTTGAGAAACGGTCCACCACCGTGAGAATAAGCTGTTTTGTCGTGGACACGCGGTAGCCCTTCAATGAAATCCATAGCAATGTTCCGCCCATACCGAGGATGGCACGCCCAAGGGTTGAAGAAGACCAGCGGGGTGTAACTGCTCACCCTTATTACGTTGACACGTATCACACGCGCGAATGAACTCCTGCACCACCGAGCGTGCATTAGGGACATGAAAATCAGCACGTAAACGGTGGAGTGTCTTCTGGATGCCCTCATGGCCAGTGCCGTGCGCTGCCTGGAGAAGGCGAGGTAGCAGTGGGGTAGTAGGAGGTACGTATACCCTGCCGTTGAACGTGACCAGATCATCAACAATTGCCCATGGCCCTGCCGCTTCCACCGTGATGTTTGTCGCGAGTCTGCGGCATGGCCGGATCTGTGCAAACTCCCTGCGCAACTCATCAAATACGGCAAATTGAGGCGAGGACAGGGACATAACGGCGTGACAGTGCATCGGCAACCACGTTATTGCGACCTGGTTTGTACTCGATGCTAAAATCATAACCCAAGAGCTTGCTAACCCATTGGTGCTGCGGAATGGTAGATAGCCGCTGGTCAAGCAAAAACTTCAAGCTGTAATGGTCGGTACGTACCAAAAATTTGCGGCCCCATAAATACGGTCGCCAATGTCGAACCGCCTGTACCAGACCGATGAGCTCCCGTTCATAGGCCGCCAATAGAGCATGGCGCGGTGTAATTGGTCGGCTGAAATATGCAATTGCGCCCGTGCCCTGATGAAGTACTGCCCCAAAGCCATGACCGGACGCATCACATTCAACAGTAAAATCGGCAGAAAAATCTGGCAATTGCAGAATCGGCGCTTGGGTGAGGGCCGCCTTGAGTTTGGTGAACGCGTCTTGGGCTGTCTCAGTCCAATGAAATGCTTCGCGTTTGAGGACAGTGTCAGAGGTGCGGCCAGGGAGCCGAAATCCCGAATAAATTTGCGATAATAACCCGCAAGGCCAAGAAATCCCCGCATGGCCCGGACTGACTTCGGCACTGGCCAGGAGGTGACCGCACTGATTTTGGCTTGGTCGGCGGCGACGCCTTCTGCGGATACCACATGGCCCAAGTAGGCGACCGACTTCTCTCCAAAGAAACACTTGGAACGTTTCAGGAAAAAACGATTGGACTGTAGGGTGCGAAGGACAACCTGGAGATGACGAAGATGCTCGGACTAATTAGTCTTGAAAGTCTTAATAACTCATATTTCCATCACATGATTCAAAATCTCATAGCATATCGGACGAATAAAAATTCAACTATTATGATTTTTTCTTACAACACATCAACAACACGAATCATATTTCGTTTTGTGAACAAAGAGGAAAAGAAACTTTAATCGATCTCTTCCGTTCAACAAAAGATTGAAGTTTTCTATCTAAAGGTTATACCATTGTGCAACTTATAAAAAAAACGTCTAAAGCTTAAAGGTCATACTACACATGGTAAAGCATGCGTAAGTGATTGGAATAATGATCAGTTAGCTGAGCGGTGAGCTGATCAAGGCCAAACAGTAGCTAATATAAATCTTATAGCACATCTAACGAATAAAAAAGTGACAGTTTTAGCTTTAAAAAACTGTCGAAAGTTATGTAGCAGTTTTCAAAGATTATTTACCGAACAGCCTCACCGTTGTAGGAACACTCGCGCACGTCAAAGCGCTAAAAGATCATTACTCGGGACAGGACTCTAGCATTCGGTAATTTGGGCTATTTCAACTGGGCTCACCATGTTTCGCTGTACCTGCTTTTAGACTTGTTCTTGTGCTTATCTTCAAAGGAAAAGCATACAGTTCGTGCAATCTTTTGCAGGAACAAAATTTCGAGGATGCTATATTGTCGCGCAATACTCGGCCGGGGAAAAGCTGGACCTTTTATACCAACAGCAAAATAGCAACATCCCATAAAAGCTCTGTATTTAGCTGATCATGTGTACTCTTAGTCCGTGTCCTTAAATGTCTCTCTCCCCCCCTCAGAAAGCAATGTCGCTGGTGCAAACATACGAGTAGTACTACTGCACTGTATCATTAGCTCGTTGCTACACAACAAACAACCGGCGTCATTGCTCATCAATTTGGAGGTTGAAACGCAGCAGAGCACGCAAGAACAAAAAGAGGCGAGCGGCCGGCCGGCCGCTATCGAGCAGCTTTAATTCGCGCGAACGAGCCTCCTCATCACATCGGTGAAATTAACGCACACGAAGAAAGATAAAGAAAAAGGCCCATCTGCTCTCAGCTGTTGCCTACGCCTGCGCATCATCCGTCTCACCGACACGTACGTGAAACCGCTGCTGTTCACGCGAGGAAAAGGGCAAAAAAGAGCGTAGCCGAGGCCCCATGCACGTCCGCTCCCCACCGCCGGCCGCGCATGCGCGCTTTCTCTTCTTTTCGCGGTTCAACGCTCCATGGCCAATTGGCAAATTGGCTCCTTTCCTTCCTTCCTCCCTCTCTTACCTTCCAAGCAAAGGATGGATGGGAATGCGCACGGCTCATGACGAGCCTCGGCTGCGGTGGCCGGCCGAGCCGTGTTAGATCCTAGGCGGAGCGTGCACTTGCTCCCATCCCATGCATGCCCCACGCTCGCCGAGACCGGTAACTAGTGCAAATCTTGAGAGATCGTCCTGCCGATGGCATTATCATTATGATGATTGCACTATGGTATACCTCGCTTGGGCTTCTTTTTCTCCAAATGTAACGGGTGAATTCAAAGACATACTACACTAGTGTTGAGGTTGAACAAGGCAATTTTTAAAGAGTCCTGGCTATTATCTCGCGGGATATATCTAGTGCAAACTAACATTTCCATATCCGTATTACAATTTCTTTTTTTTAAAATAATATTTATGGGCAAACCTGAAAGCAACACAGCACAAGAAAGGCATGTGTGGGTGGGTGGGTGGTGGTGGCCTGGTGGGGTGGTCTATAGCCCTATACCCAATGCATTATGGCTTTCCCATTTTAAAATGGAGAAGAAGGGAATTTTGGGCTGCTTGCCACTCTCTTTATAAAGTCGGCTAGACCTCGCCTAATGTCAAGAAAACCCACAGCAGGGGGAGACTCCTAAAAAAGAAGGCAGCACCAAAGAAGGGAATAACCTCCTCGCCGTTCCCTCCTCAACGCTGCGTCCATCTGCAACGATCTGCAGCAGCCATGGCAATGGCTTACAAGATGGTAATAATCCGGCATCTCAATTATAGGTCACTAGCACTGCTGCCTTCTCATGCCCGAGCAGCACATGGCTTACAATGTTCTGAGCGTGCGTGCAGGCGACGGAGGGGATGAACGTGAAGGAGGAGTGCCAACGCTGGTTCATGGAGATGAAGTGGAAGAAGGTGCACCGTTTCGTGGTGTACAAGATCGACGAGCGGTCGCGCGCCGTGCTGGTGGACAAGGTGGGTGGCCCGGGGGAAGGGTACGAGGAGCTCGTCGCCGCACTGCCCAACGACGACTGCCGCTACGCCGTCTTCGACTTCGACTTCGTCACCGTCGACAACTGCCAGAAGAGCAAGATCTTCTTCATCGCCTGGTATTTCAATTTTACTCACCCCGTCGCTTTTACGCCCTCGATCCCTTAATCAATTATAGCCTCGTAAAACCTGAACTCTTTCTCTTCCATCCATGACGATCTCGATTAGTACTATGGGTTTTCTTAGGAAGGGTAATACTTGGTAAGTTGTACTGTGAGAATTAATGAATTATTGATGCGGCCGGATGCTGGAATGTTCGCTTCATGTCCATTACTTGATGCGAACTGAAGTATTCCTGTACACAGTATATTAAATCATATGTCGATTGTTCAAACCGTAGCTGTCAAGTTTTTCTCTGAAAGCACTCCTGCAGTTTGGAAGATGCGCAAGTGATTCATAATCTACGGCAACTAGCTAAGAAACCAAATCCCTTTTCGTCTTGTGCACTATTGAAAACACTAGAATTGGTATTTACAAGATGAAAGTGCACTTTACCTCATTGATCATATAGTCGTACAAAAAAGTTGGCAATTACTCCTTCAATCGCGATTGAAAAAGTAAATGAAACAACATCTTACAAATTGACACTCTTATCGTTCTATTTTCCCGGGGGAAGAAGATCAGCTCAAAATTAAGAAATGGCATCAGATTCTCTAGAGCCTCGGGAGTTAGGTGCTGGCGAGCATCGGAAAATTGACTAAAATTCTTCAGACAAAATGACTGTGCAATCAGTCCCTCATCCTTATCACAAGGACGGAAGGCGCACCAAGCTTTTTCTATTTTCCACACAAAAATTGCTTGCCTCATCCATCCTCGCTGCCTTGTCAAATGCAACTTCAGTCGAGATCATGACGGGGACCAAACTTTCTTGATAAAGCCTTCCTTTCTCCCTGCCCCATCATCTTTGTTACTGTTGTCTTTAGTACTCTTCCATACATTATTTTTCTTAACCTCCACTGCTGAGGCCGGTTGTTTTATCAGATCTGATCTAGCCTGATACATCTGTTGTCCAGATCTGTATGCCCTGCTATCACTATAGTCTACACTAGATCCCTCATGAAAAGCAAGCATCACCCGTGCCAATAGCCACAGTCAAAATCTGTCCATCCAGTCAATATTTCACTGTCTTACCGCAGCTTAATTTCTTCTTTCTTAGCTTGTCCAGAAACAAGACAACCAAAGATGATCAAAATATTTAACTACTCAACAAACAATTTAAGTACTGTTAGTACGTCCACTCGCTCCAGTTTCCTTTTGTTAAAGAAAGCACTTTGTTTTGAATTTTGATGGCAACTGCTGTTGTGGCATTGTCTCATGCGAGTACTAGACTAGATATATAATTCAGTGGGCTGCACGCACTGCACATGCAGACCGGCAGTTGGTTCGATCGATTGATTCGTTGCTTGGTTGCCTACGCGCTTTTCAGGTCACCGACCGCATCGAGGATAAGAGCCAAGATTCTGTACGCGACGTCGAAGCAAGGCCTGAGGCGGGTGCTGGACGGGGTCCACTACGAGGTGCAGGCCACGGACCCCTCCGAGATGGGCTTCGACGTCATCAGAGGCCGCGCGCAATGAGCTTCTGCTTCTGCTCCGCCCATGCCCTGCCGCTATCTCTCTTCTTTGGCAAGAGTGCGTTGCCAAAGTGTGATGAGTTTAATATGTGCGTGCCTGTCACTGTTGTATAATCGAATGCTAATTGGCGTTGGCGTCCTCTCGTTGTCGTAGGGTTGTGCTTGATTTAGAGCCCGGCGTGTTGTTTGGTCTTTGGAGAGTTGGAGGTACGTGTGCCGTGTAATCAGGGGCGTAGTCAGCCGCTGGGCTGGGCCAGCCCAGCCGAAATGCCAGCGGCCCAGTCCAGCCAACGTGGTGAGCCTAAGAATCAACAAGTGATTTTGTGTTGGGTCTCGGACAGATTTTGTGCTGGTCTTGGACCATTGCCCCGACGGCCTGAGGCCCAGCTTCGCCACTGCGTGTAATAGAAGGTGAGGGGGTGACAGCGGATTAATGAAACGTCCATCTCTGTGACGTCGAATTCCACTGATGATGCTCCACTTGATTGTTCTTTTCATTCGAGGTATGATCGAATACTTCAGATTACCTTCATGCAGTGTAGTGACATTACAGATGTTGCCCAGCTTTTCTACGTCCAATACAGAGCAAAGGTTACAAGGAAAAGAGCGACTCTTCATATTTGCTGCGAAGAACGAGGAACGCACGGTTAATTTAAATCATGGTATATAGCGACAAAGCAACAGTTCACAAGACGTTTTATAGAAGCTACTGCACAGGCTGTACCAAATGCGAACGAGGTGGAGATGCCAGGAGATATCAGTGTAACAATGTTCACGCTTGGCAAGAAACTGACGTGAGTAGAACAAAACAGTAGTATGAAGTGAATGGACTTATCCATTATACAGGCAATTCCGGGCCGGGCCGGCGAAAACGGTGGAAGGATGCCGGCTGTGCCGCGCAGCTTGGGTGGACCGAACTAGTTAAATTTGGGCGCTTTACCTCGGCCTCGGTCCAAAATGCGGAGCCCTTTTATCAAGCCCAAGCCTTCTAAACATGTCCTTGACCTTTTATCCTTCCACCGCCATGGCTCGGTGCTACTGCTACCTGCGGTGAACTGTCGAGCGTGTAAGCGTGCCGCCCCCTATGCTGCCACAGTGGGCCTTGCCGTTGTCGCCGGTCGTCTGTACTCTCTCCTAGGGTTAGAGCTGTCCAAATGGGCCGGGTCTACTGGACCGACACGAAACACGCTATTGTAGGTCCGGCCCACACTATTTATGAGTTGTGCCAGCCCAGCACGAGACCTCGAGCCGTGCCTGAGCCGCCACTTCGGCACGGTGAGCCGGCCAAGATAACACGAAACGATCTTGGGCGTGCAGCACGCAAGCACGCAAGACGCAACGGCCAGAATGGAGGCCGGAGGCGAGGCAAAGGCCGGGCGGAGGCGGCAGCGCGCAGTCTTCTGCGTCAGCGGAGGAGGAGGAGGTTGCGAACTCGCGGCTCGCTGACACGGCAGGCCGGAGCGGAGGAGGAGGAGAGCGGGCAGTGGTGCGGTGCAGACTACGCTTGTCTTGCCGAAATGGACGGAGGAGGAGGCGACGGTCGTCGAGGTGGCGCGCCACATGTCGTCGAGCAGGCTGCCGGGCGTGGGGAGGCAAGAAGGCGACGGTCGTCGAGGCGAGCGGGGCAGCGAGGAGGCGAGGCGGCGCGGGTTGATAACGCGGGCCAGCGGAAGGCGAGGAGGCGGCGGGTCGACTACGCACCGCCGAGGAGGCGAGGAGGCTGTCGCGAGGAGGCACCGTTAATGGGAGGGTGAGGCAAGTGTTGTTGCGCAGCGCCAGAGGAGGCGAGGACCGAGGAGGCGGCGGCTGGCGGCACGGGCGAGGAAGACGCGGGGGAGGAAAAAATGGGCGGCACAAGCGACTCGGGAGAGGCAGCCGGGGAGAAGAAGACGAGCGGGGGCGACCGGGCTAGTCGGGCCGTGCCCAGCACGACATGGCCCGAAAAATTCGGTCGTTTTTTGACCGTTGGGAGATTTTTTGACCGTTTTCGACCATTGGGGGGCTTAAAAAATAGCAAAAAAATTGAAAAAAATTCTGAAATGTTTTCTATAAATAGGCACCATACCCCCCCCCCCTCATTCAGCACCCCTTCATTCTCTATTATCTCTTTGAAATTGTGTTGTGCAAATTCAAATCCGTGTTGAGCTAATTTGGCAAAATTCAAAAAAAAAGTACCAAAAATTGGAAATTTCAATTTTCGTCAGCAAGTCAGCGAAAGAGGTACAATACTATTTTTTGTAATACTTTTATTGTTATGCTAAGATTAAAATAGTAATAGTGTTAATTTCGATTTTGCAGTTTTCGTTATGGACAGTCCTTACGACAGCTTTGCTCTTAGTGAGTTCGGATTTTCATCGGACGAAATTGTGTCTATGGAGGCGGCTGCGGCTGCCTCAAACCAACCGAAGGTTTCACCGGAGGAGGAAGGTGGAGTTCCGTCATCAGCCTCCATGTCAGCATCAGACTCAACGGCAACCGGAGCAAAGAGGTTGAGGCCGTCTACATCGGGAGTGTGGGAGAATTTCGACAGGACAAACAGGCAAGACGCAGCGGGAAATGAGGTACCATATGCTATTTGTAAAATTTGTCACCATGAATTGTCAGCAAAGTTTACAGGTGGAACGAGACACTTGATTAGACATGCTACAAGGTGTTGAACCAAGCAAGGATTGGCGATGAGGCAGACACAGCTGCAATACAACCCCGACAGTACAGTATCTAGCTAGGACTATGATCCTTAGGTAGCCCGCCAATCTCTTTGTCGTTTAATTGGTTCTGAGGATTTACCGTTAGGCTTTGGCGAGTCTGCTTCTTTCCAAAATTACATTAGGACTGCACATAATCCTAGATTTACTTCTGTTTCTAGACAGACAACAACTAGGGATCTAGTGAAATACTATAATGAACATCGTCATAAAATAAAGGAACTATTTCGTATGTGCACATTTTCGGTGGCCCTGACCTCGGACATATGGAGTGGTCGGGATAGGGAGGATTACCTTAGTGTAGTTGCGTATTATATTAATGATGACTGGGTAATGGAGAAAATGATTATAGGTTTGAAATTAATCGATGTAGCACACACGGGGGAGAATATTGCGAACTGTATTATCAAAGTCGTGGAAGACTTTGGTCTTACAGACAAAATATTCGCAATTACTTTAGACAACGCCGCTTCAAACTCTAGGGCCATGGACATTCTTACTCCAGTGTTGAGTACATATGCCGATTCCTTCCTACTACACCAACGATGCGCTTGTCATATTATCAACCTTATAGTCAAATGTGGTTTGAAGAGGTTGAATCCGTATATTAAAGCTTTTCGCGATGCGATTTCTTTCTTGAATAATTCTAACGTAAGAATAGCACAATATAAGAACCTCTGCAGGGCAATGGGTGTACGTCCAAGAAAGTTCGGTTTGGACATGAAGGTAAGGTGGAACTCTACTTACCTCATGCTTAAGAATCTTTTACCATACAAGAGCACTTTTTTTGTATTTATTCAAATGCACTATCCTAGCACTGACGGTACTATGCTATTAACTGAGCAACATTGGTTCGTTGCTGAGAAGGTACTGTCGTTTTTAGAAAAAATTTATGAGGCAACTGTTGCTTTGTCCGCTATTTACTATCCAACATCTCCTATCATTGTGCATACTATTTTACGGATTGCTACTCAATTGAAAATATTTGAAAATGACATAGTTTTACGCGATGCTATTGTTTCCATGAAATCTAAATACCTTAAATATTGGAGAGAAATCTCTTACCTATATGCATTTGCATTTCTTTGAGATCCTAGGGCTAAAATTGATGCATTTGGTACTGTACTTGATCTTCTTAGTGATGCTACGGGGCTAGACTATACTGACTATTTTGTAGAAGTTCGTTCTCGGTAATACGAGGTTTACCAAAGATATGAAAATAAGTTCCGGGGAGTCCATTCGCAACGACCTCCAGTAGCCCCTACCTCAAGTGGGAAGACAAATATGTGGGGCGCGATCTTTGGTGTCTCTTCCTCCAGGTCTAGGTCGAGGAGTTCTTCTTCTTCTTCTACACTAACGCCTGCTCAGCCAAGACCCACAAGGAGCGGAGAACTATCCACCTATCTGGACAGCGATACGGTGGATTTCAACTCAGAAGGCTTCGACATCTTGTAATGGTGGCAAGCCCATAAGTTAACATATCCCGTGCTATCCATACTTGCACGTGATGTGTTAATCGCTCTATCTCTACTGGTTTCCTCCGAGTGCGCTTTCAAGATTTACGGGCGGATATTGGAGGAGAGAAGAACAAATCTCACAAGTGAGATGGTAGAGATCCTTCTAACTGTGAAGGATTGGGAACAAGCTGATTCACGAACACAACACTCTGTGGAAAATCTAGAGTTGTCGGAGGTGTTCGAAAATCTGTATTTAAACAATGACACTGACACATAGAATAAAGATGTATCATGTATGTAGAATTGTAGAGTTATAGGCTATACTCTTTTTCCTTTGCCAAGGTTTTCTCATTTTGAGTTTTTACTTGGCAAAGGTTTTAATGAGCCAGCTAGTTGGACATCAATAAAGCTCTTTATTACATTTTCAATATGATTGTCTCATTTTTTTTAATTTTCATGTCTACTTCTGAATTCTACACATTTTTCTAATTTTTATGGATTTTTTTGTTCTGATGGGCCAAACGGAACACATCTAGCCCGACGGGCCAAACGGGCTCGGGCCGGCCAGACACAAATGCCCATCGGGCTGTGTCTGGGCCGCCACCCCGGCCCGTGGGCCGGCCCGGCACAAATAGTACACGGGCTAGAACGGGCCATGCCTAAATAGGTCGTGACGTGCCGGACCGAGCGACCCATTTGGCCAGGTCTGCCTAGGGTCTGTTTGCTTCCGGCCCTAGAGAAGATTGGCCTGACCGGCACAGCAACTAGAAGTTGCTCATTCATTATTTGCTTACCAGCCAGGTGAGCAGCCAGGCTTAGGCGTGGGAAACGAGCGTATGAGAGTTAGGCCTCCTAGCCTGCTCGATCCATGTTGATTTCTCGATTCAACCTTCTACTTTTTATTCATCAATTCCAGACACAAACTTCTAACCAAACAACACATCTTAGATCTGCATGGCTAAAAAAAAATATCTACTTTTCAGACTACTTTCAGACACCACTTTTCGCAGACACCACCCAAACAACCCGTGCTCTCTGCCGGCGGAGTCCTCGTTCGCGCGGCTCACGCGCTGCCCACTGCCCCCATCGTACGCGCGCACCAGTGATGCTCGCCTTGAAGCCGCGCACCGTAGCCACGCGAGGGCCCGGTCCGAGCCGCACGTCTGAACCCTGCCCCGCACGGCCGCACGTCCCTCCGGCACCATCATTCCCGGGCCGTCATTCGGTCTCACCCACTGTGCGGCTGTGCTATATTACAACGCCAAGGCCCCCCGTCTTACCTAACTAGTGGTACAGATTTAGCCGTATTGTCGAAGAGTTTTACTTTAGAAATAATAATTTTACTTTAGAAAGAGAGCCTTACAACTGAATCAAATGAACCAAGGGTACAACTGAATCAAATACCCTACAATCATCGCAAAAATGTTGGAAGGGAAATTGAGGATAATTGAGTGCCACTATTGTTGTTGTTTTGGAGCCAGCACTAACGCAAAGTGCGAGTACATGTTAATGTTCCCGAACTGAACTATTAAGTTGCACACAAGGGGTCCTTGTGAGTGGCTTCGTGTTTTCCCTAGTTTTCTTGTCGCGGCCTCCGTGCTGATCGTAACCAGCCCGTGTTAAGTTAATGAAAGCTCACGGCTTCCTCTGAAAAAGAACTACTCTGCTCGGCCATTCTTAAGCATATAAGATAGGCGCAACACCCTATTCCACTGGCCAAGAAATGATGCCGTAAACCTGTACCATGCCATGTGTTCAAGAGGAAATTTGATTGGTTCGTCACTTCGTCGGCTATGTTGTACCAATCCTTTTTATTCCAAAAAAAGGGCACCGGTTTCACGCCGCGAATTGGGCGCATGGTACAGTAGTCTTTGCTCGTTAACCACAAGTCAATTAGGCATTCGCTTTTGCAGGCAGAACCTCATCATCTGGTAACGCCAACCCACTGAAAAAACGAGCATGGCTAGAGCCCCAAAGCTCACTTTACCACAAAAGCACGTTCCCCCTTTCCCGTTCTCTCCAATTCGGTTTAGAATTGATGCCCGCATTAGTGCACAAGTGCTTAATCCACGCAATCCTTTCCAACCGGCCCAGCCCAGGGCCCACTCCTCAGTCCTCGCAAAGCTAATGAACCTGTGGAACCGACACTCCACAGGCTGTAGTATCGGTGTACCACACACGCACAAAAATTAGAATTTTTGGCACATACGGTAACTTTGCAAACCGTATCTGCAGTATTGACCATCGCGAACATGTATTTACAAATATGACTCCGTTGCGGCACAGACACCACGCGGAGAGGCCTCTTCGCCCGACACGCAACTCGTTGCCGCACGTCCGCCATACGGTAACAGTTCCCCCGCCGCCACGTGGCCCTCCCTCCCTGCCGCCTCGCCAGCTCAGCCCGCCCGCCACACGCGATAACGGCTCCCCCACCGCCACACGCCGCCACGCCGCCTCCCTCCCTCCTCCTACCACGCCCTCTCGCCCCTCCTCGCGGCCCTCTCTCCGCCACCACCCCTTCCCACCACGTGGTCAAGTGATTTTGTGTTGTGTCTCAGACCGATTTTGTGCTGAGCCTCAGGCCATTGCTCCGACGGTTTGAGGTCCAGTTCCGTCACTGCGTGTAATAGAAGGTGAGGGAGTCACAGCGGATTAATGAAACGTCCATCTCTGTGACGTCGAATTCCACTGATGATGCTCCACTTGATTGTTCTTTTCATTCGAGGTATGATCGAATACTCCAGATTACCTTCATGTAGTGTAGTGACATTACAGATGTTGCCCAGCTTTTCTACGTCCAATACAGAGCAAAGGTTACAAGGAAAAGAGCGACTCTTCATATTTGCTGCGAAGAACGAGGAACGCACGGTTAATTTAAATCATGGTATATAGCGACAAAGCAACAGTTCACAAGACGTTTTATAGAAGCTACTGCACAGGCAGCACCAAATGCGAACGAGGTGGAGATGCCAGGAGATATCAGTGTAACAATGTTCACGCTTGGCAAGAAACTGACGTGAGTAGAACAAAACAGTAGTATGAAGTGAATGGACCATTATACAGGCAATTCCAGGCCGGGCCGGCGAAAACGCGCCATTGCTTCAATCCAGCGTAAGGATGCCGGCTGTGCCGCGCAGCTTGGGTGGACCGAACTAGTTAAATTTGGGCGCTTTACCTCGGCCACGGCCCAAAATGCGGAGCCCTTTTATCAAGCCCAAGCCTTCTAAACACGTCCTTGACTTTTTATCCTTCCACCGCCATGGCTCGGTGCTACTGCTACCTGCGGTGAACTGTCGAGCGTGCAAGCGTGCCGCCCCCCATGCCGCCACCGTGGGCCTTGCCGTTGTCGCCGGTCGTCTGCACTCTCTCCTAGGGTTAGAGCTGGCTAAATGGGCCGGGCCTACTGGGTCAGCACGAAGCACGCTATTGTAGGCCCTACCCTTGTTGTTCATAGGTCGTCTTGGGCGAACCGACACGATACTCTCGACACCGTGCGGGCCGCCACTTCAAGATGGCGGGTAGGCCGGCGACAAAGACGAACGATCTTTGGCTGCAGACCAGATATAAGCAGACAACAATGGGAGGCCGGAGGCGAGGGTCGGAAGCGGGGCGGCGGCGGCAAGAGTCTTCTTGTCGAGCAGAGGAGAGGAGGTTGTCAGCGCTCGCGCGGACTGCAGTGGTCTGCCGGAGCGGAGGAGGAGGAGACGGGCGAGACAGCAGTCTTGGCATGCAATGCGAAGCAGATCTGGATGAGCGCTGGCCGGAGCGAATGGAGGAGGAGGCGACGGGTCGCCGAGGCGTCGCGGCAGACGGCAAGTCTGGTGTTGTCGGCGGGGCCGCAGGAGGCGAGGAGGCGGCGGGTCGCCGAGGCGACGGCGGGTTCATGGGAGACGAGGAGGCAGGCGAGGTCGACAATGCGGGCTGCGGAAGGCGAGGAGGCGGGGGGTCGACGACGCCCGTCATGGGAGGCGAGGAGGCGCCATCGCGAGGAGGCGAGAGGCACCGCCATGGGAGGCGGCGAGGCGCCATCGCGAGGCGGTGGTCGCCGAGGCGCAGCGCCATGAGGCGAGGATCGAGGAGGCGGCACAAGCAGACGGACGAGAAGACGCGGGAGAAGAAAACGGTAGCACGGCGAGGCGGCAAATGGGTGAAGAAGACGGCAGGGCGGCCAAGACTAAGAGGTCAGAAACAGGCCTGGTCCGTGCTCAAAGATTTGATGACCCAAAAATCGGTAGTTTTTTTTTCTTGTTTTTACCATTGGGGGGCTTAAAAAATTGAAAAAAAATTTGAAAAAATTCCATTTTTTTTTCTATAAATTGGCACCATATGCCCCTTATTTAGCACCCCCTTCATTCTCTATTATCTCTTTGAAATTGTGTTGTGCAAATTAAAATCCGTGTTGAGCTAATTTGGCAAAATTCAAAAAAATTGTGCCAAAAATTGAAAATTTCAATTTTCGTCAGCAAGTCAGCGAAAGAGGTACAATACTATTTTTGTAATACTTTTATTTTTAATTATTGTTATGCTAAGATTAAAGTAGTAATAATGTTAGTTTCGATTTTGCAGTTTTCGTTATGGACAGTCCTTACGACAGCTTTGCTTTTAGTGAATTCGGACTTTCATCGGATGAAATTGCATTTATGGAGGTGGTTGCGGCTGCCTCAAACCAATTGGAGGTTTCACCGGAGGAGCAAGGTGGAGTTCCGTTGTCAGTCTCCACGTCAGCATCAGGCTCAACGGCAACCGGAGCAAAGAGGTCGAGGTCGTCTACATCGGGAGTGTGGGAGAATTTCGACTGGACAACCAGGCAAGACGTAGCGGGAAACTGAGGTACCATATGCTATTTGTAAAATTTGTCGCCATGAATTGTCTGCAAAGTCTACAGGTGGAACGGAATACTTGATTAGACATGCTACAAGGTGTCGAACCAAGCAAAGATTGGCGATGAGGCAGACACAGCTGCAATACAACCCCAACGGTACGGTATCTAGCTGGGACTACGATCCTCAAGTAGCCCGCCAATCTCTTTGTCGTTTAATTGCTTCTGAGAATTTATCGTTAGGCTTTGGCGAGTCTGCTTCTTTCCAAAATTATATTAGGACTGCGTATAATTCTAGATTTACTTCCATTTCTAGACAGTCAACAACTAGGGATCTAGTGAAATACTATAATGAACATCGTAATAAAATAAAGGAACTATTTAGTATGTGCACATTTTCGGTGGTCCTGACATCGGGTCAGGGAGGATTATCTTAGTGTAGTTGCGCATTATATTAATGACGACTGGGTATTGGAGAAAAGGATTATAGGTTTAAATTTAATTGATGTAGCACACACGGGGGAGAATATTGCGAACTGTATTATCAAAGTCGTGGAAGACTTTGGTCTTACAGACAAAATATTCACAATTACTTTAGACAACGCCGCTTCAAACTCTAGGGCCATGGACATTCTTACTCTAGTGTTGAGTTCATATGCCGATTCCTTCCTGCTACATCAACGATGTGCTTGTCATATTATCAACCTTATAGTCAAATGTGATTTGAAGAGGTTGAATCCGTATATTAAAGCTTTTCGCGATGCGATTTCTTTCTTGAATAATTCTAACGTAAGAATAACACAATATAAGAACTTCTGCAGGGCGATGGGTGTACGTCCAAGAAAGTTCGGTTTGGATATGGAGGTAAGGTGGAACTCTACTTACCTCATGCTTAAGAATCTTTTACCATACAAGAGCATTTTTTTTGTATTTATTCAAATGCACTATCCTAGCACTGACGGTATACTATGCTAGTAACTGAGCACTTTTTCTGTATTTATTCAAATGCACTATCCTAGCACTGACGGTATACTATGCTATTAACTGAGCAACATTGGTTTGTTGCTGAGAATGTACTGTTGTTTTTAGAAATTTTTTATGAGGCAACTGTTGCTTTGTCCGCTGTCTACTATCCAACATCTCCTATCATTGTGCATACTATTTTACGGATTGCTACTCAATTGAAAATGTTTGAAAATGACATAGTTTTACGCGATGCTGTTGTTTCCATGAAATCTAAATACCTTAAATATTGGAGAGAAATTCCTTACCTATATGCATTTGCATTTCTTTTAGATCCTAGGGCTAAAATTGATGTATTTGGTACTATACTTGATCTTCTTAGTAATGCTACAGGGCTAGACTATACTGACTATTTTGTAGAAGTACGTTCTCGGTTATACGAGGTTTACAAAGGTATGAAAATAAGTTCCGGGGAGTCCGTTCGCAACGACCTCCAGTAGCCCCTACCTCAAGTGGGAAGACAAATATGTGGGGCGCGATCTTTAGTGCCTCTTCCTCCAGGTCCAGGTCCAGGGGTTCTTCTTCTTCTTCTACACCAACGCCGCCGGCAAGACCCACAAGGAGCGGAGAACTATCCACCTATCTCGACAAATGATACGGTGGATTTCAACTCAGAAGGCTTCGACATCTTGCAATGGTGGCAAGCCCATAAGTTAACATATCCCGTGCTATCCATACTTGCACGTGATGTGTTAACTTTTCCTGTCTCTACGGTTTCCTCCGAGTCTGCTTTCAATCTTTCTGGAAGGATATTGGAGGAGATAAGAACAAGTCTCACAAGTGAGATGGTAGAGATCCTTCTAACTGTGAAGAATTGGGAACAAGCTGATTCACGAACACAACACTATGTGAAAAATCCAGAGTTGTTGGAGGTGTTCGAAAATCTGTATTTAGACAATGACACCGACACATAGAACAAAGATGTATCATGTATGTAGAATTGTAGAGCTATAGGTTGTACTCTTTTTTCCTTTGCCAATGTTTTCTCATTTTGAGTTTTTATTTGGCAAAGGTTTTAACGAGCCAGTCAGTTGGACATCAATAAAGCTCTTTATTACATTTTCAATATAATTGTCTCATTTTTTTTTAAATTTTCATGTCTACTTCTGAATTCTACACATTTTTCTATTTTTTTTTGGATTTTTTTGTTCTGATGGGCCAAACGGGTCACATTTGGCTCGACAGCCAACGACTCGGACCAAATGCAAGACAAAGATTTAATGTCCATCGGGCCGTGCCTAGGCCGTCACCCTGGCCCAGCACAAATAGTACACGGGCTGGAACGGACCGTGCCTAAATGGGCCGTGCCGTGCCGGGCCGGACGATCCATTTGGCCAGGTCTGCTTAGGGTCTGTTTGCTTCCGGCCCTAGAGAAGACTGGCCTGGCCGACACAGCAACTAGAAGTTGCTCATTCGTTATTTGCTTACGGTGAGCTGCTAGGCTTAGGTGTGGGAAACGAGCGTCTCGGAGTTAGGCCTCCTAGCCTGTTCGATCCATGTTGATTTCTCGATCTAACCTTTTACTTTTTATTCATCAATTCCAAATACGAACTTCTAACCAAACAACACATCTTAAGTCTGTATAGCTAAAAAATTATCTACTTTTTAGACTACTTTCAGACACACTTTTCTCGAAAATGAAATCCAGACAGCACCCAAACAACCCGTGCTCTCTGCCGGCGGAGTCCTCGTTCGCGCGGCTCACGCGCTGCCCACTGCCCCCATCGTACGCGCGCATCAGTGCTGCTCGCCTTGAAGCCGCGCACCGTAGCCACGCGAGGGCCCGGTCCGAGCCGCACGTCTGAACCCGGGCCCCGCACGGCCGCACGTCCCTCCGGCACCATCATTCCCGGGCCGTCATTCGGTCTCACACACTGTGCGGCTGTGCTATATTACAACGCAAGGCCCCCCCGTCTTACCAAACTCGTGGTACAGATTTAGCCGTATTGTCGAAGAGTTTTACTTTAGAAATAATAATTTTACTTTAGAAAGAGAGCCTTACAACTGAATCAAATGAACCAAGGGTACAACTGAATCGAATACCCCACAATCATCGCAAAAATGTTGGAAGGGAAATTGAGGATAATTGAGTGCCACTATTGTTGTTGTTTTGGAGCCAGCACTAACGCAAAGTGCGAGTACAGGTTAATGTTCCCGAACTGAACTATTAAGTGTTGGAAATATGCCCTAGAGGCAATTATAGAGATGATTATATTTCATTATGTTCATGACATTGGATAATGTGTTATCTTGTTCCTAGAATAATATTGTTAATATTTATTATCAAGTATGTGACTTGGTTGTGAAACTCTATATTTCTGCGATAATTATTCTTACACGATCCTTGGTCGTAAACATATGAAGACACATATGAATAGACTAGCATATGTATTGGTTGATGACTATGTTTCACGAGTCATAGATATGGAGATATCAAACCGATAATATGGACACATGTTAGAGAACATGATGTTGGATAAGATCCACCTTGAGACACTATTGAGATTGTTATGAATCTATGTGTCGTTAGTTGGTCTCAAGCAATGATGATGTATAATCCTTAGACCTGAGATCAGCATGATTTCCTACATGTGTAAGAGCACTCTTAGGGGTTGCCAAACGCTACACCGTAACTGGGTAGTTATAAAGGTAGCTTTCGGGTATGCTCTGAAAACATGGAGATGAATGTGACTGGTCAGATATGGAATTTGCCCCTCCTAACATAACAGGAGAGATGTCTCTGGGCCCCTCGTTGTGATCGGATAAAGAAAGTGCATGGCCATGCCACTAGTAGTCGAAGTGTTCGACCACGTAAAGTTATCGATACTCGATCGAGAAAGTATTGAATATCCATGGATGACACAATATCTCACTTGGAGTTCAACCGGACATCGTGAGGCAAAGGGAGTATACACGAGTAGGTCGCTCGGTCGAGCGATTCTGGTGTCGATGCAAATCTGAGCTAGTCGTGGATCGGTCGAACGTAATCACAGAGTGGTCGTAACACGTCGTCGTGGGAGTTACGAATCGTCGTAACCACATACTGAACCGGTCAGATATCTGAGATAGGACACAGGTCGTAAGTGATGAAGACCGTCGAGATCATATTGCATTAAGGTTCGTCCGATATAATTTGTGTGTATTCGGAATCGATATGTTCTCGCTAGGAGCCGCTTCGACTCGTGGTCGGAAGGGTTTCCGAGTCACAACCGAACTACACATGAACCTAACGGGCCACACACTTAACGGGTGGAATAAACCAAGACGAATCGATTCAGAACGTGTTCGGATAGGATCCGTCCACGAGCACTATATAAGGAGGTGCATGAGATGTTGGGATATCGTGAAACACCACCAAACCCTAGCCGCCATCTTCCCGAGAGCTCCACCGCGACTTGGTCTTTGCCGCACACCGCCGTTCGGTTGTTCCTTTCTGGGCGTGTGGATACCGTAGAGGCGCTTACTACGATTGTTGCGCTTTGAGGACAATCCGCGATCTTCACAAGGAACCGCAGACGTTCTTTGGAGGAGACGATCGACTCGACCACTACATCGACGCTCTTCGTTGGACCAGTCGCTCCAATCCTTCTTCCGCCGTTCGCAAGGTTCGCGGTGGTAACGATCTATGATCATCTACTTGCATGGCTTCTTGGTTTACGTGGTAGAAATTTTCGTTTGTAGCTATCGTAATCTACCCGTGATCCCAACATTAAGTTGCACACAAGGGGTCCTTGTGAGTGGCTTCGTGTTTTCCTAGTTTTCTTGTCGCGGCCTCCGTGCTGATCGTAACCAGCCCGTGTTAAGTTAATGAAAGCTCACGGCTTCCTCTGAAAAAGAACTACTCTGCTCGGCCATTCTTAAGCATATAAGATAGGCGCAACACCCTATTCCACTGGCCAAGAAATGATGCCGTAAACCTGTACCATGCCATGTGTTCAAGAGGAAATTTGATTGGTTCGTCACTTCGTCGGCTATGTTGTACCAATCCTTTTTATTCCAAAAAAAGGGCACCGGTTTCACGCCGCGAATTGGGCGCATGGTACAGTAGTCTTTGCTCGTTAACCACAAGTCAATTAGGCATTCGCTTTTGCAGGCAGAACCTCATCATCTGGTAACGCCAACCCACTGAAAAAACGAGCATGGCTAGAGCCCCAAAGCTCACTTTACCACAAAAGCACGTTCCCCCTTTCCCGTTCTCTCCAATTCGGTTTAGAATTGATGCCCGCATTAGTGCACAAGTGCTTAATCCACGCAATCCTTTCCAACCGGCCCAGCCCAGGGCCCACTCCTCAGTCCTCGCAAAGCTAATGAACCTGTGGAACCGACACTCCACAGGCTGTAGTATCGGTGTACCACACACGCACAAAAATTAGAATTTTTGGCACATACGGTAACTTTGCAAACCGTGATCTGCAGATATTGACCATCGCGAACATGTATTTACAAATATGACTCGTTGCGCACAGACACCACGCGGAGAGGCCTCTTCGCCCGACACGCAACTCGTTGCGCACGTCCGCCATACTGCATCAGCCTCCCCGCCGCCACGTGGCCTCCCTCCTGCCGCCGCCACCAATTTCAGCCACCACACGCAGAACGGCTCCCACCGCCACACGCCACGCCGCCTCCTCCTCCTACTCACGCCTCCCCCTCCCTCCCTCCTCGGCCCTCTCTCCCAACCACCCCTTCCCACCACGTAATTGGACTGCTGCGGAGAATTAAAAACGCGTGGTGACCATCTTTCCCACCGTCCCTCCTCTCTCGTCCGCACATCTGTCGCCTCGTCCGGAAATTCCGGAGCTAACGCTTATGGAATTATGAGAAAAATTCTGAACGAATAAAATTATGGCAAATTTATACCGTATAGTACACTGTGTCAGGAGACTCCACATAGAATTTTATAATTTTTTGAATTCATTTGCTATATTTTAAAATTTCTACAAACAGCAGCCAAACCCTAATTTCTCTAAACCATAGCGGCGGTGCGGGAGGGGAGGGCGCGTGGCGGCGTGTGGGCCATTGCCGCATGGCAACTTGCCGAGCCGGCGATGGGGTGGGTAGGGAGGCCACGTATGGAGTGGAGCCGCTGTTACCACACGGTCGTGCAAGAACGGTGTTATATTTGTAAATACATGTTCGCGATGGTCAATACTACAAATACGGATTGCAAACAGGGGCGGATCTGGACTTCGGGCAGGATGGACTATAGCCCGAGGCCTAGAAAAAATAGCAGCGCAAATTTTTTTTTACACATGGGCACAAAAAGTGGATGCAACCATTTAGCCTGAGGCCCAGCCATCCGAGCCGCCCCAGCCCACACGCAAACGCACTGACGCCTCCTTCCCCGATTCCCCTACTCCATCCACATCCGAATGACCAAACCTAATCCCCTTCCTTCCCCCACTCCATCGGCGGCGCGCCCTCGGCCCTCGCGACCTTGCCGCCGGCCGCCCTCCCGGCTCCTTTGAGCCTCTCCTCACGCCCGGCGCCGCTCACAAGACCGTCCAAGTGGCTCCATCGGTCTGTCCCCGCCCGGCGTAGTGCTCGTGCCATCCTCGACGGTCGACGTAGCGCCTTGGACGGTTGCGGCTCTTCTCAGCCGCCGACGACCGCAATGCAGTGCCTCTAGGCTCCAGGGTGAGCCGGTGAGGGCTCCCTGCCTCCCTTGACGTAGCAGCGCAGCACCTCCAAGCTCCAGGCCCGCTCCACCGCTCCCTCGCTCTTGGTCCCATGTGGCCGCCACAGTCCGACTTGGCGGCCTCCCTGCGCCACGCCCTTGCCCGCCCCCGCCGGGCGCCTCCTGCTCCTCTGCGCCTCCTCTGTCCCTCACCTCCATGCAGTTCTTGCCGGGCCGCCTCCTCCACCTCCACGCCCGGCGCCCGGCCCTCGCCTCGCTCACCTTCGTGGCGCCCTCCGCGCCCTCCCTCATGCCCGATGCTGTGGCCGCACCCTCCCTCCACCTCCACCCCCGACATCCAGCGCCACGCCCTCGCCTCGCCTTCGTGGCTCTGTGGCGTCGTCCCTCCGTGCCTCCGTGCATGTATAACCTGTGCTAGCTGTAGCTCCAGTTCAGTTCAAATGTTCAATCAGTGATGGTCTGATTACTAGTGGTCTTGCAAGCATTAGGGGGAGAAGCCGAGAAGTCAATGGTTCAGTTCAGTTCAGTTCAAGTCAACGCATAGCTTTTTTGCAAGCAACAGTCAACATTAGGGGGAGGAGAAGCCGAGAAGTCAATGGTTGTGTTAAGCAAAATCTGTGTTATGATGTTAATTTGTGAGGCTTAAGTTTTACCAGTACCCCTGGCTTTCATGTACGTTAAAGTTGCATTTCAGAAGTGATGATGCCTTCTGAATCTTTTCTTTTCGTTGATGATATTGTTAGTTTTGGTATGCCACTTCTGTTCTATTCCAATTCATTAACTGATAACTAAACTTGACATTAGTAAATATTTTTTGGGGGAGTCAGTAAAAGTAGGTAGTCGTTAGCTTCATATTACAAGGGCACAGGAATGTTGGAACCTAAGCTCCCATGGAAACCTTGAGGAGTACAGATTAACATTTACTTGACAGGGAATTGTTGTTCCTTGAGTGATCAACCTTTTGCCATTTCAGGGTAATATTGAAACTCACAGTGGAATCAGAGTACCAATCAAGGCATCTTTAGGTCCCTTTTTGAGAATGCGTAGGCTTTTGGTCGTTGAGGTTGGCATTGGCAGTAAGAATAGCTTTGCTATGCAGGGATTCCAAGAAAAAGGAAGGGGCAAGGACATGGTGAGGCTTGAGGAGATTGGGACAACCATGATAAGTCTGGAGGAGTGCCGCTGGGAGATGCAGCTGCAGCAGCAAAAAGGCGCAGGGCCGACGATGTTTGACCCCAGATGTTAGCGAAAGAGTCACATGGGATTCTCCACAAGACACGAACCGGTACCGCATCTCACTTTTGACGATGATGCCACTGTCCGAGTCGCTCGTTCGCATTTAACAATGGCGGCTACACCATCACGCTGATCCAAGGCGGCATTTAACCATGCTACGGAGGGAGGGAGCGGAAACGTGACGTGACATTACTACCACGCTACGACACGAGGACGAGGCCCACGATCGGCGACGCACAGCGCGGCGCAAAGGCTTCCCCAGCCTCCCCACTGCCTCGCTATAACTCCGCGCACTACCGATTCCACCGCTCCACGACGCCATCACTCTCACTGAGCTGTCCAATGGCCGCTCCTCACCACCACATCTTCCTCGTCGCCCTCGTGCTGATCCCGACGCTATCGCGAACCGTCGGTGCGATTGGCGGCGAAGCGAGGAAGACGTACATCTTCCGCGTCGACCACCGCGTCAAGCCGTCGGTGTTCCCCACCCACGCGCACTGGTACTCCTCCGCCGCTTTTGCTTCAGCGGCCAACGCCGACCCGCTCGAAATTATCCACGTCTACGACACCGTCTTCCACGGCTTCTCCTCGTCGGTGTCCGCGTCCAGCGCCGACGCGCTGCGGCGCTACCCGGCCGTGCTCGCGGCGTTCGAGGACCAGGTCCGGCCGCTGCACACCACCAGGTCGCCGCAGTTCTTGGGCCTCCGCGCGCGCCTTGGGCTGTGGTCCCTCACGGACTACGGCTCGGATGTAATCGTTGGGGTGCTGGACACTGGCGTGTGGCCCGAGCGCCGCAGTTTATCTGATAGGAACCTCCCGCCCGTCCCCGCCCGGTGGCGCGGCGGCTGCGACGCGGGGCCCGGGTTCCCGGCGTCGTCGTGCAACAAGAAGCTAGTCGGCGCGCGGTTCTTCTCGCAGGGCCACGCCGCGCACTACGGCACCGCAGCAATGGCGTCAAACGGGTCCGTGGAGTTCATGTCGCCCCGCGACGCCGACGGGCACGGGACACATACGGCCACGACGGCGGCCGGCAGCGTAGCCTACGAGGCGAGCATGGAGGGGTACGCGTCCGGCGTCGCCAAGGGCGTCGCGCCCAAGGCCAGGGTGGCCGCGTACAAGGTGTGCTGGAAGGGCGCCGGCTGCCTCGACTCCGACATCCTCGCTGGATTCGACCGCGCCGTTGCGGACGGCGTGGACGTCATCTCCGTCTCAATAGGCGGCGGCAATGGCGTAGCGGCGCCGTTCTATCTCGACCCAATCGCGATCGGCGCGTACGGCGCCGTCTCGCGGGGAGTGTTCGTGGCCACCTCCGCCGGAAACGAGGGCCCAACTGCCATGTCAGTGACCAATCTCGCGCCGTGGCTCGCCAACGTGGGCGCCGGCACCATCGACCGTAGTTTCCCCGCCGAAATCGTGCTCGGTGACGGCAGGCGCATGTCAGGTGTGTCGCTCTACTCCGGCAAGCCCCTGGACAATACCATGTTGCCTTTGTTCTACCCCGGGCGATCAGGCGGGCTGTCCGCTTCGTTGTGCATGGACAACTCCATCGACCCGTCGCTGGTGGCCGGCAAGATTGTTATCTGCGACCGCGGCAGCAGCCCGCGCGTGGCCAAGGGGATGGTCGTCAAGGACGCTGGTGGCGCGGCAATGGTTCTTGCCAACGGAGCAGCCAACGGCGAAGGTCTAGTCGGAGACGCCCATGTCCTCCCTGCTTGCTCAGTGGGCGAGAACGAGGGCGACGCGCTCAAAGCATATGCTGCCAACACCACCAACCCGACTGCAACGATCAACTTCAGAGGCACGGTCGTCGGCGTGAAGCCGGCTCCCGTGGTGGCCTCCTTCTCGGCGCGGGGGCCGAACGGGCTCGTCCCGGAGATCCTCAAGCCGGACTTCATCGCCCCTGGCGTCAACATCCTCGCGGCGTGGACGGGCGCCACGGGTCCCACCGGCCTGGAATCCGACCCCCGGCGCACGGAGTTCAACATCCTCTCAGGGACCTCGATGGCGTGCCCGCACGCGAGCGGCGCCGCGGCGCTCCTCCGGTCCGCGCACCCCGGGTGGTCGCCGGCGGCGATACGCTCTGCGTTGATGACCACGGCCGTCGTCACCGACAACCGCGGCGGGGCCGTGGGCGACGAGGCCGAACCCGCCCGCGCCGCGACGCCGTTCGACTACGGCGCGGGGCACATCACCCTGGGCAAGGCCCTGGACCCGGGCTTGGTCTACGACATCGGGGATGATGACTACGTCGCGTTCCTGTGCAGCATCGGCTACGAGGCTAACGCAATCGAGGTGATCACGCATAAGCCCGTGGCGTGTCCCGCGACGAACCGGAAGCCCTCGGGCTCCGACCTGAACTACCCTTCGATCTCCGTGGTGTTCTACGGCAGCAACCAGTCCAGGACAGTGATCCGCACGGCGACCAACGTCGGCGCCGAAGCGTCCGCAACGTACAAGGCGCGCGTGGAGATGTCCGGCGCGGCGGCGAGCAGCGGCGTGTCCGTGGCCGTGAAACCGGAGAAACTCGTCTTCTCCCCGACCACAAAAAAGCAGAGCTTCGCCGTGACGGTGGCAGCGCCGTCCGCCCCCGCCGCGGCGCCGGTGTACGGGTACCTCGTCTGGTCGGACGGCGGCGGGCATGACGTCCGGAGCCCCATCGTGGTGACGTGGCTGCAGCCCATGTGACTGACAGGTGGGGACACCCGAGCCCGTGGACCCATGAGTTGGCGATAAGAATAGCAGGAGTCAAAAGGAGGTGGGCCTGTAACGGTTAAGCTGAGGTCGGGACTGCTCCATTAAAGGAGGCAGTGCGCAGTACTTTAATTTGGTGAGGTGAGGCCCTTGCGCTCTCGAGAAATTGATTAAAGCGCATGCCGTAATAGTACGGGGTACAGTGACAGCGGCGTGTAAAATAGAGTCGGGGTAATTTGGCCTTATGTTTTTTACTCGTTTGTTTGCTTGTGTGGGCAAACGCTACTTGCCACGCACCGGAGGACAGGAGCAACGGAAAGAAAGGGAGAAACAAGACAAGAACTGAGAAATTCTAGTGGTGGTACTAGCTGCATTGCCTTATGATAAATCTAATCGAAGTTTTGGTTGTTTACCCAGCAATGAGCAATCAGTGCGTCCTTTCTGTTGTTCGAGCCAGGTGTCGTATAGGCGTCTCACCGGCTCGCGACCCGTCGAAGCACAAAGCCCCCCTGAAGGGGTTTCGAAGGCTCGACGAAGGGCCTCAAAGGGGGCACGAAGGCTGCAGGAAGAACCCCGAAGGGGTCCCGAAGGCTCAACGAAGAGGGCCCAAAGGCTGCAGGAAGAACCCCGAAGGCTCAACGAGGGACCTTGAAGGGGGCCCGGGGGCGCCAGAAAGAACCCTGAAGGGGGCCGCCGAAGAGACCCCGCGAGAGCGTAAGGGCAGCAGGACAGGTGGACCGGGCGTACTCTCCAGGTAGACTAGGACCAGGAGGGTCCACAATGCACCAAAGACTACGCGTAGGGTAGGAAAAGCCCCCTGCAACCCTTATGGTTGTAGTACCCTTCTAGGGGTACATGTGTAATTTTAGATACCTGGTTGGGAGCCTATAGATGGCCTCCTCCCCCATGTAAATAACTCAGACCCAGTTTCAGGGGAGCAATCAATACACGTTTACTCCTCGCAACTGAAGCCCCTCTTTGAGGACCCTTCGACCCTCACATAGACATCAGGGGTCCCCTCTTTCTACTGTCTAGTCTTTCTCACTATGACAGTTGGCGCCGTCTGTGGGGTTCGACAGGAAAGTCATAAGAGCACGTGAAGATACCAGATGGCCCCCTGAAGGGCCACGCCCAAGGTCTCAACTACCGGCAAATGACAACAGCGAAGGTCTCCAAGCACCACGAGAGCAAGCGAGCAAGACCTCGCAAGCAACAACAACCGTCACCCGGGCCACGGAGGAAGAAGCCAACAACTCCACACACGGGGACGTCATAGGAAGCAACGCCCCGCCTACTGAGGCATCCCTCCCCGACAACCAACCCGCGAGTCCGCCTCAACTAGGAGCTGCGGGGTAACTCGCGAGGCCTACGAAGCCATCTAGTAGGAGCTGGCGGATCTCCGACATGAGATGCTCAGCCTTCGACAGCCGGCGGGAGGAGCCCTCGCAGTCCCAACCCAACTGACGCCCACCACACGGGACCAAAACGCCGGGGCAGATCCCCCAGCCACCGCAGTCAACCCACCCCGGCCCTGCTGCTCTGGGGAGATCCCAACTCCCCATTGAGCGCGGGACTTGAAACGGCTCGCTGGCCGCAATGTTTCAAAATGCCGGACATCACGCCCTTCGAAGGCTGCATGGACCCCTCGGAGTTCCTCCGGGTGTACGAAACGACAGTAGAAACAGCAGGAGGAGATGACACAACCAAAGCAAAAAAGAATCACACTCGTCCTAACATGGTTCTTCACCATCCCTCCCCAGTCCATATACGCGTGGAACAGTTGCGGGAATTCATACGCAACAATTTTCAGGGAAACTACATCGAGCCAAAGGATGCAGGGCACCTGTTCGCAATCAAGCAGGCCTCGGGCGAGTCTTTTCGTAGTTTCTTCAAGAAATTCGCGGAGGTCCAATATCAAGTAAAATGAGTCAACGAGACCATCATTATAAACGCAAAGAACTCATGGACTCCAAAAGGGCCCCTTATCGAAAAGATCGACCCAAACTCGTCTTCAAGACAGCTTGGAGAACTCTTCGACAAAATAGAAGAGTACGCCTGAGTGGAGGAGGACAGCAGCCGAAGGGCGGAGGTCACGCCCCCTGCCACACCAGCACCATCATCAAGCAAGCTGCCCAAGAAGGACGAATCTACACCCACCATAGCACCAGCCACCCCCAAACCACACACCAATAACTTTCGCCAAAAAGGGTGAAATATCTACCATGTAGACGGTAGCCAAAATCCCAAAGGGGGGAAGTACGGCGGATTAGTAGGCCGTGGCCGGGGCAGAGGCCATGGATGCCACAGCGGGCGGTAGCCAAACGCCCGGAGCGGAGCCAGAGGCACCCCGCTATACTGCGACCTCCACGGCAAAGGCTTGCACATAACCGCAGACTGTCGCACCATCGCGGTCATGTACGACTACATGAACCACGGCCAACAGCCGGCCGAACGCGAAGAAAGAAGGGGCGTGGGTAACCAGTTGCCCGCCTCGCCACCAAGGCCACACATAGAGGGGGGCCATGGTGAGCATCATTAGAGGATCATAAGCATGATCACGGGAGGATCCTCGCTTGGCATAACATCCAAAAGGCAGTGACGCGCATATGCCCGACAAATTCACCACGTCGCAACATGGTCTACATCCAGACCACCTCAATACACCGAAGTACCTATCACCTTTGGCCCTAAGGACGCCTAAGGCATTTACTTCTCTCACCAAGACCTCCTCATTATCTCCGCCAACATTGCCGACTTCGAAGTTAGGTGTGTCCTCAGAGACGGAGGAAGTTCCTAGACCTCCTATTCGCGAAAAGCTTTGACAAAATGATGATCCCTAAGGGATTACCTGTCACCCCCAGGCATACCTCTCGTGGGTTTTGGGGAAGGCCCGTGATGGTCTTGGGCCAGATTAACCTGGCCGTCACATTCAGCGACGGCTTCGCATCCTGCACAGAAAACATCACCTTCGATGTGGTCCAAATGATTTACCAGTACAACGTCATTCTCGGCCGGGTCACACTAAACACCTTAAGCGCGATATCCCACCACAACTATATGTGCATGAAGATCCCCGTGCCGGAGGGTGTCATTACGGTACGAGGAGACCAGGACCTAGCTCGCCAAACTGAGCTAGAAGTAGGCTCGCCTACCCACCACGTCCACACAGTCGAAGCCAATGCGGATGCCTGGGTGGGTGCCTCCTCCGGCAAATGGGCCCTGAAGGCCAAACCGGAAGGACAACTACGAAGGGTCCCTCTAAGGGACGCCTCCCCTGAAAAAAAAAACAGTGGCCCTAGGGGCAAAGCTCTCGGCGGAGGAAGGTGACGCCATCTTCAAGGTACTCTGCAGCAATGCTAGTCGGGAAAGTTTTCACGACTTACCTTCCCTGGTATCCTTGGTCACCTCGTCACAACCAACGTACCAGAGCAGAGGACGTGATCGAATCCTCAAGGGACTTATCCGTCGCATGGAAAAGTCCCTCAAGGCGTTTTGACACAGATAACAACACAACCCTTGGATTTATACTGACCATACTATCCGACCAGCTCTATGATGTGTACATGGACTTCAAGTCTACCATAGAGTTGTGGGATGCACTCGAGCACAAATATGCTGAAGCTGAGGCTTGTCGGTGGCTCTATATGTGCGAGCAATTCTTCGACTACAGCATGGACGATGCTAAGTCGATAGTTGCACAGCCTCATGAGCTACAATTACTAGTCGGAGAGATTGCACATCTGGGTTGTGTTTTGCCTCTTAAGTTTGTGGCTGCGGGCATTGTTGCCAAACTTCTTGCTTCATGGTGGGGTTTTGCCACTAGCTTAAAACACAAGAGGGAAGAGATATCTATTGATGATCTCATTGCTGCTCTTGATGTGAAAGAAAAGGCAAGAGCAAAAGATGCACCAAGCACTTCTAGTCAGAACAATCAGATCAATGTAAATGTCATATAGAAGAGATATGGCAAGAATAACAAAGGCTTTAAACCAAAAAAGACAACTAGCTTTAAGAAGAAAACTAAGAAGAAGGATATGAGGAGCATCACCTACTTTGTGTGTGGGAAAAACGGTCATATAGCGAAAGACTGTCATTTTCGCAAGAACAAGGATGGTGCACAGTCAAAGAAAAAGGCTATCAATGTGATCATAGGCGGGGCCTCAACAGGAGGGTATGGTAATCCACCTATTGTATTTTCAGCATGTCAATCCCTTGATTGGTGGGTTGATACTGGAGCTAATGTTCACGTATGTTATGATATTTCCTTGTTTTCTTCTTATCAGACAGCCGGGGCTTCCTCCGTCCTAATAGGAAACGAGTCGCATGCTTCTGTTCTTGGTGTTGGCACGGTGGATCTGAGGCTTACTTCAGGGAAGATTGTCCACTTAAAGAACGTGTAACATGCGCCAACCATAATAAGAACCTTGTTAGTGGTTCCCTTCTATGCTGGGATGGGTATAAGCTAGTATTTGAGTCAAATAAAATTGTACTATATAGGTTTGGTAACTTTGTTGGTAAATGCTATGAGAGTGAAGGCTTGTTCCGCATGAGTACTTTAAAGTATAATCTGAATGTTGCAACTGGTTTGAATAAATGTGAGGCCAATATATGGCATTCTCATTTTTGTCATATTGGTTTTGATAGTATTGCTAGAATGTCCAAATTAGATTTAATTCCAAAATGTGAAATTGTCAAAGGATCAAATTGTCAACCTCGAAAACCCTTTAAGGGGTTACAGGAGGAAAAGAACTTGGCACCTTTAGATCTTGTCCATTCTGACTTGTGTGAGATGAATGGATTATTGACCAAAGGAGGCAAAAGATATTTTCTAACTCTTATTGATGATGCATCATGATATTGTTATGTGTATCTACTGAAAACAAAAGATGAAGCTTTAAATTACTTTAAAATTTATAAGGCCAAGGTTGAGAGCCAACTAGAAAAAAAAAAAGACCAAGGTCTGATCGTGGAGGAGAGTATATCTCTCATGAATTCTCTTAATTTTGTGCTGAACATGGAATAGTCTATGAAGTTACACCACCATACTCACCTCAATCAAACGGGATGGCTGAGAGAAAAAAACCGGACACTAACAGACTTGGTGAATACCATGTTGGAGAGTGCTGGTATAGTGGGGGGAAGCTATTTTGACAACAACTTTCGTCCTAAATAGAGTAATCACTAAAAGTTGCGAGATTACTCCGTATGAGGGATGGAAGGGGAGAAAACCCAATGTTAATTTTCTGCGAACTTGGGGGGTGTTTGGCAAAAGTCAATATACCATTACAGAAAAAGAGAAAGCTTGGACCTAAAACAATCGATTGTGTCTTACTGGCATATGCTCATAATAGCACGGCCTATAGATTCTTAATAGTAAAATCAGAAACTTTTGAGATTATTGTTAACACAATAATGGAGTCCAGAGATGCTTCATTTTTTGAGGATATTTATCCTATGAGAGCTACAGGCAGTACTTCTCGAACTGAGGATAATCAAACTATGAATAATAGTCTTGAACCTACCACCATCTCTGAACTAATGAGTGATAATCCTGAAGAAGATAACAATTTAGTCCAAGAGGCTTGTAACATCCTGATTTTCCAAACCCTTTTTAATTTTGTAAAACAGAATAAAACTATTTTGTTTTGATGAGAATTCATAGTTGGTTCGTTTGGAGAGGTTTAAGTTTCGTGTTGTCTCCTCTTACGTATGTTGGCCGCCTCCTCGGTCTCTCTTTTGTGTTATGTTGGTTTAGACCTCACGGGGTCTAGACCTCCTCAGGATGAAATCGGTTTGGACCTCTTGAGTGGCCTGACCTCCTCTTAGTTAAGGCGTGCCTATATGTTTAGGTCTTCCTTCAATTTAATTCTTCTTGGACCCTCCCTGCGGATCTTAGACCTTTGGACCTCCTAGAAACCGTATAGACCTCTGCCCATTGGGCCTCCTTACTCGCTTAACATAGGAACTCCTGACCTCCGGAGATCTCCTCTCGAACCTTTAGGACCTCCTATACTGAGATCCTCACCGCCAGGACCTCCCATTGTGGAGATCCTAGCGATTAGGACCTCTCCTTGTCGACTTAGTTCTTTAGACCTCCTCTCAAGACCTCCTTGAGCCCGTGGAACCTCCCTTCGTGAGAGCCTAACTGATAGGACCTCCCCGTGGGTGAGATCCTACCAGTCAGGATCTCCTTTTTACAAGGATCCCCTCAGCCAGGACCTCCCTTGATGGGATCTTGGTTGTTAGAACCTCTTGTCGCGTGGACCTCCTCCATGTGTATCTGGACCTCCCCATGTCCAGACCTCCTCTCAGATCTGGATCGTTAAGACCCCCTTGAGATCTTAATGCCAGCACCTCCCTTAGATTGGCGGATCGATCGTTAGGACCTCCCTTGGAAATCCTAACCGCTCGCACCTCCGTCTGGATTTGATCCTACGGCCCTAGACCTCCATTGCGGGTGAGGTTCTCCTCTTACCACGCGGACCTCCCCGTTAGCACTCAATCTTGGCCGTTGGACCTCCTCTTTGGAGATCCAACTGTCAGGACCTCCCCCTTTGACCCAATCGTTTCCAAAATTGACTGGTCCCACCTGCCAGGCTTACCCATTCTTATGTTTCCCCGCCACACTAGTACCATGAGCATTTAATGCAAGTATTATCGCATTAAATGCGGCCATGAAAGTGGCTGCTTCCATTGAATGGGGTCATTCTGGGGCACTATTGGTGTCTTTTCTAGTCTCCTCCCGTAGCAGTACACAATGTCCTTTATTATTTTCTTTTGATATCCCCGTACCTTTTGCCTATTTTTCATGCTCACCAAATCATGTACGCATGGAATGGTCTTTTCACTCTCTTTGACTATAACTGGCCCCGGGAGCCCTTCCTGGCCACCTTTTTCCCACATTCTACACTTTGGCTCACACTCAAGCTTCTGGAAAGGCCTTCTTTGCCAAGAGAATCGCCAGAGCACCCTCTTCATCGTATTTTCACCATTGGAGGCTCGACAGGAGCTTGGGCATTGACCTTAACCGCCCATACTGCCTTCGACCTCCCTTTCACCACACCTCCTTCTTATTCTTTGGTAAGCCTCCTTGTGTATTGCTCTGTTCTTGTTCAGACGCCACAATAAGAGGTTATGTCACTTCCAGGACCTCTTCCTATGGATTATCTTCGGAACTCTATGGGTTTTGTATGAGGATCACCTCTCTGGACTCTGCGCGATCATCACCATCGTGGTCTTTTGCTAAAAGTCACCCCCTGGTCTTCTGTGAGGACCTTCCTCGTTGGACCTCTCCCCAGTAAGTTGGGACCTCTCCCAAAGAACCTATTTTGAGCGTGAGATGTTTCTGTTGGTTGAGTTTTGGAGTTTATTTTGAAGTTCCTTTGGTTCTTTATTTGGAACTTGGCTTGAATTTGTCTTCTTTTCTTCCGTATAGAGCGCGAAGGCACTGAGGAGCTTGAGTGCACTGAAGAAGAAGACTCTCAAGACAGTGAGCAAGGCAAGTTATGCTCTTGATCATGTTGCACCTAATATTTTAATTTATTTATGTTCAATTTCAAAGTATAATACATGCTTATTTCTACCAAGTTATTTCAATACCTGTCTTTGAACACATAGTTATGCATATTTCCTTCATATGGCCAACTTTGACATTGAACCAAATCTGTTGCCACCTTAGACAAAACCTGGTTGATACATTAGTATGAACCAGGAGCAATTGAAAAACCAAATGCTTAGTCTTGCTTAGACCCAAAAGTACTTGATTTGGGAAAATCTTTACCTTCATGACCAACTACTGTTAAAATATTTTGACCATGACATTGGGGTGTCATGGGAGTATGAAAACATTGCTGGGGAAGCAAAGAAAAATGAAAAGTGATTTAGACTTGGACGAATTGGTTTGCTTGGTTGGTGCAAGGTTTATGCACGGACTCTATCCTAGATAAGGTGGAGGTCCAGGGGTTTGTGATTGTCGCCCAAGTCAGTGGAGGACCGGTCTTTGAGCCGCCAATGCTAGGCCTATAATGGGCTATGCCAAAATTGTGCAACCACATGTCTCCAGTATGGGGTGTGGGACACAGCCAATTAATTTGCGAACTTCCACCGCATTGATCCATTTGGAGGTGTGGGAGGTCTTCCACTGACCTATGGTCTTTTATGACTGTGTTTCCCATCGGTGCAAGAGGGGCCCAGATCCTGCGATTTGTATCCAAAGGAGGCGTAAACCTTAGCAAGGAAAGGCGTGGTGGAACAATGCATTGTAAAGGCTTTGTCATGAACTCTAGACCTCTTACCTTTGGTAGTGAGAGGTGGCATCGAATCTTGGGATAAACTAGAGGAATCATGTCATGTGGGTAAAGTGCACATCCTCGGAGTGAAAATCTATTCAATAGCCGTGTCCACGGTCATGAACATGCTGGCAGAGGCCACTCAGAGTTAGATATTGGTTTTGGGTTTCTAAAAGTGTTTAACAAACTGTTTTGGGATTTCTATCCCATGGGTTTTGGGCGAGGAGCCTTGTGACAGAGGGTATCCTTCACCATCTCGATGATGAATGCTATCAACCTAAAATCAAGTTTTGAAAATGGATTTTATCTATTAAAAACACCTTTGGAACCTAGTATTTGTAATTGAAAGAAACTTGGCTTCACGCAAATTAACCCTATTATGCCTTCTTTGTACATCCATGTATGCATGTCATGTTGTTACTCCACGGGTGTAACTTGCGAGCACAGTGGTAGTGCTCACTCTTGCTCAATGCAAATTTTATTAGGAGAAGACAACAGCAGTGAAGAAGAGGACCAGGACGTGTAGGTTGTGCCCTCCAGCCATTTTGCCTGTGGTATAGTGGATGGACGTCTGTTTCCGTTCTTTTGTAAGCTTGTTCTTGGCCCAAGGCCACCTTTTGTAAACAACTCCGTTGGTACGTTGTAAATAAAGATTATGTCATAGATGTTACCATTCTTGTACGTTGTGAAGAGCTAGCTTGAGATCCTTGGGACTAGCTCAGTTCACACTGGGAATCATGGGGTGATCTCTCAGGCCCCATGACCTCCTCAGGTCAGGTCTCACGACCTCTCCTGAGCGGGCCGTGACAATCGGGACCTCCCCAGTGACTCCCGCTTCCCTCGGTGGTACCCTCGAGTGGTCCTGCGGGAGACTCGATTGGTACTACCGGGGGTAGGTCCTACCCAAGCCTCGGGAGGTGCCACCGGACCTCCTGGGAGGTCCTAAGGGACGTCCTAGGAGATCCTGGGAGGACCTCTCGGGTGCCCTGGGGTGGGGTCGCCACAAGGCTCCTCGCAGGAGCAAGCGACAAAGGGTTGACAAAACCTTTGGTGAGGACTTTATTGTATATCTTATGGATGATGTGCCAAACACTCTTTCAGAGGCTTATGCATTACCTGATGCTGAGTATTGGAAAGAGGCAGTCCATAGCGAGATGGATTTCATCATGGCTAATGGGACTTGGGAGATCATTGAACGTCCTATCGGGTGTAAACCTGTTGGATGCAAGTGGATCTTTAAAAACAAAATGAGGTCTGACGGTACTATTGATAAGTACAAGGCAAGACTTGTGGCCAAGGGTTATACCCAGAAAGAAGGTAAGGATTATTTCGATACTTACTCTCCTGTTGCCAGATTGACCACCATTTGTGTGCTTATTGCATTAGCTTCTTCCCACAATCTACACATTCATCAAATGGATGTGAAGGCAGCTTTCCTTAATGGAGAGTTAGAGGAAGACATCTATATGGAGCAACCGGATGGTTTTGTGATTTCTGGACAGGAAAGTAAGGTATCTAAATTAATCAAATCCTTATATAGTCTAAAGCAAACACCTAAATAATGGCACGAGAAATTTTATAAAACTTTAACATCTACTGGTTTTTCTGTAAATGAGGCAGATGAGTGTGTGTATTGTCGTTATGGTGGGGGTCAAGTAGTGATTTTGTGTTATTGACGAGGTCAAATCTTTCTTATCTAGGTGCTTTGATATGAAAGACCGAGAAGAAGCAGATGTTATTCTGAATATTAAATTGATCAAAAATAAGGATGGGATCACTTTGAACCAATCCCATTATGTTGAGAAAATCTTGAGCCGGTTCGGTTTTGAGAACTACAAGATTTCCCCAACTCCTTATGATGTCAGTGTTAAGCTTCGAAAGAATAAGGGATTAGGCAAAGATCAATTGATATATTCACAAATTATTGGGTCCCTTATGTATCTATCTGGTGCCACAAGACCTAACATATCATTTGCTGTGAGCAAATTAAGTCGGTTTACTTCTAACCCAGGAGATGATCACTGGGAGGCACTTAAGAGAGTGCTGCGCTACTTGAGAGGCACAACCTCATATGGAATTCAATATACTGGATATCGATCTGTATTAGAAGGATATAGTAACAAACTGGATCTCTGATGCAGATGAGATCAAAGCTACAAGTGGGCATGTGTTTACCCTTGCAGGTGCTGCAGTTTCATGGAGGTCGTGTAAACAGACCATATTGACGAGGTCAACTATGGAAGCAGAACTTATAGCACTAGACATAGCTATTGTTGAAGCTGAATGGCTTAGAGAGCTTCTGCTAGACTTACCACTGGTTGAGAAACCAATACCAGCAATCCTAATGTACTGTGATAATCAAAAAGTTTTGATTAAGGTTACAAGTACTAAGAATAACATGAAGTCCTCCATACATGTGAAGCGTAGGCTTAAATCTGTCAGAAAACTAAGGAACTCCGGAGTGATTACTGTGAATTATATATGAACTGAGAAAAATCTGGCAGACCCTTTCACAAAGTGGCTAGCACGGAAGGCGATTTCTGTTGCATCTATGGACATGGGAATGAGGCCCATTGGAGTTACAACTCAACAGTAACTTATACCTTTTTAATCGGAGATCACGTGACTTAGGTAATGGGAAAAACAAGTTGATGTTTGAACAAGAGAGTACATTTTAATAAAATATGTACCCGTGTCCTGATAGACAAAGTACTCTCAACTGTATGGAAGATGATGGCTTAAAGCCTTAATGTATTCTAGTGTCCTATGAGGGAAAAATGTATTAGCCTACAGGATACCTAGAATAAATAAACCTATTTGAGCTTAATTGAGGTCATACTTCACGAGAATAGGGGCATTCTCTAGAAAGCTCATGAGCAGATAAGGGAGCATGACTAATAAAGCTCCGGTTAGGCTTGGTTCTTTGACAGCCTAGTATCAGTTGAGATTTCAAGTGAAATCTAATCACGAAAGACTATGAATTCAAGGCATAGTTCATTCATCAGTTGTGAGAAGATGAATCTCGTTATTCTAGGTGAAAGTTTAACTCGTACGGGACTTACACTGAAAAACTCGTATATTAACAACTTTTCAACACAATAGTCTTTATCTTCCTTTTTGTTGCTTGCCTTGGAAATGGTGGGGGATTGTTAGAATTTGGCCTTTATTTGTAAAGACCCATTCAGTCCTAAATTCCAAAGCATGCATGGTTTAATCCCATACTGCCCAGCCAAGTGGTGGGAAAATAATTTATAAGGTGGAGTCCTTGCCACCTCTTGATGCATGTGATACATGTCATGGGGTGACATGAGGAGGACTATAGCTAAAGTCACACGCACGCATGTACGCACGCGCGCGCGTTTATTCACGTGGCAATCGCGTGACTTGTGACTTGCGACGCACGACTGTGAATGTGTCATGAACCAAGTCCACCTTTCTTTTGCTGACCGTGCATTTCTCTCTCTCGAAACAAGTGACCCATATGACCAGCGAGAGTTTTCCTTAAACCTCTCCTTGGACCTTATCGGAAGATCTTTTTGACCTCCCTTGGACCACTCCAAGAGATTGTGGTCGGAACACTGTGGTCTCCTTGGACCTCCCTAGGATATTTATCTTGGACCTCTTCAGAAGATCCTCTTGGACCACACTTGGAGATTTCTCTTGGACATCTCAGGAGATCTTCTTAGACCTCCTTTGGAGATGGCTTTGGACCACTCCAAGAGAGTGGGATATCCTCTTGGACCTCCCTTGGAGATTGCTTCGGACTACTCCAAGAGAGTGTGGAGATCCTCTTGGACCTCCCTTGGAGAGTTCTTTGGACCACTCCAAGATCTCGAAGCTACAGACTAGTGTAGTCGGAATACTGTAGTCAAAATAAAGTGGTCAAAACACAGTAGCCCAAATAATGTGGTTGAAGCTATAGACCAGTGGTCGAAACTATAGACCATTGTGTAATCAAGATCAATGAACACTGTTTAAATGACCATTAATTGGTTTTGAATTAGCAGTTACCAGTGTTTTAATGTGTGCTTTATTGAGCAGTTTCTAGAGAGTAATTGACTTGACCCTTAAAATGATCTGGAGAGGTCCAGACCAGACCTGATCAATCAACTTCGAAAGTTCCAAATTCTTCCTCTCTGTTCTCTTGTGTTGGAGGGTTGTACTGTTTGAACCAAACCGTCCCTTCTCCTCAGCGTGCATCGAGAAGGAGGGTGAGCGGTATCTCCGAACCATTATCGCAAAGTTCACCTGCACAGGGCGGTAATAAGGTTTAGGCGCATCATCTGTGCAACCACTCATTTGCACTCGATGTCTCACGATCCGACCGCATGAAGTCCGTGACTTGCTTCTGTTCTTCATCAAGTTCGACAGTAAGTTGGTCTTACGACCAGACTTTTCTGTTATAAATCTTTTATTGAGTATATTTAAAATTGCAATGAGTAGCCTGATGTTAGTATCGATTTACGCATCACTAGTTATTTGTAATCTTTGCCACATAATAAAATCTAGAATTAAAATGTTATCCACATTTCCAACCGCTCCGGCCTCTTCGGGTACCGGTTAATTTTCAGATGGATGGGTCATGGCCTCATGGGTACAGGACCCAGTGGCTGATAAAGTTCGGTGGTTGTTTTTCTAACAAGTCAGTCCGACTGGGTATTCGGCACCTTTTGGGTAAGGGTGGAAAAAAAAGCTTGAAACTCGTGAGCCAGCTCGGCTTGTTAAGGGCTCAGCTCGAATTCGGTCCCTTAATGAGCCGAGCTGAGCCGGCAATTTAGCTCGTTTTCTTAACGAGCCGAGTTCAAGCTGGCTCACGAGTTGCTCATTAAGCTTATTAAAAACCGGCCTGATGAGAGCGGTTGTACCAAGCCATTAACCCAAAGAACCCATAGGCGGTCGAGAGGCACAAGCCCCAAGCTGTGATCTCTTGACTTTCTAAAATTTTTATTAGGCTGATTTTCCTTTTTTAGCGAGCCTAACGAGCTTCAAGCTGTAATCTCTTGACTTTCTTAACGAGCCTAACGAGCTTAACGAGCTGAGTTCGAGCTTTTTAACGAGCTGAGCCAAGCCTGATATTTTACTCGTTAGCTTAACGAGCCGAGTCTAGCTCGTTTTCTTAACGAGCCGATCCGAGTTGGCTTGTTATCCACCCCTACTTTTGGGCAGGGGCGAAGCCCAATGGGTCTACCTGGTGTCACAAGACACCGGGTCCAAAAAAAAAATTAGTAGAGATCTGCATGTGTGTGCACACCCCCAAGTCAAAAAGTTGTGCACCTGGGTCTCATTTTAGCCCAGTACGCCTGGCTGCACGCCGCGCCAAGCACGCTTCGCCTCGGCCTCTTGCCCGAGAGCTTGCCCTTGCGTTCGTTGCGCCAGCGCCCGACGGATTGCGTGCGTTGCGCGCGAGCCTTGGGCGCTTGGCCCACGCGAGCACTTGCTAATTGCTTTTGCGATTGTGAGAAACCGAACAGCCATGCGAACGCGAAAAAAACCGGACTAATGCACGCCACCGCCGCCACCCCGCTGGCGCCCTCATCTAGTCATCAGCTCTGCGCCCTTTGCGGATTCGGGACTGCGACCATGGGCCGCCTTTCCTACGTCATCAACCAGGCACCAAGTGAGTTCCCACTCTACCGCTTATCTTCTCAAGATCTCATGTGTTTCGGTATAGTAGCTAGCTGAGCATGAAACATCCCGTTCCCATACCGCCTAGTTGTTTAATCACTTGGCCACATGGTGGTTTACAGATAGATGGGTCATGGAAAATTGGAAATCAAATGATGTAATGGGTGGTGCTTTGTTTTATCACTCGGCCATTAGCCAATTGATATTTATCGTTGTTGTTGTTGAACATGGCATTTGATTTGACAACCCTGTCACTAGCACTGTAACCAAAGGATCAAGACATTGTGAATGCCATTAAATGTGTGAAATCAACTAAGTTGCATTTGGATGAGCTTAGAAGAGATGGGTGGATATCTGTCCTAGGTGAAGTGTATAACTTTTGTGAGAAACATGGTATTCCTAAGTTGAAAATAGGAGAAGCTTACGTTAATCCAAAGAAGCAACGACAAATACCTGGAATTACCAACAAGCATCTTTATGAAGTGGATTGTTTTAATGATATTCTTGATTGGCTACTTCAAGAGCTTGATAGTTGTTTCAACGAGACAACCTTTAACTTGCTTGTTTGGTCGGCCGCTTTGAGTCCAAGAGATTCATTTCATGATTTTAATTTGGAGAATTTGATGAGCACAGCTAAACTTTATCCCATTGAGTTTGATTTTGGGGAATTGAGGGACCTTAACCATCACCTTTGCCTCTACATTGCCGATGTGCGAGCAGATGACAGATTCTCCAACATACAGACTATTGGCCAACTTTCTCAAAAAATGGTGGATATAAGGAAACATCTTTGCTATCCTTTGGTTTATCGACTTTTAAAGCTAGTACTAGTATTGCGTGTCGTCACTGCCACAGTTGATAGGTGTTTTTCAGCCATGAGAATCGTGAAAAATTATTTGCGCAATCGTATCAGTGATGATTTCATGAGTGATAGCCTAATTTGCTATATGGAGAAAGAAGAAATGAAGAAAGTTACCAATGAAGCTGTGGTTCATCGTTTCATGAACTTGAAAGAACGTAAATACTAAAAGGTATTGTATTTACTTTCATTTGACTATTCTACTTTTTTTACTAGATAATTTTAATTCGTTTTGTTCTTTTTTATAGGTCATTGAGATCGGATGTATTTTGCCAATGTCGACTATCTTTATCCATGATTTCGCCCTTAGTTGCTTCACTTTGCTACAATTAACAATATTATTAGTGCGTTTCTTTATGTTGGTAAGCATTTTGATCGCTACTTCTTTATCATTGTACATTGCTATTGGTTATGTTAAAATATTGGTGCTAAAAGTTGCTAGATACGTTACTATTTAGTATCATATTACGTCAAAATTATATCTGCTGTTATATATACAGTAAAATAATGAACCCCGATCATTTCCTCCACCCCTGCTTTTGGGTCGTTTTCCTCGAGCACTTTACCCGGCAGCGCCAACAAGGAAAACAAGCTTGACGCTTCTCGAGGTTTGCAGGTACTCGAATAAGCAATGCCATCATTCTTGGGCAGCAGGCCATGTACATGGATACTCCTACTTCCACAGTTCTAGGTGAAATCTTCTTGTTGCGAATATTTGGCAAGGAATTGCTGTGATAGATGGGGTGCGCCTTGACAAGGACTTCCATCTGGTGATGCAATTCTCCACTCAAATGTGCGGTTAGACAATATACTACTCTGTAATTCTTTTCTTTATCCAAAGGCAATGCATTATCTTATGCTTTTCCGTAAGCTGGCAATGGAACAACCTATTCCCTTTTGCTCTTTTTTGTACTCCATGAAAACCCTTTTCCTTCGTTTGACGATCGATGGGCCATCCGGAAAGAAAGCGTGGGCTAAGACCCATGGCTTCGCTTCCCAAATCCCAACAAACCTAAATTGAACTGCGCGGGCCCCGTACAAGAGCTAAGCTCAAAGACAGTAATGGGCTAACATCCATTCGTTTCCTGACATCGCCCTGTCGGTATGTCCCGCCCAACAGCTCTATTTTAACCGCCACAGCCCGCGCCATCCTCCACCGCGGGCCGCTTGCCAGTGCTGCTCACCGGGGCAAGATTCGCTCGGCAATTCCAATTCTCGACTTCGCGTAGTGTTGCCCTTGTGCGCGCACGACGGCGCGAGTCGCGATCCTGGTCACGGATGACCAATCTGCTGCCCAGTGCCCGCACCCACGCGACCCACCCACCGGGGCTAGTGCCACCGTGCTAGTCTTGCCACCTTTTGCTTCCTCGTTTGCACGCTCTGTTGTTAGTGATACGCACAATTATAGAGATGATTCGCTTCTATATTTATAAATAACATCACTGATGTTATGTCATTATGTGTGACACTTATAATTTATGGATCATTATGTGTATTGATTGATGATCACGTTTCCTGGATTATGTATATGAGATATCAAATCAATAAGGCGGACATATGTTGGAGAATAGTGTTGGATTGACCCGCCTTGAGACACTACTAGAATTGTTATATTCTTAACTGTTATCAGTTAGTCTCTTACATAGTATATGTGAGATTTTTAGACCTAAGGTCATCATGGTTTCCTACACGTGTAATAATTTACTTAAGAGTTGTCAAACGTTACTTCCTAAATGAGTAGTCATAAAGGTAGCTTTCAAGTTTACTATAAAATATGCAGATAAATGTTAGGGATCAAGATAAAATTTGCCCCTCATCTTTAGAGGGAGAGATATCTCTAGACTCCTTGATGTGGTTGGATTAAGAAAGTACATGACCATACCGAATATGGTTGATGAGTCAACTACAACTAAGTAATCCACTACAAGATCGAGTGAATGATCGAGCCATTGTAGGATGACACGCATCTTGTCTTGAGTTTGATTTGGTATCATGAGGTAAAGGGATTAGCACATAAACTTTATAAATGTTTGTCTAATATAATCTTTATATGTATTTGGGAGTCGCTATGTCCTGCTAGGAACCGCTGCCAACTTGTGGCTCAGAAAGTAATTTTCGGGTCATAGCCGATTACGCATGAACCTACAGGGTTACACACTTAATGGGTTGAACCAAACTAATCCAGATTGGATCCGTTAGAGGCTTAAATCATATTATAATCCGTATGTGGTTAAGAATCCTAATTGGTTTCTAACGTTGGGATCCGTTAGAGACTCTTTATATGGGGAGACGTGGGGGTTTTGGGATGATTGTTGCATCATCCACTGAAACCCTAGCCACCTCCTCCCTGAAGGCCCTGTCATGCGTGCTGGTGCTAGCACACCGGCTCACAATGTTCCACCTCTAGACGTATGGATAATGTAGAGGTGTTACTACGTTGATCGAGGACGATCATCGACATACGAAATGAACACGAGGGGCTGTTGGAGGAGACGATCGGCTACTTCCACACTCGCAACGTTGCACCGGACCGCTCTAACTCTTTTTCCACTACACTACGCGTCTAGTGATAATAATCTATGATCTCTTACTCGTATAGCTTCCTGATTTATACGATAATTTTTTTTATTACGTGCTAGTGTAGCCTACCTCTATCCAACACTTGTCTATCTTATGAGCATGACGGGCAATGGCGCGACACTCCCCGGCGGTAGAGGCCGCTGCCTCTCCGGGTACTCCACTACTCCGTACTCTCCGTCGACGTTGCACATCGATACGGTGGGCAAGAGGGGCACCGGTGCATGACAGGCGGCAATAAGCCACAGACATGATAGAGCAGTGTTTTTTTGTTCCAGTTTTTAAGAAATAAGTTCAATGTTCTACATCTAATGAACAACATTTCCCAAGTTGCGACGGGCTCATGAGAGACAGGCAAACTGCAAAATAAAAATTGCCGGAGGAGTCGATGGAGAGTCGGGAGCACACTGTCGCAGGACGGCACGAGCAGAGCCTGCAGATCACGGCCGGAACAGTGGGCAGAGGGGCGGCATAAAAAGCTGGCGAGCCCTGCCATGTCTTTTTCCCTGTGAATGGGCGCGGCTTAGCTTACGTCGCAACTGGACGAACGAAGATGTGGACGTGACAAAACGGTCGGCGCTCAACAAAACGCCGAACACTGACCCGGTTATACTATTCTATTCCATGAGATTCACTTCTGGCTTCATGTGTTAGCAATCAACTATTTCTTGATGTCAAGTCCAATTATCTATCGACGACATGTATCCAGGTAGTTGTATGTCTATGCGCTTTCTCTTGCAGCCCACTTCTTAAACTTACAGGCTCGATGAGAGATTGCCCGTGGCGACTATCTCATCCTTCTTACGACCCAATCAAATGGCTAGAGACTACTAACTATATATATATATATATATATATATATATATATATATATATATATATATATATATATATATATATATATATATATATATATATATATAGGAATAAAATGGTAAGGCGTTAATGCATTCAGGACGCAAGGGAGGAGAAATTGACCTAGGACACAAATATGAAAAGTTAATTGCAGCCAAGCCCCATCCAAATCACATCGATCCCATGTAAACTAACCAAGCACAAAGAATCGGCATCAATAACCCTCAGTACCCATCAAAGAGCATTAACCAAACCCACCATTTTGCCCCATTCATTTTTGTCAATCTGAACCCACAACATGAACTAAGCAAGAGGCACAGAATGCACATGCACCAATAGCCCTCAGTTTACATCACAAAAAGAGGGGACTATTAATATGAACTAATTATCAATTCAATTTCAGCATAAGACTATTAACATCATTACATCACAGAGCAAGGGGACTATTAATATGAACTAATTATCAATTCAATTTCAGCATAAGACTATTAACATCATTAAGCAGTTCAACAGTAAGACCAAGGGTGTCCAAACCCACCACACCAGTAATAGGCCTCGTCATCCATCGCAGAGCACTAGCCATTTTCATCACAGAGTAAGGAGGGTAGAGACAGAGAGGGAGTAAGGTAGGGTGATACCTCAAGATAAATAAGAACCACAACAAGGCGACCCCACCACCAAAGACAACCTCATCCATCTCCTTCACCTTGCATAAATCACACAAACATCAGGACACAACTTAAGACTCAAGCATAAAAATCAAACTCAATAAAAAAAGACATTAAGCTAACAGATCTAGAGGAGAATAGAGGGAGGATAGGGAAAACAAAGCCAAGGGCCAGGGCCCGAGCGTAGGAGGCTGAGCAGGAGAACCAAGCCATGGTGGCGCAGGTGACACACGGGGCCAAGCCCAGTGGCTTAGGTGACGGCATCACCGTAGTTGTGGCACGACCCTGACACTGCACAAGACACTACTATCATATGAGTGTCTTGTGCAGTGCAGAGTGGTGTCACAACCGGCAACGACGGCGACGGGGTCGGGCGGCGGTGTCGAGGTGGGGAGGGAACGCATTTGCGAGTAAGTGCGTTGGGAGTGACGAGTTAGATTGAGCAAAACCCTAGCGGCCGGGCTTCTACTAATAAAGAGACTTATCACATACGGTTCCATTATGGAACCGTCTATGAAATAGTTTTTCTCAAGTATATTATCTTGTATATACACTTACATGCATGAAGAAATTACATGTTTATATGTCAATTTTTTCATTTAAATACTACTAAAAGTTTGCTTTAACTACACACACATGTATGTATATATGTATATACATGTACTATACATACATACGTGTATATATACATGTATATATGTATATACATGTATACATACATACATACATACATATATACATGTATGTATGTATGTATGTATGTATGTATGTATGTGTGTGTGTGTGTGTATGTATGTATGTATATATATGTATATGTATATATGTATGCATATATGTATATGTATATGTATAGTAATAATTCAACAGATAATTAATATAGTAGTACTTTACCTCCAAACTAGATTTTTTTTTTCATTTTGGAATTTTCATATGGCCAAACAGCGTAGCCAGTCACTTCTTACAAAAAGATTAAAAAAAGTAGAAACCTACAAATAAACAAAGTTTTTCTAGTGGCGGAGTTAGGCTGCTATCTCTGTCTTCAACACTTCAGAGGGCGCGGCGGATGGTTCGTGATCGAACGAAGCTCTGAATGCGATCCACTCACGACGCTCATTCGAAAGTGTTGTCGATGATCAAGTCGCCGATCTTACGAAAATGAATGAGGAAAATGACGTGGAATATCCTGGAATGGAATGGGGGTCGCTCTTTATTGATATGAACTGGGTTTTACAAGATGTGGCTAAGTACTACTGAATTACACTAAATGGGGAATGTCTAGCAGGTAATCGGACTTAGAATATGAGTCTAAGTCGATTATCTAGCTTCTAATTTCACCGCTTAGGCTTCGTGTATTCTTGTTGAACTATCGTTGTTCTTGTCTTTGTTGGTCTTGGTCTTCGTTACAGTTGTGTTCAGGCGCTTCACCTTTAAATAACTTCCGAAGAGGTGGCGATTACTCTGGAGAAGACGTCCTCGTGAAACGTTACGACCGGTGTGGAAGCGGAGGAAGCGATTAGCAACGTGCTAACTTCCTTGCGGTTGCTGTGAAGAGCTTAACCGTAGGGTGGTTAATAGTCGATGTCTCGTGGTTGTACCATCGCGTGGAATGGAACGATAACATGTGTTCCATTCATCATACGATAAGAAATACCGGTTCGGTAATTTTACGCGGTTATCTCGTCGGGATTAGGCACAAAGCCTCATCAGGCCAGGTACCCATTATAACCTTTAGAATACTAACGACTGGGAGGTCGTTAGTCTTAGGGTTACGACCATGAAGACGATGGTCTTTTATTATGTATTAAAATAATACATAGAGGTTTTAATCCTCGTCGGCTAGCCCCGAACTTTAAATGAACCGGTCGTGTATATACCTTTTTCCGATGAAATCGTATCGGCGGAACCCATTTAATGTCATGGTATACTGAAGTGGTGCATGTTCACTTTAAAGTTGAGAACTTGCCTTGGGAAACGAAGAGTTCCTCTGTTCGCTTGAGCAAAAGAGGCTTTTTGTCGGTTTGGACTCTTGTGGGAATCCTTGAAAGTATCGGAAGTTTATAAAATCTCCTCTCGCCGATCTTAGAATTTTTATGTTTCCAAAATCCCCTTTCGATTCCCTTTAGCTTCTCGCCAAGAAATCCTCCAGAGTTTTTTTCCTGTTCTTCCGATCACGAAGTCTCCAACTTTCACTACTCATCCTTGAGGATTTTCGCCATGTCGGAGCAGATTACAAAGTGGTTGCCTTCGGAATTGGGCAAGAAAAAGCTTGAGGCTTTGGCGAAGATGGGAATGCTCCAAGATAGGAATCTAATTAATTGGAGACCGGCGACTGGAGAGCATTTTCCGAGCCGTGAAGATGAGGAAATCCTGCTTTTCTTGCCTACATCGAATGTGAAATTTGAGATTACCGGTACACAAATTCCTTCTCGCGCTTCTTGAACATTACGGGTGGAATTAGTGAATTTGGCCCCAAATTCGATCGCAAATATCAAGATTTTCGCATATTTATGCGAGGCATATCTGGAATACAACCAACTTGAAGCTCTTTAGTTATTTCTACCGCATGGTGATGGAAAAATCTGCGGTAAAATCTGGCGACTCTGGGGAATGCACATTGCGCCTTCATGACGGAAGGCCGATGAGTACATCCTCATGTACGCGAAATCTTCGTGGTCGCTATGGAAAAATACGGTTTTACATGACGATTCTGAAGACGATGGCCTCTACTTCACGGAACTAGAGAAAGTGAAAACCCCAAGTGGAAGGAGACCAGAAGAAGACGAGGATAGTCAAAAGATGGGCGGATGCCATTTATGACTTCGAGTCGGGGCCCGACTTCGTGCCATGTGGTGAGAGATTTTACCTCTCGCCAGATTAGTCCATTGAAGCTCCTGACTCATTCCCCGCCCGTGCCTTGATCGTGATGAAGTTGCTCCATGGTGGTAAGTCTTTGAGATACATTCCGATCGGTATTTTGATTTGATTAATGTGTTACCTTAAAATTTGTCTATTCTTCTTACATTAAAGTTCTTTCCTATAGGGAAATTAGAGAACGAGTCGAGCTAATCTGTCTTGGGAGCACTGGAGAAAAGGTCAATGCCCCAAGATCTTAGCCGCAACTCCTATTGAAGGGAGACTGCAAGGCTTAAGGTAACTTAATCAAAAATTCCTTTTACCACGATATACATATATCCCACCAGATTTCCAATCGTGCTTTACATTTGCAATCGGTCGGTTTGCGAATCATACAATCTGGTGAGGATCAACATCCCACCTTGGTTCCGACCGAGTCGTGCCTCGAGGCACTTGAAGGAGATGAATCCTCGAGGTAATAGAACATTTCGAATCATATATGTACAAATTTTTTAGATAAAGGATTTCTTCACCCAATCAAATTTGTTCTTTGATTTAGGTGGATAAGCTCAAGGCCCGCAGAATATAATCAAGGTCAGAGACTCCAGAGTGGTCGCGGCACGACCTTACGGTTGTTATTGAAACAATCGATCCGAGATTGATGAAACCACTCCTCCCACCGGATAGTCGAATGTGGACCTTGATGAACTGGTCGAGGACATAGCTTCGACATCTTGTTGGAGGATGTGAGGGTTCCAATAAACCTGCTTTGGTCCGTAACCAAAGAAAATTGGAGGAGAAGAAAAGGAAGGCTAGCGCACAGATTTCTCTCTTGCGCTTTTCAGAGTCAAATCCTGAGATTAACAAGGTATGTACAAATGAAAGTGGTCGATAAGTATGTACCTTTAATAATTCCTTGATGATTTGATACTTTGAACTTCCCATTTTCGGTTTGCATAGGTCTTCGGTGTTCGGCTGCTTCCACTGTGTTCTTCCTGAGGACCTGGCACCTGTGGAAGTTCCCGACCAGAGCACTTCTCAGGACAAAGTTCCTGAGGAAGTAGTGGTCGAAGAAGCCCCCGAGCAGGTGACAAGGGCAACGGTTGAGTTGGATCCTTTGGTGATTGAAACCCCTTCTGTGGAGGTAGATGCCTCTGAGAGGTCTCAACAGGTTCCGATCACTGTTGATAACCCTTCCCAACCTAACAAGTTCCCTTTTCGTCCCCGATTTATCGAGGATAAGGAGCTTGATGAGGCGTGGCAGAAAGTATCGGATACTCAACTCAAGATGCACCCTGATTTGATTTTTGCTGGTTATAATGACCAGGCAATTCGGGTAAGTATTCTACGACCAGCTTCATAGCTCTTCTTTAAAAAGTTTATAAGAAACTTAAGAAAGAGAACGCTATTTGTGTAGCATTTGGTCGAGAACTTTGTCAGAATCGGAGGATCGACCCAAATGAGTTAAGGACTTGGAGCAAAAGCACTCGAGTTGGAAAGTAAGAACTTTTCCTTTTAAACTTTTGTTTCTTCTTCAATACTTTGCTCCTCTACAATTATTCTCCTTATCGTATTCGATAGATCTCGAGAAAATAAAAGAGGAGGTTGTGGTGAGAAAGCCAAGACACTCTTCTTGAAGAAGAAATAAAGCTAAAGACTACCATTCGCTAAAGCAAGTTCAAATTAAAGACCTGTTGATCGTCAAGCAACGACCAAATATGAAACACTTAGCAAAACAAATGAAGGTAATATGTCGCAAACTTGATTGTTCCTTCAATTATGCTTGTGTTCATTAAGCGATTTGCTTTTATGAGCAAACGCAAAATCTTGAAACAGTAAAGAAAACTCAAATTTGAGCAGATAAGGAGGCGGCTCTTGCTCAAAATATTGATGAAAAGATTCGTGCTTTGAACAAGATGATCTTTGATATGGGATCGGGATCAAGCTTTGCCTTCCTTAGGAGATCCAATAGAGAAAATGAACTATTTGGGTCAACTTCTAGAGGACCTTAAAGTTCTGCTCAAAACTACTCGATTTAATTATGCCTGTGCTCTAAAAACAAAGTTGCAAGTGGAGTTAGTTTTGCTTTGGCAAAAGCGAAAGCTTCCGACCCTCCATAGATCTCCAAGTCATAAAGAAGACTTCAATCGCCCACTGAGGAGGCGACCAAGTTCATGGAAGAACTCGGGCCACTCGGAGATATAGTTGTAGAGGAGATGGAGGTCTAATCTCCGACAAACGATGAGTTAGGCCGGGAATATTTCTTAAAGTAGGTTCTGCAAGTGTAAAAATATTTGAATATCTATGAAAACTTACTTTTTATGTCATTGACAAAGCTTTTGTTTATCCTGTTTGACTTTTAAAATTCTCAGATATTTCCTAGTCCCCGATCGCTTTATAGTAGAAGAACGTTCTCGTACAAGCAAAGTGAGCCAAGAAAGAAAATAAAAAGAGGTCATAACCATGTATGTGAGTTTTGAAGGTATGTTTGGATATGTAAGACAAAATCGATCGTTCTTGAGATTAGGAAATCAAATGTGGTCGGACCAACAGATTTATTTCGACTAGTTATAGATCTTTGTTTGTCATAATGGAAATACCAATCAAAAACACTATATATGGTCGGAAAAAGACTTTGTCAAACTTGACATAAGAAGAAATGCAAATATGTATATGCAACAGATTATAAGTGAACTTTGTTTATATCTATTGTCCCATATTCTCGGTCTGAACTAATGCTAAGACACGAAGGCATACGACGATATTTTTTTGAAACGTGTTCAAATTCTATATCCGATCGTAGCGAGGATCGAAGAAAAGAACCATCGCTAGGAAGCTCCTTCCATTAGGTGACCACGTCGCGAAAAAGGAGAGACTTCGACTAGGAGGCTTTCCGTGTCCCGACCAATGGCTGACAAGAATAGACCGTAATCTTGAAATAATGAAGCATAATCTTGTAATCGTAAGCATATCATTCATGAGATAGTTAGTTGTGTGGCGCTCACGATTACTCATTTTTCTTTAAGAAAAGAGTATAGTCGCGTGTGGGAATCATTTGAGAAAAATGCTCACGACGAGGACCATAGAGTATCGAGATCCTTAAAAGGATATCGGAGAGAAAAATGTCTTCTCCACTGCACTAACAATAATAAACGACTGTAATGTAGGTGTATATATATAAGCAAGGTTGCACTTCTTAATTAATCAATAAATTTAGTGAAATTGAAATTGAAAGAAATGAAAGAATGAAAATTAAACATAGAACTTACGCAATTGATCGATGTTCCAAGAATTTGACAAAATTTGCCCATCGATACATAGCTAGTCGTCACGGAACCTGTTGGGTGACTTCGACCACGATGTAAGGACCTTCCCATTTAGGAGAAAGTTTATTGCGATTTGTTTGGCTCAATTTTTCTCGAGAACCAGATCATCTACAAAGAAGATCGCGAGGTCAGACTCTTACGACTATGGTACCTTCGCATGGCTTGTTGGTAGACCGCCGATCGTATAAGGGCTTGGTTTCGCTCGTTCTTCAAGGAAATCGACGCTGCCGAAGTCGTTGCTCAATCGATCATTTTCGCAAAACGATCGGTTGAGCAGAGCCAATTTTGAGTTCGACGGAGGAAGCATGGCTTCAAAGACCATAAACCAAAAAGAATGGAGTTTCACCGGTGCAGACGATCGTCGTGGTTCTAACGCCCATAACACGAGGGAAGTTCTTTAACCCAAGCTCGACCATTTGATTAATCGGTCAATACTCGGCGTTTGATCCTCGCATAAGGATACCATTAGCTCATTAATCGCTTCTGTTGCTCGTGGATGAGCAATGAAGCAAAATGAACTTTGACACCAAGTTCATCGCGAAATTCTGGAATTGATTGGCCGGAGAATCGGGAACCATTGTTCGTGATGATACGACCGGGTACACCAAATCGCGTGATCACATTTTTCAGAGAAATCTCTTAGCGGCCTCGCTTGTTATTTTAACGATCGTTCGCTTCAATCCATTTTGTAAACGTGTCAATCATGACGAAAAGGAATTCAAGCCCCGGTGCTCTTAGGAAAGGTCCCGAATGTCCATCCCAAAGTTGCAAAAGGCCAAGAAAGAGGAATTGTTTGTAAGGCTTGTCCGGCCGGTGTACTTATCGGCTATGAAACCGACATTGTACACACTTCATCACAAGCTCTTTTGCATCATGAAGGCGCAGTTGGCAAGAATAGCCTTGCTTAAGGCTTTACCACTGTGGTTCTCAGAGGAATGGTGTGCTCCACGACACCTTCATGGATTTCGGTTAGCAATCTAATGCCATCCGCTTGAGATATGCATCTCATCAACACTCCATGAGATCCTCGCTTATACAAGATACGCTCGATTAGAGTGTATGATTTGGCTTTTCGTATACGATCGCCTCTACATCATCTTCTCGAATTGTGTCATGTCAAGATAATTGTAGATCGATGTCATCCGCTCTCTACCTTGATCGTGATAAATACCAACCGTCAACGACATGTGGAGCATCCATGTTCCTTGATTAGTTTGTTCAACTTGCAAAGAATCATGTATGTTCTCGGAAGTCTCAACTACCGAGGGTGAATTGAGTTGCTCGAGAAAAACTCCCAAGGGGACTGCCGACCTCGTGGAGGCCATCCGTGCCAACTAGTCCGCCGAAAGTTTTCCTTTCTAGGAATATGTTGGATCCGAAAACCGAAGAAGTGCTTTTCGAGTTTTCGTACTTCCGCCAGATAAGATGACATCTTGGTACTCAAGCATTGATACTCTTTCCCCACTTGATTCGCTACTAGTTGAGAATCGCCTTTCACTAGTAATCATAATCCCGAGCTTAACGAGCCGTTCGAGTCCCGCCAAGAACCTTCATATTCTCGCCACATTATTGGTGGCGGAAAATTTAATGGATGGCGACTTGATGTGTTCGCCAAGAGGATATCAAGACCACTCCACCCGATCCTTGTAACATCAAGGAACCGTCGAAATACAATGTCCACTGCGTTGTGGTGTTCGACTCGGGTCCTTGGGTGGGTTCGAGGTTTGTCCATTCGCAATGAATTACGCTATTGCACGACTTTATTGTTGTTAAGTGAAATAAAATGGAGATCGAACGCCCTAGCTCGACCGCCCATTTGGCTATTCGTCCCGATGATTCCTCGCTTCCAAGGACTTGACCAAGACGATATCCGGTAGGTACGACCACTTTGTGGGCTCGAAAGTAGTGCCTTAGCTTTCTTGAAGACATAAGGAGGCCATAGAGCAAATTTTGTACCAATGGGTATCTTTCCTTTGGTCCATGTAAGACTTCGCCACGTAATAGACCGGTCGTTGGATATTATCCTTTCTACAACCAAGACACCGCTAATCGCTGCGTGGTGTTGCCGCCACGTAAATTAGCAATGTTTCTCCGATCTCGAGAAACTAAAACCGGTACTTGTAAGGTACTTTTAAGTTCCTCAAAGGCATCGCTTTGCCTCTTTAGTCCACTCAAAATCCCATGTTTCCAAGAAGTTTAAACAAAGGTAATCCTTTTCCTCTAACCTTGCTATGAACGACTTAACGCCGCTGATACACCTGTTAGTTTTGGACTTCCTTCTTCGTGGTCGGAGGGCGCATCTGGTCGATGGCCGCAATTTTTGCTGGATTTGCTTCAATACCTCTAGCCAAAACTAGGAAACCGAGTAGTTTTCCAGCAGAAACTCCGAACACACATTTTTCCGGATTTAACTTGAGGTTATGTCTTCTCAAGTTATTAAAAG